>CM031997.1:4719190-5088703 GCA_018804465.1 Populus tomentosa
AATTATTAATTCTAAGGTAAATTCAACATTAACAATATTAATTCACATGAATTAATCAATAATTATATAGGCAATACAACAATAAATTATATTCAATAAATTAAAAAAAAAATATAGACTAACAATTAAATTAACAAATATTCAACAAATTCAAAAAAATTCAAATATTCAACTTTAACTAATTCTAAGTTAAATTAACTAATAACAATTCTAACAACACAACAACAAAAAATATTCAAAAAATTCAAAAAAAAAAACCTACATCAAGAAAGGAACGAAATATACATACCTTAATAATGTGTCAAATTCAAAACTTATCTACATTGCAACAAAAAACACCAAAACAACAAAATAAAACAACCAAAAATAAAATAAATAAAATAAAATTAGAAAAAAACACATACCTTTTAATATGATGAAGATTTACAATACCAAATCTTGCTAGAGATTAAAGGTGAAAGTGTTTAAGGACTGAGGGGAAAAAAATGAAAAATCTGAGGTGAAAAACGGAGGAGAGGAAGCGAAGCGGCGGGGAGAGAGAAGAAAAAATAAGGCGAAGAGGCGGGGGCTGGAACTTATAGGTCAGTTTTTACCGACGGACTCACCGACGGATTTTAAAAAGGTAAAAAAAATCTGTCGGTAACAGGTCAAAAATCCGTCGGTATTTTTGAATTTCGCCCCGAATTTTTAAAGCCCTCCATATTTTTCGAAGTCTGTCGGTGATTCCGTCGGTAATATGACAAGTTCAGAGGCGCAATCCACACACTTTGGAAATCGCGCGGTCCGTCGGTATTTCTGTCGGTAATATGTGTGACCAACAAATTACCGACGGATGTATTCCGTCGGTGAATCCGTCGGTGAGTGTGGCATTTTGTTGTAAATATTTTCGAACTCTCTGTAAGATACCGACGGATGGTTTTCTGTCGGTATGGACGTCGGTGAATGTGGCATTTTGTTGTAAATATTTTTGAACTCTCTGTGAGATACCGACGGATGTGTTCCGTCGGTATGGACGTCGGTGATTGTGGCATTTTGTTGTAAATATTTTTGAACTCTGTGAGATACCGATGGATGGTTTTCCGTCGGTATGGACGTCGGTAAGTTTGCATTATGGAGGAAAGGTTGTCTTTGTATTGCCTGTTTACCTTCCTGCAATAACTTAACTGATAAACTGTCGATCACATAAAACAATAACCACATTGCTTAAACATTAAATATTTTGTTTACAAAATACATCATCAATAATCTAAATTACATGAGACAAATGTTTTTACATAGGGCTTCATTTTTATAATTAGTCGGAATTTTCTTCTTCTTCCTCATCAATTGAATTGTCATCATCTTCATCGCAATCTTCAATATGGATATCATCTTCTTCATCGACATTTGCTTGTCCGCTAGAGTTGAGAACAACATTCAACTCCTCTACATCAATATCAACAAGACTATCATCGAGAACTCGAAAATTTGAATTTTCTTCCAATTCAATCGAAGGAGCAACTCGATATGGTTCAACCAACTCACGAACTTGAAAGACTTCATCTCGCACACTTGTGTCTTCGTTCTGATCCTGAACAACCTCGACACGACCCGTGGTTTCGTTTTTAAAACGGACAACCAATCAACTCTTGAACGATCCTTTCTAAATGAAGGGGTGTATGTGTAATAAACTTGTTGACATTGCTTTGCGAAAACAAAGACATCGTTTATGTTGCGGAGTCTAGCTTTTGAGTTGATTTCGACCAGACCATGGTGCGGATCAACTCTGATTCCTCTGTCCGTCATGTCATACCAATAGCATTTGAATAAAAACACTTTATTTTGCTCGCTATGATATTGCAGTTCGACGACCTCTTCTAATCTACCATAGTAGTCAACTTCTAACTGGCTAGTGGATCCCTTAACACAAACACCGTAGTTGTATGTCTTTCTTCCCTTTGCCCGTATTCTTCAGTATGGAAAACATATCCATTGCACAAATCACCCGTTTGTAGCACTTAACTTTTCTTTCAGGGCCGAGGCTTAGTGAAGACAAGACTTTGGGCGCACTCCTTCCCATTTGATAAACCTTGTAAATATATGTAATTAAATGTACATCAATACACGGTAAATGAACGAGAATCTGTAATGACATGCATACGTTAGAATGAGTTTGTGATAGTGCTTACATGTGTTCTGAACCATGTGCAAATTGTTCATAACGGGAATGCCCGCATGTCATGCACTCGGTCATCTCAGCATTTTCAAGGTAGTTATAACATGCAGAAGTTAGGGCACATATCAATTTTTTGGTATCCTAAACGAGGGGTTTCATCATGGACTTCGCAGCATAGAAGTTCTCTTGAGCCTGTTCCCCTTTCTGGTAAAATGCTTCTGCCCTAATCAATAATTTTGTCATACCCGGCCTCACTCAACCCGTGATCTGACTTGATGGTGAACCACCTGTGCCACAAGCCGATAATTTACTGTGGTTTATGCAGCCATCCCATAATGGTTCGTCAGAATCTTTCAACAAATCAAAAAACCTAGCTGCCTCTGCATTAGGTTCTTCTTCTACGATTGGACATTGATTGACATATCTTGATTCATTCTCATTGCATCCATACCATGTTTCTGTAAGGATTAGTGTTGTCATTTGCCGCTTTCATGCACGTTGCTAGCACTAGAAGTTGACCCAACCACCGTTTCTCCCATTCTCCTATTACTAACAAATACCTCTCCATGTGCATACCAACACTCGTAATCCTCCACAAAACCCTTTGTGTAGAAGATGATCATTACAATATCTGGATGCAGATACTTTTTATTTTGACACTTCCTGCATGCGACACCTATACACCTCCAGTTAAATTTCTGGGAATAGATGTTGCGAAATTAATAAAACCCTGAACCCCGTTACAATAATCCATCCTCCTTAATCCTTGGGGTGAATCTAGATACATCTATGAACGGTCATCCATGACTTCTATCGAACCTCTATAAAAAGGACACATTAAGCAAGCTCTTAATTATTTCAAAACATAACATGTAATTCGGTAATTCTATAAATTAAGTTTTAACAATTTTCAACAAATACAATCTTACAAAATCTAAAACAAACCATAACAAGTATAAAATTATACATTCATAAACTACAAGTTGTTTGAGAAATAACAATAAAACATGTACATCTACTAAAAAAATTACATATACTAAAAAAACAATTAAAATTGACATTTAAATGTTAAAATTTTAAAAGATAGAATTACTTACAAAAATGATAAATCCATCGGTAAATCGAACACGGATGCCTGTGACCACAAAACTTCAAGAATACAACTTGTGTGCTGGAGATGAGGAAGATTTTTGTTTGGGGCGAGGGGGGGCTGGTTATTTTGCAGATGGGGAGGGTTAGGATTAGGAAGAAGAAGGAGAACTAGGAAGGAGGAGAGTGTCGGCAGAGTGGCCATATATTCACTTTTGCCGACGGACTTACGACGGTTTAATTCCGTCGGTGAATCCGTCGGCGAAACCGTCGGTAATTCTGCTATTTCAAATCCCTCAGTGATTCCGTCGTGATTTTTAACGGTGAAACAGGTCATATTACGCGTACGGGCCCCAGGTTTTAATGCCGTCGGTGATTCCGTCGGAAAATCACCCGCCAAAACCTTCCGCGCCACCTACCCGCCTTTTTTTCATTAATTCTGAATTTTCGATCGTTTAATTCGGTCGGTAATTACCGACCGATATTACCGACGAATATGTTCCGTCGGTGATTTCGGCCGAAAAATACCGACAGAAAAAATTCCGTCGGTATGTCCGTGGTATTTAGCGAATTTCTGGTGGTGAGAGTAAAGAGAGATGTCTGCAAGAATATGTGAACAACGAAAGTGAAAGACCAGAGACAAAGCAAGGGGCATGAAGATAGAGAGAAGGTTAGCTTTAGCTTTTTAATTTAGGGTTTACCTACAACGGATTTGAGTTGAATCAAAAGAAGAAAAGAGAAGAAGAGAAGCTTTTACACATGCATGGAGTGGAGGAATAAAAGGAAGCACATGGTACACTCAAAGAATCGTGGCCTCAAATATGCCACATTATTTGTGGGGGTAGAAAAATAAAGGAATAAGAAACATTGTTGTAGATTTATCTAGAAAGCAAGATCTTACAATGTTATGAAAAGCTAATCTTGTAATTGGGTTATTATTAGATGAATGTATCCGACTTCGAAAAGAGCATTGACCTCAAAACAATATACACTCGAAGATGTGTGCATTTCATTTTCTTGCTACTCACACAATGTAGAAGACCTGAGTAGTCAACTCTACTTAATTTGCATTGCCCTTTGTAACTTTTCTAACCGTTGAAGAATACTATAACATTCCTTTGTATTAATTACCAGTTTGTGTTGCATAAACCCACAAAGAGTAGTAGCAGATATACAAAGCCTTGCAAAACTTTATTAAGTAAATCATAGGTAATGGGGAGTTCATTTTGCTTACCAACGATGGCTTCCCATGTCATGTGAAGTCCTTTTGCCACTCATCCTCGACATAAATGGAGTAATGAGGAGCTCTGTTCGAGGGACAAGCACAACGCAACGAGGCGGGGATTGAGCAGCCTATCTGCCCCCAACATTTATATATCACTCCATATTGGTCATCCTACATCACTTAGTATCAAGAAAAAACAGAAGAAAAACATGTTTTTTTCCAAAAAAACCAAAGAAGAAAATATATTTTAATTTCCGTTTTGGCTTTTTTTTTTATTGTTAAGAAAATTATTTTTATTTCAAGTCATACATGAGGCACTTACGTAGCTCTTGATTTGATAATCAATACCTCATAGTTAATATAAGAAAAAATGGATGAGAGGTTATAAAGTAATAAAAATTTGAAATTAAAGGTTTAATTTGATCAAATTTTAATAGTAGAGGGATAATTGATGTTTTTTAAACATAAATTAATATACAAAACTTATAAAATTTAACAAAAATATGAATTTTAAATGGATTAATTCTGTCTCTTTTAATTAAAATACTTAAAGTTTATGAAAGGTTATGAAAGGTTTTTACCCATTTAAACTTATTAAAAATTAAGAACTAAAAATCCTGGGCAAGTATTGTAGATTAAGATCTATTATTACTATTTAGTAGAATAGTATAATGATGTTAGAGACAAGTATTTGAAGGAAAAGTAAATAAACAATGAAATTTCTTGAGAAGTACAAGCTAGAATAAAAAAAAAACAAATTGTTCAATGTGATGAATAAACAAATAAAAAAAGATGTTATATTTGCAACTTTTTGATTTATAGTCATTAAAGGGATAATTTTTATTTTTTTAATCATCGGGTGGATACCTCAAATATGTTATAAGGTATTTGAGATGATGGATATTATTATTGAAAGGACCAAGGAGGAAAATACTGTGCAAGTAATCACCGATAATGTTGTAAATTATAAGACAACAAGACAATTGTGATGGAAAAGAGAAAAATGTTATTTTGGACACCATGTGAGACCATTGTATCAACTTTGTATTGAAAGATTTTAAAAAGAAGCTAGAGTTCATCAAGTAACTATTGCTAAGAGCAGAGAATCACCTCATATATTTATTCAATAACTGTTTTTATTTTCATGCTTAGGCACTTTACAAATTGAAAGGTTTTGATTAGGCCACCACTATGAATCAATTAGCTACTATATACTTTATTTTAGGATGTTTGAATGATTATAAAATACAACTGATGATTATGTTTACTTCTAAGCAGTGGAGGTCATGTAGGTTTTCAAGAATAGAAGAAAAGGAAAACAAATTCAAAGCTATGTTTTGGACAATAGGTTTTGGCATCATATCATTATATGTATTAAGGTAGCATATCCTCTAATTAAATTCTTTGATTAGTTTATTCAATGAGAAACCAACTATGGGTTTTTTATATAAAGTAATGAATCAACAAAGAGAAGATACAAGTGAATTTTGGTTTTGTGAATTAAAGGTATCTATCTTGCTAATGTTTATTTTAATGTTGTACTCTACTAATATGAATGTCTTTAGAGAGATACTTCCAACTGATCTTTGCCTAGATTGTAATGATATCTTATTATTTTTTATAGTTATCTACCTATATGGAATATTATTGATATAAGATGGGAAATTCAACTCCACAGACCCTTTATATATAACAACTTATTATTTGAATCATCATTGTTATTATAATCTCAATTTGAGGTTAATGTCAACATTAAAATTAGATTATCTCAATCCCTAAAAAGAATTGTGCCTGATGCAACTAAACTATGCAAATTTAACTTATAACTTGAATCATTCAAGACTGTAAAAGAGTTGTTTAGTATTGAGGCTGCTAGACAGCAAAAGATAAAAAAACACTCTAGCTTAATTGTGGGATTCTTATAGGGATGAATTTCTAGAATTACAAAGGTTTGCAATTTGGGTTCTAAACTTGACTTGCACTTCATTTGGATATGACTATAATTAGAGTGTATTTGAGACGGTGAGTTTCTTTTATCTCATTATTTTTAATGCTTAAATTTTTTTATAAGAATCTTATAAGTTATAAATTTGAATTGCATATTAGATTCATACAAAATAAAGAAATCACCTACATAAAAAAAATGACTTTGTATTTTAATGTGCAATCTGAAATTGAATGACAACTAAGTCAAAAAGCAAGTGTTGATTTTGGTGTAGTTTTAGATGATTTCTCATTTGATGATGTTTAGATAACTAAGGGAGAAAAGCATAATGGTTCATCAAACTTTGATTTGCTTGGTGTGATTAATCGTGCAACAAGAAGAAAAAAATAATAAAGAAGATGAAAGTGATAAGGAAAAAATTTCTAATGATGCTAAAATAGTGAGTCATGGCACTAGAGATGATTGGAGATTTAAATTGATGTCAATCTGGAGAATTCAAAGAGATTTGAGTTAAATAACATTGAAAATATTGGTATTGGTACTAGTAGTGGCACTAATGGTCATAATATTAGTATTGGTACTAGTAGTAACACTAATAATCCTCTAGATGGTAATGATATTAATAAATGTCTAAGGAACAACGAAGAAAATAAAGGTAACAAAGCTAGTTTTAATAACGAAGAAATAAAGGTAACAAAGCTAGTTTTAGTTTACATGACACACCAGCAAATTGTCAGTTTTAAGTTTGTTAATTGTTAGATAATGAAAATCTATTGACATGAATAATTGTATTGTATTTTTAAATTGTTTAAACTATGTATGAATTTTATTCGAATCATGTATTTTAAGATGCTTGAACTATGAATGGAAAAACTTTCCTTTGCGATTTTACTATTCAAGTTTATAATGCATTTTATATGTCGTGGAAAAAATGCATTTTTGACAACCTTGGTTCTAAGAACTTTATCTTTACTCTAGATTCATTAATCAAACATAAATTAATATTAAACAGAAAAAAAAAAAGCATGTATTAATAATAAATATGTTTACATAAACAAAATCAAGGTCACACATGACCAATTGATCGGCTACAAAGCAAGTACAATAATAATTATTCCTTGATAATAATTGTTTTTATTATGAATCTCAAAGTCATTTAAACTTTTTAATGAATAAAAGATCTTTTATGTGTTTTATTTGTGAAAGTATTTATTAATACACTCGAAAATAGTGGTTTAGTGCTAACTAGCTGGCATTCCCACGCTTCACTATGTTGTGTGGCCTTCATGATGAACATATAGCTCATCATAGGCCACACTGAGGTGATTACATCTACGTAAATAAGATAGGATACAAAAGACTATTCTAAATAATAGATTAAAGAAACCTAGATTTTTAACAAATTCCATTGCAAGTAGCGCATAACAAATTTTTTATATATACATCTTGAATGTAAGGAGTTCAAATAAACAGGAGTTGTTAAACAAATTAGTTTAAAAACATAACTCGATGAACAATAATGTATGTCACCTATTTTTCCAAGTTTGATGCCATAATCAAACCCTTATTGTATTACCACTATATCGTCAAAATCCCTAGTTAGAGGAGATAAACGTCTCAAGGCTTTACGCATAACAATTTCCAACATAATTCTCACCATCATTTACAAGTAAACATCAAAAAATTGGTCAAATTATGAAGATCTTTGAAGCTAGGATTCAATTTGACAATGAGAACTTTAGCTCTTTTTTAACAAATGTCTTGTTTAGTATGTTTATGATGATTGCATTTAAAAAAAAAAAAAAAACTTAACATAACCAAATCAAACATTCCTAAGACTTACATCCACTCATATTAGATTGAGCATTAATCAACTTTAAAACAATAACAATAAATCAAAACAATTCTAAGAGCAATCATAAATAGAAAATGAAATAATAGCCATTTTAATTTTATTACAAATTTTTCCATGAGTACCATCTAACAATGGTAAAATTAGTTTCTTTTAACTTCCTAATAACAACATAATAAATTAATAATTAGGTCTTAATTTATGAATTTCAAAATCTAAAAGAGAGAGGTCATAACAACCTTCTTTTAAGTCACAGCAAAAAAGGTTGATAGGATTCATACCCTTCATAATAATGATTCTTGAATTAATCCAAGACAATAACTAATCTCATAAAAAAAATTAATAAAAATGATAAACTAAACATGAAGACAACATTTCTTTGAACATTACATCAAACACACAGCACAAAAAATCCATAATTAATAAATTAAAATAGAGAACAAAAAGATTACCTTAACTCCCAAAGCAACCACCTCGTGCTACTAAAACTGAAACAAAATAACAATAATATCCTATAGAATGTGCTCCTTGTTAGCTTGAGCTTTTTGTTTCAAATTTTACAGTCAACTTGAAGGTCTCATTGTCAAATTGAATCCTATTTCTTCTCGTCCCACCAACCAAGCTCCAATAAAGCAAAGTCATATTTTAAAAACATATGTCATCCATAATGAGATAAAATTTCCCCACCTTTTGTTACAACGTGTGTACATAAGACGTATAGTAACCTAAAAAAAAATATTGAATTGATTATATAAAAATTCTCATCTATAATTGTTAAGAATTTTATCTATTGAAGTTGAGAGATGATTCATTCTAAGGCAGAAATCTATTTTCCACTCCTAAACGCCACCCATGGAGAGAAGATAACAAAACAATAATGTCTAAATTCTGATCAATCAAAATACTTAGTCCAATTGCAACAATATGATACATTGGTGTCCAACGCCAAAGCTCTATATAGCTACAACTGTTTCAAATCATGTTTCTCCATAAACAAGAATTATCACCTAGTTTGAATAACTTTGTAAATAATTGGATGGCACTTTACATGTAATCAAATTATCAAATTGTAGTCACAAAAAGATCCTTAATGTAAAAAGGTCAAGACAAACATCAAAGCAATATTTTATTCGTTCACAGTAACAAAACTCAAATAAATTTTTCCTTATTATCCTTATTCACCATAGCATGGCATAATTTAGAATAAAAAAAAAATGTTCATGTAACTCAAGATACTCAAAACAAAATGCAAGAATAGAATTTATAATTCTCATCAAGCAGTTTCAATAGAAATCAAAATATTATCTAAGGGAACTGTATTGTTTATATGTCCTTTAAAATTACCTTTGTTATCTTCAAGCACCAACGAAACATTTAATTGATGGTAACAACCATTTAGAATCCACCAACCAATATTAAACAACATGAAAAATCTTAAACTCCTTTCTTATATCAACAACACTGTAAGCCCAAATTAACATAATAAATTACCAATTAGTTTAATTTATTAACATTATGAAATTAAACTAACCATCAAGAGTTGAGATTGACCTAATACCAAATAAAAAATAAGGTGTATTTTTTTAAAAAAAAATTCAATTGATTAAACACTAAATATTGAAATTATTGTGTGCCCCGTCAATCTTAACCTATTGAAATCACCAAACAATGAATAAAAAACCCAGTATGAATTTAAGCTAATCAGAGAAGAAAACAACTTCTTTTAAAGGCGAGTGGGAGAAAAGGAATAATAAGAGAGAGGGAGAGATAAAGGCTTGGTGTGTGTGTGTGTTTGTGTGTTTTTTTTTAAAAAATGAATGACAAAAATATTTTGTTCTTGGTGCTTGGCTTAAAAATGTCTCTAGGTGTCTGGATGTTTAAATACATCATCTTGGGAAGGGGGTAGAAGGGTGAGATTGATACCCTAACCCTTTTTTCTACGAGTTACTTTTTGTTTATTTTTAAATTTTTTTTAGAAAAAAAAACTTAAAGGAAATCTAAAAGAATTGGGTAGGAGTTTTAATATTTATATGAATAGTGAAGCCATCACAAAACTCAGATCTTTTAAATATTTTAGATAATATACTACATATTATACCGCATTATATTACGAGAATGACTCAAAGTTAATTCTTAAAGTAAAGAGATATGATGTCAGCATTTTAAATGTGTTTTTTTATATATAAAATGTGTTAATCGAGGAATGACAAAAATGATGCCTGTATTTGTTGTTACACATTTTTACCCTAAGGTTTTCCCAAAATAGCCAAAAACTCATAAACAATAGAAAAACAAAAACAAATCAAATCAATTGGTCAAAATTTCATAGGTTTGTTTATGGGACATGACATATTTTTTTTATTTGTTTGGAAGGCACATTAAGGGAACAATTAAAGAGAACTTGGTTGTAATTGAAGGAATTGACTTAAGAACAATGTGTCGAATTAGCATAATTAAAAATATCTTCTTAATTCAATCAAGGGCTTAATTGAATAAATTTTCATCTTTTATAACTAGTTTTGACTTCAATTAACAAGTTTGGAAATGAGGGACTATTTTAAAAGTTGGGAAAAAAATAAAGAACGTATTGGATTGAAAAACTTTCATTGATTTGATTCTATTTCTACCTTTAATTGCATAACTAAAATTTCAATGAGATTAAAAGTAAAAAAGCATTAAAGATTAAGGATCGAATTTGTAAACACCTAAAAAAAAGAAGTTAAGCCGAAATGACTTCACCATCGCTGCTGATTTCTGAAATAGTAACGACATAGTTTTTTAGTTGTCGATTTCTAAATTGACAGCAACATACAACATAGTTTGGCTGCCTATTTCTGAATCGACAGCGACATAGTTTTGTTGTCGATTCAGAAATTGATAGTGGCAAAGTTTTTGGCTGCCGATTTCTGAATCGATAGCGGCATAGTTTGACTACTGATTTCTGAATCAGCAGCGACACTGTAAAACTTAACAAAAATTAGTGTTGGACCCACCTATCCTAGGACAGAATGGGAATAGAAACGAGCCAAAGATAACCTAAAAGGAGGGTTAGGACAGCCTTGTCCAACACCCAAACACCCCAGCACGCTTATGGAGGACTATAAATACAATGAGAGAGATAGGGTAACTCTTCACTCTTTCTAAAACAAGTTGCATGTTCCTGCCTTTTTTTCCTTCCCAAAAAAAGCACAACAAACTTTGTTGCTGCGTGTGCCTCCTTAGGCATGAGAGAGAGAGAAGGGAGAGCTAGAGGGAGGGCTGAACACCTGCAAACATGGAAGGAGAGAGAGTCTAGAACCGATGGGAAGCTGACTAGAGGGGAGAAACCAAGAGGGAAGAAGAAGAAAAAGAAAAACCAAGTGAAGAAAGGAAGAATATTGTTAACTTCTTTACAAAAACTACTTCCATTCATAAGGTATGAACCATGCCACATCTCAATCTGTTCTTTTGAGCTTAGAGCAGAAAAGGAAGAAGAAAACCCTAAGAAAATGGCCTAGGATCTTTACACTAGTTGTTAAGGAATCTAGTCTAGAAAAAGGGACAAAAACAGGGCTGATTGGGGGGCTCTAATTCCAAAATATTTAACAAAATAAATGAACAAATATGAATGCACAAACCTGAAAAGTTGGTCGGCCTTAGTGAGAACATGGAATCAAGGAATAAAATGTATAAATTATAACCTTGCTAGATATGTTAGATCATGTGAAATCAAAACAAAATTATACTTGTGTTAATGGTTTGATTTGTGCATATTTGGTTGATGAAGTTACATGAAAATATGTTGAAATGATGTAAGTGCAAACTTGTGCTGTTAATAAATCTTGAAGAAACATGTTGCAGCTGAAATAGGAATTACATTCATATAACGCTTTGGTTTTGTTGATATGATAAATGGACGTATATAGTTGTGAATCAAGGGAATATATATGTATTTCTAAATTGTGATTGTGAGTGTGCTTGTGAAAAAATATGATTGAATTATATGAACATAGGTCAAATGAATGAAGACATGGTTGTGACAAATTATGGTGATTATGCTTGCGAAAATGAAATAGATTAAATGTATGTGCATAATTGTATTGATGATTAAGCCTTAGGAACATGTCAAAGCTAAAACAAAAATCATCCCATGATAATACATTGATTTTGTTATGTGATGAATGAATTTGTATAACTTAAGCTCGTGGTTAATTAGAAGAAGCTAAATCAAATATGCATGTTGAGATTTAATTGTGCATTGTTCATGCCTTGTGATAGGAATTGGATTATGATTGTTGTTGGTATGTGTCCAAGTCTGGTTAAGAAGTGTTACAAAGGGGAAAAATCTAGTGTAAGCCTTACGCTTGGCCGAAGGGAAGAGGTGAAATCAGAAACAATTCCATCATCGTTGTTGATTTTTGAATCAGTAACGACAGGGGTTGTGTTGATAATTTTTAAGTCAGCAATGACTCGGTTTTTGTTAATAATTTATGTATCTGCAACAAATCAATTTTCACTACTGAATTGTGTTGTCTGCAGCAAATCAGTTTTCACTGCTGAATTGAGTTGTTTGCAGTGAATTAGTATTCATTGTAGAATTGGGTTATCTGCATTGAATTAGTGTTCGCTGTCAAATTGTGTTGTCTACAGCGAATCATTGTTTGCTGCTATAGCAAATCAATGTTCGTTGCCAAATTGTGTTGCAAATCAGTATTCACTGCTATAGCAAACCAGTTTTCACTGCCGAATTGTGGTGTCTGCATCGAATCAGTGTTTGCTGTTGCAGTGAATCATTTTACGCTACTGAATTATGTTGTCAGCATCGAATTAGTGTTCGCTGCTGCAGCAAATCAATTTTCGCTGTCAAATTGTATTGTCTTATTGAATCAGTATTCGCTGTAAAATTGTGTTGTCTATAGCAAATCAGTGTTCATTGCTGCAACGAATCATTTTTCATTGCCAAATTGTGTTGTCTGCAATGAATCAATTTGCGTACGATTTTGTGTTTCAGTGAATCAGTTCGCTGATGAATTTGTGTTTCGGCAAAATCAATTTTGTTGACGAGTCCGTGTCATCAGTTTTGCTGACGGATCTGTGATCTAGGAAATCAGTTCATTGATGAGTCTGTGATTCAGCAAATCAGTTTTATTGACGAGTCCATGTCACCAATTTTTGTTGCCAAATTGTATGTTACCAACGAGTCAATTTTACTGATGAACTGTGTGTCACCAGCGAATTAGTTTTGCTGCCAAATTCTGCGTCACCAGTGAAGTAGTTTCAC
The DNA here is from genome assembly GCA_018804465.1 of Populus tomentosa. Lineage (NCBI taxonomy): Eukaryota > Viridiplantae > Streptophyta > Magnoliopsida > Malpighiales > Salicaceae > Populus > Populus tomentosa. Next base: position 4,732,717 of record CM031997.1, read on the forward strand.
TACTGATTTTCTGTGTTAGACTCCCATCTCAAAAATGATGTAAATGCTTATAACGATCCTATTATATGATTGTGTAATATGTGGAATACTTAAATGTGAACATGTATATTTTTGAAAATATATGGTGACGAGTTATGTTATTATCAAATACAAATGTGTTGATTGTGATCATTGATGTGTTAGGTGGTACGACCGGGATCGGACTTTCGACCGGAAAAGGTTATTTCAATTTTCATCCTTATTGTTTTAATTGATATTTTTTATTTTAGATCCTTTCATGTAATTGATTTTTTTTCATATTTTCATCCTTCGATATTTGATTTTCTTTGAATTGAATTTCTTAGTTTTTCTATATATGGTGCTTCAGGTCTAATGACCCGGTGATACGATCTAAGGTCAGATTCGGATTTTAAAGTAAAATTTTCTACCATGTAGTTTTACGCTATTGAGCATAACTCCAAATTATGCGGTTTGACTGAGTTGAAACTTTAGCAAAATATTCGACGCGTCCTTGCCCAAACCCAAGGTGAGCGTGAATGCGTCCACACCCAACTTGGAGCACACAGCCACACCCAAACATAAGTTGGGTCTGGACGCGTCCGCGCCAACCCACATGTGTTAATATAATAATGTGTGTTATAAATATTATTTTTTCTCTTATAATTCAAAGTGTTCAGATGAAAAGTAGTATTATTTATGTTATAAATATTATTATTTTTATTATAACTCAAAGTATTGATATACAAAATATTATTATGTGTTGTAATCATCCTTGAAATTCTTAATACAATTATTTATGTTATAAATATTATTATTTTTATTATAATTAATATTATTAATAAAATAATTAATAAATTTTTTTTAAAAAAATTATTATTAATATTTAAAAAATATTAGTTTTTATATTATATATTTTTACAGTAGTTTTTATAAAAATAAAAAATGAACCCACCGCGTAGCATAGATATCCAACTAGTTCAAAACTATTCCTCAACAAAAAAATGATCTCTCATGTGAGATGAAAGGTGAGACCAATTTTATTTATTAAGGAAATGAATTAAGATAGGACTACCGATACAAAAGAGGATAACGTTTAAACATGCATACAATGAATTTTATGTAATGATGGTTATGGTCACATTTCTTGGCTAAAACTTATTCATCATGTCATCTTCAGAACCACTTGAATGTTCGTTTGGCATTGGCTTAAAAATTGATATTAATAATCACTCTTACTGTTTTAGAAAGTTACTAATCTTTAAATTGCCCCTTCTACGCCACGGGTTATGAGTAGGTTGGAGGAGTAAATGCAAAAAACTGATAATGTTTTTTAATTTTAAATTGTTTTATTCAATATATATATATATATATATATCTGTGTGTCTGTGTTTGTGTGTGTAATTCATTTTAAGCTCTCACAAAAGCCAAATTATTTTTTTTATAAAGTAAGGACCAATACATCTTTTACATGAAAAAGATATATTGTTTTTTTATTTTAAGAAATCAAGAGAGGAGAGAGATTGTTATCTTTTTTTTTTTGTCACTATTTATAGGTTTCTTTTTCGTATTTTTTCCCTCCAAAGTTTGGCAAATTTTGTTTCTTCATCTCTTTAATATGAAATATTTTTTTTATTTTGGTCCCTTTAGTTTAGACATCTTTTTATTTTGACTCAAAACTTTATTTTTTTTATTTTTTAGTTTTTAGATTTGAAAGAGAAAAAGACTCGTAAAGAAACAACAAACAAGAAAAACAGCGGTTGATATATCATATTTCAGTAATTAAAAAGATCTTTTCTAATATTCAGATTTTGTTTGATGAGATGATCTACTAACGTGTTATCTACCTTTTTATATTACAAGAAAAAGTAAATCATGGTTGAGAAATAAAAAAAATATTTGATTTTGTGTTTTTTTAAGCTGATGGATTAATTTATTGAGGTTATAATGGGGTTTTTTAGGTACTTTTTATGTGCAAATATGTTGAAAAATGACTATTTAAATGAAAAAACCCGAGCCAAACTTTTTGATCACCTCTTTGGTGGTCGGAGCCAAATCAAACGATGTGCTATCTAATTTTATTTTGAAAAAAAAGGTAGCCTTTTTCATATAGGCATTGTGCATTGGCCTCACATGCTTGTTTTAAATTTACTCTTTTTACATGAGTCTCGTATATTTGCCAAACGAGTCTTTAGTTTTAATTTAAATTCATTAAAATATTTATAGCAATTACAAATATTTTTTTTATGTGTTAGAAATTAACTTTTGATTTGACTTGTGATATAACATAAACAAGTTAATTGCATATTTTAATGGTGATTTTTATTTTAATTTTTAGTCCTTTAATATTTTTATTTTGATCATATAACTTTTTTTTTATCTCATCCTTTAAATATTATGTTAATTAGAAATTAAATTTGATAATTTATTTTGATTTGTTTTTTATATGGCATTAAAGTATAAGAAATATTGACATTAAATTGATACTTGATTTTGTAAAAAAAAAAAAATCAATTTTATTATTTAGAAAAAACTTAAAATAAGGGAGCTAAAATTAAAAGTGAAGGAAAAGTACACCATATTTTGTTTACCCGGCAATTGTTCCTTCAATGTGTTTTTGAGGAGAATTGCCTTGGGATTTTTTTTAAAATTCTATTTTTATCATTTTAGTTTGAAAATTATATATTTTAATTTAAAATTTTATTTTATTTATATTTAATTCCATTGCTTAGTGATAAAAAAGATTAAGTCGTTGAGAAATAGAAGATAAGAGAAAAGGTCATTGATTGTCTATATTTTTGCAACAAAAATTTATTTTTGATGTTGATGAATTTCATTCATAAAAAATAAGTTCATTGATGCATTTTTTACCATTCATTTTACTGAGAAAAGTAGATTGGGAATGAAAATGAATAGTTTTTCAGTTTAATATTGTATTTTTACACCAATTTAGTTATGTTTTGAGTTATAAGATTGATTTATTGATGTTTTAAAAATGTATTTTAGGTGTTTCTATACTAAAATAAATATGAAAATAGTTGTTTATGTTAAAAAGTCTCCCACCCAATTTTTTAACAGCCTCTCTAACAAAGATTATATATATTTACAATTTAGTTTTTAATTAACATTAATAATTATTTTTTAAATATTTATAATTACATATAATTCTTAAACTATTTTATAAAATGTATGCTTAGACTTTTTTGTTCTTCTTTTTTTTTCCTCTCAATTTTTTCTTTATTCAAGATGCAATGGAGCGCTAGCTTACTTAAAAAAGTGAAAAAATGGACACATAAAATAAAGTGAACATGCGTGCATGATCATGTGTATCAGATCTTCTCCATCTTTTATCACAAAATCGAGAATAAAGCAAATTGTCTCCCGAAATCTCTTGCCCATGATTCAAAGGCACAAAACCCGAGACGAAAAAAAATAATAAAATAATAAAAGACACAATCCAACGATCAATACCATCAATCTCACAGGCCAACCTAACTCTTCACTACACACAAACCTAAGACCTCATTCCCATCTTCACTTTCTTGCACTCTCATCTCAGGTCATATCTATCACCCGTCCAATCTCAATCCATCCTTCTTATCTCTCCCTCTCTTCTATCTCTCCTTAAAAATCGAAGCTTTGATCTCTCCTCTCTCTCTCTTCTTCCTCCTTGAATCTCTCCTCTTTGTGGAGGGGTCTTCGTGGCAGCTCAGCTCAGGTCTTTCTTTTTCTCTTTTCCCCTCGCTTCCCTTTCTCCTGACAAGTTTGTTTTAGAATTCTATCATGTAATGTTAAGATTTTCAGTGTTGATGTTTTTGTTGGTGACCCATGTATTTTTTTCGGCCTGAAGCTCTAACCTTCATAATAATGTGATGTATTTTTTTTCTGCTGATGAGCCAGATGATTTTTTGGCCTAAATTATGAAGCTTTGTGGCCTTTTTTTTTTTTTTTTTTTTTTTTGTTTCATGTGAAATTTCCTGATATTGATTTGTTTATTTTTCGTGTATTTGCAGAGGTTTGGCTAGGTGGTTTGTTGATAAGTGAAAATGAATTATTATGGATATGAGCAAAAGAGCGCCATGATAGGAGGTTGTGAGGAAAGGGAGAGGATGATGGTGGTGGTGGAGTCTGTGGTTTGTCCAAAGCCAAGGAGATTGGGACTTTTAAATCCTCCTCTTAATGAACAAATCAGACCTCTAAGATTGCCTGTCAAGTATGTTTTCCCTCTTTGATCCTATAAATTTTACCCTTTTCTTAGGAATTTTTATTTTTTCTATTTTTACTTTGAATAATTTTAATCTCATATCCAGTCACCATGCGGAGATGGCAGATTCGAAAGCCGGGGCAGAGCTGCTAGACATAATTCTTACTAAGGTACATCTATTTCGCTTTCGTCCATTTAGTGGCTAATTTCTTGTAAAGTATAATTTGTGACCCTTTTCATTGTTTTGTTTGGTAGCCAAACCTAAAAGCTGGCTGTAAATAGGGTCATCCTTGTAGAGATCCACGTTTCTAATTATTTAAAGCAACTTCCAAGAAATCTTTGTTCTTCACTGCTGCGTGTTGAAGATAAATTTTGTCTACAAATTTCTAGAGTTATTATTTTCTAATTACTACCCTTTTTAATGTTTTTGGTTGAGGTCAGTGTGTGCTTCTTGTACCCGAAAGTATCAAAGATCCTTGCATCCTCTTGTTTTTGGCTAATCTTAAATCGTGAAAAGCTGTTATTTGCACCAATTCCTGTTCGAGTTTCTTTGTATTCACGGTTATATTTGTTTGAGCTTTCTCATTGGCTATACTTTCTTGAAGCAGATAATTAAGCGTGCGTACATCTTTCCTTTACCACTTGTTGTAGGAGTTGAATTTGCTGTACTCCTAGACTGTTTGTCTGTCCAAATAAAGAGAATCATGTTGCTTTGCATAATTACTGGTAAAAGGGAAGAACTTACTGATCTAAATTATTGCAGGGAGGTTATGGTGGGGACAAACCCGGTTTCCAGGTGGCATCATCACCACCATTTTACTGTGGATCACCACCATGTAGGGTATCAAATCCTGTAATCCAAGATGCTCGATTTGGTAATGAAAAAATAACCCCATTATCTCCTGCGCCACCATCCCCGCCACCATCCTCATCATCTGCACGTAAAGGAGGAGGTTGTGTCCGAATGAAGTTTGGGCACACGCCAGCTGCAGTAAGGATTGAAGGGTTTGATTGTCTCCGCAGGGATGGGCGAAACTGTAGCATCTCTGCTGTGGCTTGAACATTATTGAATTGGTGAAACCTTCAATGCAGCAAATTTTTGATTATATAAGAGGGGGAGAGAGCTAATGGTAGTGTGTACTTGTACTGCTGGTGTTTTTTTGCGAGTGTATATACAATGTTAATGGGTGCTCCATGTTGAGGTTGTCAGTGTTTCACTCTCATAATATGTACATTGCAATGAAAATCATGAGAGAAAAATGTTTAATTTTCGAATGAATAAATGGAGATGCAACTGTTTCTCTTTGTATTTTTATTATTATTTCATGAAGAGGGAGATAGTAAGGTTTCCATTGTAATATTTATCGGTTTGTCACTCTAATCCAGTCCTAGTTTCTAATTGTATTATGGAGTAAGGCTGCGATTTGAGAGCGTTATTGAAATCTTTGTTCTTTAAAATTTTGATTTATGATTTGTTTAAAATTATTATTTTTTTTAATGTTAAGTGAAAAATAAATGTTTTTATAAAAATATTATTTTAATGTAATTTTAAACTGAAATTTTTTCTAAAAAACAATGATAACATCTAATAAAATTGAGGATTGATCTTTGGAATCCCTTCTCTTTAATCTTTTAAAACCCTTCATTTATAAAATAATCTTGTTTGAAGGCACAATGGATAAAAATAAAATGCCTGGTCAATGATTCAATATGGTCTCCTCTAATATTCTAAAGTAAATTTCTCTTACATGTTTTTGAGGTGGCGATGTTATCCTCAAAATTGAACGGGGTGTTTGATTTCGAGTTTTAATTTGTTTTTTTTTTTTGAAACGAAAAGAAAAACGAACACAGTATGGGGTCTACAAGGAGAAGGTGTGTTGGGATTTGATTGGTTGTGGTGTTCCATAAAAGGTCGGGTCCCTAGAGAAGAGGGCTGCAAAAGTGACTGATAGTGGCTCTGTCCTAAGTAAGTTGAACAGAACAGGAGGAGCTAAAAGTGATGGATGGGCTGGCAGTGCTCTGGTTAGTGGTTGAAACGTCAGATGCTGACTAGGGTTGGGAGGAGGTTGGGCGTCACCTTTTCTTTGAGTGGGGCTTACAGACAGACAGACAGGCAGCAGGAGCAGCAGCTGACCTCTTTAGCTACATGTGCACACAGTTTTCCTCTCGAGTGATTGGAGGGAAATGTTTATTGTAATCCAATCACTCGAAAGGAATATATAAAGTGTTTGTCGATGTAAAAGGTTAAGTTTTTATAATAACTTTATATATTTTATAAAATATAAATTCAATCCATTTAATTGTTTTTTGAATTCGAGTAGATTAAATATATTATATTAGATTAAAATTTTCATGAATATTATAAATATTCACAATTTAGATATATTAATTTTTTTATTCTTCTGACAATTATAAAAATAAAAACAATTTACAACTATTAAATCTAGATAAGATATATAAAATGTATATATTAGAGACAACATAAAAATTATCACAATCCACACACACACACACACACACATATATATATATATATTAATCGGAAAAAAATTATTACAATGTTATAAAGAATATCAATTGCCCATCCATATAACAAGTATATAAAAAGATTTATAAGAAAACAATATCATTCAAAATTAAATAAATAATCATATATAAGTACATACTTAACAAAATATTTAAAAAATTACTTTGTTTGAACATGATTTTAAATTTTCTAAAATTATTATCAACCAACACATTTTCTATATTTTTTACCGGCAAAACAATTCAAATTAAACCTGAACTTTTTCATAACTTGTGAAATGGGCTTTAGGATTTTTTATTTTTAAAGTTAAGTTGGGCTAGCTGTTCATGTATGATGTAACCCTACAAAACAAGTCTTCTACGTAAGATAAAGGATCCTCTCATGCCTAAGGTAATAAATATATAGGAGAAAAAGCACGCATAGCAAAGAGAACAAGAATGAGGGAGAATGTATGTTATGGTTGTTGTGTATGGTTTTGTGCTATTGCATGGATTTGTCTTGTGTTGTTCCTTGGTGGCCTTATGTGTTTATTTACCATAGATCACATGAAATTATCTTATAGAGAGTGAAATCACATAAATATTGTTATAGGATTAAAGTAATAACAATACCTAAAAGGAGATTGAATTAGGTATAGTACTACTAATAATAAATATTGCAATTAATTTAAATAAACACAATTAACTAACAATATATTAAATTGTACAAAGTAAAGAGTTAAGGGGTAAAAATTACAAACTTGTGGTTCGACAAGCTTACATTCACACCTTAAGCATCGAATCATATTTGTGTATTATATCTTTCACTAATCCAAGTTCAAAGAGTACAATAGCCACTTTATGAACTCATACTAAGATTTTTACACCACTTAAAGATATCTCCTCTCCAAGATTTTTATTTGATGAATCCACATCAAGATTATTTTTTTTTCACTTGAAAATATATCCTCTTCAAGATTTTTCTATGGTGAAATTCCATTGCCAATATACCAAGAGTTTCATTTTAACTCGCAAAGAATTACAAGGATGATTTTGCTCTAACAAAATCTCTCAGAGAGTAGATGAAACAATTAAACTCTAGTATCTCTATACCATTTAACTAGTTGGATGCCTGTGCTACACAAAGGGTTTATTTTTTATTTTCATAAAAAATACTGTAAAAATTTATAATACAAAAAATAATATTTTTTTAATATTGATAATAGTTTTGTTTTCCAATTTATTAATTATTTCATTAATAATATTAATTATAATAAAATTAATAATATTTATAACACAAATGATAATATTTTTAATATTCATACTATTAATTATAATAAAAATAATAATTTTATAACATAAATAATTATATTAAGAATTCCAACGATGATTACAATACAAATAATAATATTTTTTATATCAATACTTTAAGTTATAATAAAAATAATAATATTTATAGCATAAATAATAATATTTTTGATATGAACACATTGAATTATAAAAGAAATACTAATATTTATAACACATATTATTATATTAAAAAACTAAAGAATATTTATAACACAAATTATTTGGGTCCTAGCGAAGACCCAAACAAATTGGATCATGAGGTAAGACCCATTAGACTTGGGTCCTGCACAGGACCTATTACCATTTGGTCTTAGCGCTAGACCCAAGCGAATTGGGTTCAGATAACGGCCCATTACCATTGGGTTCTGACACCGGTGTATAGGCAGGGTAACCCAAGTGCCAGGTCTCGCCACGTGATGCGCGGGTCAGTTGTGCGCCCTTGGCATGCCAACCCCAACACCACGTGGTGCTCGGTTCAAACCTAGCGCAAGGGCAGGCAGCTTAGACGCCAAGTGTCCCCACGTGGGTAGCCAGCCCGCGTCTAGGGCAAGGGTAGCCAGCCCGCGCCAAGTGTCCCCACGTGGGGGCACGGACTGGCTTGCGCCTAGGGCAAGGGTAGCTAGCCCCAGCGTCATGTGGTGCTTCGGTCTGACCTAGCGCAAGGGCAATAAGCCTAGGCACCAGGTGTCCCCATATAGGGGCACAGGTATGACTCACGTCCAGACCAGGGCAAGTTAACCCCAACATCACATGGCACTTGGGTCTAACCTAGTGCAAGGACATGACAGCCCAAACGCTATACATATTATAATTTGTATTATAATGGAAGGTATTAATATTAAACATACTATTATTTGTGTTATAAATATTAATATTTCTACTATAGTTCAAAGCATGAATATAAAAAATACCATTATTTGTGGTATTAATATTATTATTTGCGGTGCAAATATTTTTATTTTTATTATAATTGAAAGTATTAATATTTATTTTTATTGTAGTTCAAAGTATTCATATAAAAAATATTATTATTTTTTGTACAAAGATTATTATTTTTATTATCATTGAAAGTATTACTACTTAAAATAATATTATTTGTGGTATAAATATTATTATTTGCACCAGAAATATTTTTTTATTGTTATAATTGAAAGTATTAATATTAAAAATAGTATTATTTGTGTTATGAATATTATGATTTTTATTACAATTGAAAAAATAATATTTAGAACACAAATTATAATATGTTTGATGTTAATACTTTCAACTATAATAAAAATAATAATATTTATAACAAAAATAATTATTTTTAGAAACTTAAGACCCAATAACCTTGGGTCTTGACAAAGGACCCAAGAAAATTGGGTCTTAACACATGACTCATTAACCCTGGGAGTAGGGCAAGCGAGCCCCAACACCATGTCGTGCGTAGGCATGACCCAGCACAATGGCAGACAGCCCAAGCGCCAGGTATCCCTACGTGGGGGTGCGGGCCTAGCTCCTGTCCAGGGTAAGGGCAAGCCAGCCCTAGTGCCATGTGGTGCTCGGGTCTGATCCAGTGTAAGGGCAGGTCAACCAAAGCACTTGGTGTCCTCACATGGAGGCGCGGGCTTGGCTGATGCCTAGGGCTACCCCACCAAAACTTAAAGTGAGTATTTTCTCTTCAATCATTCTTTCAATGCCAAATGCATCCCAATAAAAAAAACAACTCCACTCATGCCCCGCTGCCCTTGCTACTCTTCGTGGCAAGGATTGGGCTGCCATTACTCTTTGTGGAAAGGGCTAGGCTGCCATTACACTTCTTCAATCCACAGTACTTTAAATCTATATTAACAGAAAAAGGAGCACTAAGTCTTTTTAATATATTGTATAATATCACTTAGATGATTTTAAGATATTTAAGTATAGTGAGTAATTAAACTATAGTATCTCTTATTCAATTGTAATTCAGGAAAAACCCTTGTTGATCGATAATTGTTTCGCGCACCAAACTTTATTTAGAGTTCTACACTAACTTATTGTAACCCATGAAATTCACTTTTAAACAATTATATTCTCTTGTTGGAATTTACTTAATTTATTACGGGATTTTACAGAAGATACCCGATGGCGCTCCAACAACCAGTCCTTCCTTTCTCCTTTTTATTTCTTCTTTGTTCTCTCTTGTCATTGGTTTCAAGCCCGTCTCTTTTCTCTTTCTTTCCTTCCTCTCTTCCCAAACAACTTTACTTCCTTCTTTTTCTTCTTCTTTTTTCCTAGTTGGGCCTTTAAAATTAGCTAACCGAACACCATCTGCCCAGTCTGGGCTAGGCCCAAAGCTCTTCACTCACATCCCAATAAAATCTCACCATTTTCCGGATAGCATAGGATGGTGACGAATGATCTTTCCGAACAAAATTTGGAAATGTTGAAGGAGCGGTCCTCATCTTGCTCCCAGTCCCTTGGCAAATGAATTTCTAATGGTTAATTCAAAACTGTTTTTTTTTTAATATTTAAATTAATTTACACGTATATCGACTAATTTTCTGGATCCTAAAATTAATAACTATATAAATTTTTATAAAACTTGAACTTATAATTTTTAAAAATAAATTCAAACCTGATAAGTAATACTATTTAGAATTTAAACGCTGTAATGAAGTCTATGGAGGCGATCCAAATAGATAGCTGGGTATTTGTCCTAAACTTTTCCAAGCAGGGCTGCCTATTGTTATAATTCTTATCCAAATAGATATGGCGATCTATTCCTTGTCGGAAGAAAACCAAATTCAAATGCGATCCATTTATCCGAACTCGAGGTGGACTGACGTAGTTCAAGCAATCGGATTGTACACTTCGGTGATGAATCGCGTAAGAATAGACAGCCATTACAAGAGCCTATTACATCGAACTCGGGCAATATGTTCGGTAAATTTTCCTAACTAGCCCACCGTTTCCAATTGTGGGCATAAAAATGGACACCACACAGCTGGCTCGGAATAGGGCTTGACATTATGTAAGGATGTTGCTGGTAGAATTGAAAGTATGTCGAACACAATCTCCCGTGGAAGGCTCTCCATGGTGTTTGGTTTTTCACATTTTTCCTTGGAGAATTGATTGCATGACAGAAGATGTTTTGGAAAAGCTTGTAGATGAAAACAAAGCTGCAAATAACGTACCCAGGAAACTTCATTTTATTTTATGGCCGTTTGGGTTTATATAATTTGATGCTTAGGAGATGAAAATTATTGATCTTATCAAATTAATCCCTTGTCAAAATATAGATCATAGGCGGCCCTTCAGATTACAACTGCTAATAAGAACAGACATGAATGGTAATGTGGTGGAATGTTCTTTTTCTTTTCTTTTTTTCAATTCTTATTCACAGCCGCCCTTGTAAATCTCTATCAAAGATTTTTTTTTTTTTTAAAAAAAAGAAATGATGTCATCTTTGATGTCTTTGAGGAAGGACAGCGAGCATGTAAACAAAGCCACTGCAGGATGTTTGATAGACCAGCCAATCAACTGCTATAATGTCATATCTCAATTCTCATGGTCTTTTATTTAACCTTTCTAACACAGTTCAGTAAAAATTCTGGTAAAATTACATAATAATAAAAAAAACATGAATACAATCATATTTTTCAAAAATAAATTTTATTCATAACCACTATTAAAAATAGCTTTGTTTAGTCAAAAGTCAAAATACATGTTTCATACAAATTATTTTATATATATTAAAGTCAACCTAATATTTTATAAAAAAATCAATTACTAAGATATAAGAATCAAGATTAAATGAACAAGAAAGAAAAAAGAGTTAAGCTCATGTGGTATGAGAGAAATGGGGGAAGAAAAAAAAAGGAAAGAAAAAAAGGTTATCAAGGACACATCATAGCTTTAATTTTTACACATATGGTATCGCTAAAAATATCTTAATGAGACAATTCTAATCATACCTTGAAAAATCACCAAATAAAATTGTAATTGGTTAGAAAATTTTATTTGTGGTTAATTTGTAATTATGATCGTTTAGAGATTTTGTTTAGGGTTAATTTGGGTTAGGGGTTTTGTTTGAAATTAATTCAGAGTTAAGGTTGTTTAGGGGTTATAATTGTTTTATGGTCTTCCAAGCTATGGTTAAAATCATTTAGTCAAGATCATTCTAAGTGCGTCAAAAATAAATTCACGTATTCGACGACCTATTATTTCTTTCCCTTTGTTTTTTTTTTTTTTTTTATGTTCTATCATGTTAATTTATCTCTTTTCCTTCTTAATAAATTCATCTTGAATCTCATTTCTTGGCTATTAAATCTTTATAAAATTTTAGTTTGATTTTTGTATATATCAATTAATTTACATGAGACAATTATTTGGATTTCTTACTAAACAACTGTTATTTCCAATAATTTCTGTGTACAAAACAGTTATTGAAAAACATAATAAAATTAAAATTGTTGTATTTCCTTCGAACTTTTCCAACTTATGATATTTCCCCAAAACTTTACACAAACCATGTCAATTTTATTTTTTTAAAATCCCATATCTGACCTTTAAATATGGACACTTCGTCCCTGTAGTTCCCACCTAGTTCCTTTTGAACTTTTTGTAGGGGATTCCGACGACCGGTGATGTACTGATAATTGCTCATAGGAGGAGAAGCACACTGACACACAATATTTAACATGGTTCGGCAAATTGCCTACATCCACGGGAGAGGTTCATTTTATTTAGGGATAGAGAAAGGATACAATAAATACATGGAGGAGGATCACATCCACTCAACTCCTATCTTTCTTGCTGCCTTTGTAGCTGCTGCAATGGCTACTGCCATTACAACTCTCTCTTTCTCTCTAATCCCTTCATATGCTCATTGTCTCTAACATTTGCTCTCTTTCGTAGTGCCTATTTATAGGCAAATGATGACTTCTCTTCTTCTTTCCAGCAGCTGCACATGGGAGTCAATGGTGGGACAAGAAGACCTTAAAACATGCCACCATTAGTGGCTCTAATGGTGCTACCACTAACTTGATGGTGGGATAGTCCCACTAATGGCAATACCTAACACTTTTCTCATATTCACTGCTAGTACTACGTTTGCTTTTCTAATTTCTTTAATTATCTCACTTATTCATGAAGCTAATGAATGGCAGGGGATACTAATATTAGTCGAGTTACAACTTATTAGTAAAAATGTTATTTAAGAAGTCCATGCTCAGTACATGAAATTAAAAAAAAAAATGAGCAAAAAATTAAATAAAATAAAGTATTCAAATTGAAACATCAATGTTTCATTTTCAATACAATTTAATTCCTTTAGGAAAGAAGAAATTAAACTTCGTAACCCTCTGGCTTGTAGGCAATGAAACCAATGCATCGCACTTGACGAAAATTGTCAAAGCCAATGATCCTGATGAAGGAATTAGGGTAAGCTTTAATGGCCTCATCTTTTGGAGATTTTAATATATTATTTTAGATTTTAATTAAAGGAATGGAAGGGTGTGAAATTTATAGAAATTATATTATCCTAGATTTTTTTTTTAACTCGAAACTTGAAAGGAACCTTCGGAATGCAGGCACTTAATATTTGTATGAAAATGCATGAATTTAAAGGTGAGATTTCCAGATGCTCTCATCTTTTTATCAAAATGTTATTTAAAAATAGTAATTTACCTTGGCTTCTGAGCTAATTTTCAAAACACTCGGCTTCGTTTCTGGCAATTTAGAGCCAATATAACCAGCAGTGGGACAGAAACCTGATCTCGCCTTCAGCTAGACAAACTTCTAAATAAGATCCTCATTCCGCAGGCAGTAAAGCTTATATATTTTACTTGCACCATTTTCCTTTAGTGTAAGGAATGAATATTCAGTCCCAATAACATGAACATGACAGGCACGTATAATAAATTGTTCGAAGGACTTTACAATATGCATTTCAGAGAGAATTTATATTTCTAAGGTTTTGTTGCTTCAGTTCGAAGTAAATACAAAACTGTCCCTTCGTAAGAATCGGAAATGGGAGAAAGTATATAGAACTCATGGAGGGGATAGAAGCCTCGATATATCTATGATTATAAACACTAAATATCACTGCAAGTCAGTGAATAATTAAAGACATAAATTAACTTATATGAAGAAATCAATGAATGAAAAGTAATCTTGATAAACTCAATGAATGGCTTCTAATTTACTGCCACCGCTTTGGAGGCTTGACTAGGTTGGAATTGACAGTTTTCTTAATACCTGAAAGAACCAGTTATGGGATATTTAAGAGAGAAATTAAAGTATAATCACCGAGGAAAACAATCTGCTCATTCCTGTCTTATTTTACTTACTTGCGGACCCTTTTGGGTTGTCCCTTGACACAGTCACTGTCTTTGATGCGTTTTGCGTTTGGTTTTGTAGGAGTCGAATAGTAGATGCCACTTTACTCCTGCATAAAACCAAATTCTTAAAATCCCATGTCTGCAAATATATGTATATAACTGAAAACTGAAAGTCCAAAGCTTTACTATTAACGCAAATTATCACTTTGAAAGCCTTGTTGTCCTGTCAAAAAAGCACCTCCCTTTCATTTGAAAGAAGAATAGATTTTTATAAAATGTATGTGAGATCATGTCAAAAAATCTCGAGGAAACATGAAAAAACACAAGAAATTCGTCACTCACTTCCGCAATTTCTGTGATAGCTTTGTGCCTTGATCTGTTGTGTCATCAGGTTCCGTTCCCACTGAAAAAACACTCTCAGAAATGTCACTTAATCTATCCTCATAGTCTCCATCTTCAAATCTTAATATCTCAGCATCTGCAAGTGACATATCATGACCTGTGTCCCCATCAGAAAGTTTTGATTGCTGGGAACCAGCTTCGGAATGCTTGTCACTGCACTCTGAAATGCTTTCCTGATAAGAAGCAATCTCACTTCCTACGCTTCTCCTGTCTGATGGTTTTCGGGTTCTATGAGGAATAACACCTGAAGAATCATAGCTCGCAGAGGAATCACCATACCTCGCTGAACCAGGATACCCGTTTTTATGATCTTTTATTAATTGCAACTGCTCAATCTCATCATCTTTTTTTGCAATTGTGTCTTTGAGAGATGCCACCTGCATGATGAATAGAAGATTCAGAAAGCACTAACCACATGTGCTGTGCTGTAATATAAATTTAGCTTCTTAAATTTTTTATTGTCTATTGGTTACATGTACTTGGATGGAAGATGAAATGTTCTGTTTACCTATCAAGTCAGTAATGGGCATAAAGAACTAATCATGCATATATGTTACTCCTGAATGTTCTCGGGAGTTCAAAGTTCTCAGGGCACCTTTGGAGTTAATGTGAGCAGAGATAATTAAATCTGTTTAAACCATGTTTCTCATCAGTTAATCAGCAAATTATTTCTTTTATAAGTTTTGTCCAACTCCAACATGCATCAGTTTCACTTCCACTTATTTTCGTTCTGTGTGGATTTCTTCCCAGATTTCCATTATTTGTTATGAATAAAAATTCTACAATATCAGACTGAGTTTAGGCAGTTCTAAGAGAATGTTGAAACAGCAGAATTACCTAATTATTAGAACTTAAGAACACCACATGCTGAACACAAATATTTTTTTAATAAATTCATTACAGCACATAACAAAGTTTTATCATTCACTATTTGTGTTTTATTGCCATTTCATTGATTTTTCAGGTTGAGATGCTGTTAAGACTAAGATATAAATCATAAATCAACAAAAAACAAAGTAAACTAACACTTTTCAAGTCCAACCATGTAGTTTCAGACGACGCAATGACGGTAAATTTTCAGAAAACTCAAGCAGCTACTGGTATTATTAATTCACAAACTGTCTTGTGTGTCCTTCCATTCTGTGTTTTAACCTTGGTGAACTATTTGTAGATTTAGCTGAACATAACTGAATCCATTGAGTTCCAGCCAGAAATATGATCTGATGAAGGATGGTATTGTATAGAACACAAGAAACAAACCTGGTCCATTAATTCCCTAACATCTCTGCCCTCTTTGCTGCTTCGAGCTGCACCTAGCTCAACTCCAGAGACCCTCTCTGCAAACTTCAGAGTGCTTACAGTTTCAGAATATGAACTAACATCAGGGTTGAGCTGTACAAACATAAGCGTCTTTGCTTGACCTCCTGTAATGTGAAAGGTAAGAAAATATACATCCATATTAAGTCTAAAAGTAGGTTACCACAAGCTTTCAAGAAAGGTCACCAGCATATTGAACTAGGGAATAACTCGAGGAAGTTTTAAGACAAGAAGGGAACACCAAAAAGCAGTACCTAAAGAGCTTTGAAGTAGTTGAGTGAGCTTGCTGTTTCTATATGGTACATGAGAGTTCTTTTGTGCAAGAGCGAAAATGACATCCCCGAGGGCAGATAACGATTTATTTATATGTTGTGCTTCCCTAAGTCTATCTCCAGTTGCCTCAGAGCGATCGACCCTTTCGCTCCCTGCTAGATCCACCAAATGAAGATTACCATGTAAAGCAGTACCAGAATGCGAATCCTTTCCACGAACATGGATGCTGACAACACTGTGTGCACAGATAAAAATCAAAATCACAACTAAATTTGAGACAAATGTAATATGGAAGTAAAGATAAAACAAAGATTGATTGTAAGTACCTATGAGAGCGGCTACTTCTTTCATTCATGGCAGTGGCTCCAACAGCTCTGTTTTTTAGTCCAACATCTATTAATTCTAACACGTCTGAAGTTGATGTAACAGGATGCATGCTAGCATCTGGTACGGCCAAACCATTGGGTTGGACAGTGGAAACAATCCCGAGTGTGTGGAAATCAAGGGAAACAAAATATTTGAGAGTATTGTAGTGTACTCTTCATTCGAAAAGTACACATTATAGAAAAGAAATAGGTGGAAAATTCAGCATTTCTCTTAAGAAAAACAATAATATGAATCCTAAATTAAATCTGAAATTTGTAAAGGACAAAATAAACTATCCCTGGTGAAAAATCTGAAATTTGTAAAGGATATTTTTTCTGAGAACCATCACTCAATAGTAAATCACGCACTCGTTCGTTATATATTTCAACCATCTGAACCTGAATCTCATATATAAGGGAGTCTCTTCTCTTCTGAGAAATACTGAATAGGTCATTTAGAGCCCGATAATTAACCCCCCAATCCTCTTCAGATGCTCCATTAGGACCTGTCTGCAACAGTAAGTCAAGTTGAGTTAGAATTGCCAGAAAACTTTATTGTATGAAATGAGACTAAACACAATGATACACACGTCAATAACCCATACCATTGTGTAAGTTTTTCCCGAACCAGTTTGTCCATAAGCAAATATACACACGCTGTATCCATCCAGGACGGAACGTATCAACGGTTGAGTGTCTGAATACACCTCAGCTGCCAATATCCAGAGCAGATAGCAGGTTAGAGATGGCAAGAACTTTCTTCCACGGTCATGGCAGTAGAATGTAAAAGCACAAAAACAATATAGCATGCTCATGTAAGCCCTATCCACATTGAAAAAGATGAAGAGATGAAAACCTTGAGTAGAATCTGGACCGAAGACCTTATTGAACTTAAAATTGCGGCGTCTATCTTTCCCTTGTTTGGAGGGATTCACAACTGCTAACTCTCCGTGTTCACCTATGTATTCTACCGTTGAATGTTTTTCACCATGCCCAGGAAGAAATGGCCTTATCCGGCAATAAACTCTGATGTTTCCTGCAAAACAAAATGGAAGAATTGCACGTTAAAAGACTGAACCAACGTATAAACCTGGTACAGCAAAGGCTAGCAGCGGCACCTTTTAGTTCCTGAAGCTCATTAAACATCCTCCTATTTTCAGCAAGGACTATATGATAATCCCCAGTTGCATCAATTAATGCTTTTAACTTTACTCCTGAGCAAGATCAGAATTATATATTATAAAACTTGCCATCACTAATTGCATAAATTGACAAACTGTACTAATAACCAAACAAACCTAGGCCATTGAATTCCTCCGAGTAGCTTTGTTGTACTTCTAAAATTTCATGCTCGATGGACTTAGAGGACAACCTCAGTTCCTAAACGTTTTCATAGATTCAGTCAGATTCGTGATACAAAATGATGCAAGGCTAAAAGACTACCTAGTTATATTATACCTTCAGTGCACCAAATTGAAGCTCAACAAAGCTCTTAAAGATGTGTTCTTTCTTGTTGAACATCTTAGATTTTGACTGAGAATATGCCTCAAGCACTCTCACTTGGTTCCTCGAATCTCCCAAGTGGATTTCAAGCTCTTTTAATCTCCCCTCAAGGCCACCTTTAGCAGCCTTAGCTTCTGTTTCCATTTGCAAGCGATGTAGTTCATGTGTCTGTTTCACTAATTCTAATTCTTGTTTCAAGGCTGAAAGTTCAAGATCTCTTTGCTCCTGCTCTTTGGTCAACTTAGCAACATGGTGCACTCCAATTTTCTTCTCTTCTTCCATTTTGGACTTCTCAATCTGTAATGAGAGAAAACAAATCCCATTATATGAATATTATGAAGAACATCCACACAACAAGTACAAGAAAATGATTCTTTTCCTTCTTTTTTTGTATAGTAAAATGTACCCATTCTAATACTTACTAAACTAGCCAGAAGAAATAAAAGAAAAACTGACACAAACCACAAATAGAATATATTTATGTAGTCTGGCTAACAGCTCAGAGGAGTCCGATAAAAGAGAACTACGCAAAAGAGATTGACATTTGTCAGGACACACGAATCCACCAGAAATTGTATGCAGAACATAAGGAACAACTATCAGTAGTATGTGAGAAGACAGCAAAAGAATAATTCCGGGATGAGTGACAAATACAAGCAGTTCAATGAGCAAGTTATGGAGTAAATGACTTGAGAATTGTTTTTTCTTGTCTCTGAAACATACCTTAATTTGTTGAAGCTTGTCCATAACAACCTGCAAAAATATTAATATAAGAAAAAAAGATGTATTTTGGGAAGGTTTGTACCAGTCTAGTCTTAAATAAGTTTTCCATACCCCCCTCTCTTCACCAGTCCCAGAAGCCAGGGCTTCAAGTACTCTGATTCTTGACTGGTACTTCTCCTCACGAACCTTAAATAGATTGTTTTGCTGAAGGGAGAGAAGCATTAAGATATTGCCATTGGTACAGTCAATCATGGAGAAACAATTCAATTTTTTTAAAAGAAAAAAGGTAAAATGATTCTTACTGTTCTTAAGTGTTCTGCTTGAGTTGAAATACGGCGTTCAATCTCTAGTACAACCTTTCTCAACAGACAAGCCACACGCTGAGGAACAAAATAAATGTTAACCATACCTATAAACTATTCAAGTGTATGCATGCATGCATAGTAGTTGCAGAAATACATAGATACAGAAACATATTTAATGTACTTAATGTTACCCCTATTACGTACATGTGGTATCTCGTCACTCTTTCTTTCAATGCTCTCATCCAATATTCCATTCACAACACTCAAAAGTGACTGAGTTGGTGCATTCTGCAAACAAGATGTTGAAATGTTACTGACAAGGGCTCAGAATGAAAACGTCAATGAGAAAACTGTAACATAAGAAAACATGAATGTTCATCAAATAATACAAATGAAAACTTACATCCAAACTATTTGATTTCAACATTTCAGAGATTTTTGCAGCAGAAAGATCTGAATAGCAGCCTTGTTTCAGTTGAAACATCTCATGGAACTTGTGTACAACATGGGGCATGGATGCAGCTGATGGCTCTGTTGAATATGAGAAAAACGTTGAAGATGCTTTTAAATTTCAAAAACAGCATGTTAGACTTTAATAGACTTGAAAGTACAATTTATCTGCATTTTAGTCACACATGCATTAGAGGAAAGTTGCGTGCTATTTTCATATAGCATAAGAGGAAAATATGAAAACTCTTCATGCCCAGCCTCTTAAGCCAATCAAGTGCGCGTATGAAAACCGTATACTTCTATCACGGGAGAGAGTAAGCCATACCTGTCATAACAGGACTACGCAAGGCTTGTTGAATTTTTGACTCTGTAGAAAACTTTCGCTTTTCTTCCCGAAATGTTGAAGAAGAAAGGCCATTGGAAGATGCATCCCCATGAGGGCTGCCATATTTAATCCCACCAGTGGGAGAAACAACTCCCATATATGCGAATTGTGCTCGAAGTGTTGAAAGGCAATCCATAACGTTCTTCATAGATCCCTGCAGATTTGAAACACAGCAGATGGATACAGAGAGAGAGAGAGATGGACGCCAGAAGAATAATAAAATCCTTCAAGTGCACAGACCAAGAAGTGGTAAAGACTAGCTCTAGTTGACAGCATTATCATTGTTCAAAGTCGATACGAAGTGTATGAAGCTGGCAAAATCATGATTTTTTTGGTAGATGGAAAGCATGCCTATATACTTGCTTCTTACTTAGCATTCAAATGTTCATATGCATAACATTAATCAATGGGGGGGACAAACATGGATTACCTTCTCCAGGTCCGACGGTTCGAACTTGAGAATCCCCATTTCATCCATACTTGCCAGAAACTTCTTAACATTTTCAGAGCTAGAACTACCAGCCTGAAATAGAAATGCACTATCAAATCAACTAGGCAAATGCTAAATCATCCACTCATAAGTAACTCGACTATAAATAGCAGAACAAATAAGCAACCTTGTATGCATAACCAGGTCTAAGTTTATTTAAAAGCTGTAGTAGAACAGTGCCATCGATCAAGCAGGCTCTCAACTCCTCGGATGAAGCTTTAACTGGCAAATTTAAACTAGGAACAATACTATTCATCCACTCCACCAATACGGCTCGCTTATTGGCTGGAGATAGGGCAAAAAGAGAAGAAGACATTCAGTTCAAAGGAATAAAACAACTGCAGTTAAAAGGAAAGTAAGTGTTTTCTTACCTTCAATGTCATTGTTACGAATTACAGTTGGTTCAAAAACACCCGAACTGACAGATACCTTTGAGCTATTGGCTCTCCCATTTTGTACCATGGGGTGATCCGAAGCTGAATTCATTGCTTACCTTTGAAGTCAATTATGAAAGCATGGCATATGCATAATTCCTCACAATTTTCGAGAGCAGTCCTGAGAAGTTTTTAAGAGCAACCATCACGAGACTGATGAATCATGCAAAAATCCCCCTTTAACCAAGAAAAGCGAACAGGGTGTTTCATATGATTTCACTATAAGAACAAACATAACCAGGCACTAGATACTGTATGATTGCAGAAATTATTTCCACATTCACGACTCATTTCAGCATTAAGGTGAACAATGGGAAAGTTAAAAGAAGAGAGCAAGCATCAGATAATTAAAACCATAGTCCAAGACCAGGAAGATTGGTTACCAGAAAACTTCACAGAAACTGAAGAATCTGCAACAAAATGCAGATATCAAATTCATGCAATATGAGCTAGAATCACCATCCCCATTGGAAATAGCAAAACAGGATTTCTACCAATAATGAGCAGAAGGAAAAAAAAGAAACAGAAAGGAAATAAACCGAATTACTATATATATATATATATATACATATACGCACACACTTACAATGGATGAGCTAAGAGATCATAATTTTAAAGGAACCCAGATGACAATTACCAAAACTAAAACAAACAACACAATGCTGGTACATTCAAGACAATGCGATCATCAAATAAATAAATATCAAAATAAAAAACAAAATGGATTCAAATCAATAATAAAAAAAAAAAGAGAAGAAAAATGGAGCCACCTGAGAGAAAGACGTGGAACTAAGCAATACACACGTCGTTTTAAGGTCAAACAGAAAGAAGACATGCATATAACTCGGTCATGTCATTAGAGAAAGTGTTGTTATTAAACTAGACAACAAGAACACAACACAGGTATTAGATTCACCTTAGACTTCCATTTTAAAAGGAAAAGTCAAACTCTGCTTTCTTTTTCTTTTTTATTATGATTTTGTTTGGTATTCCGTGAAAATGAAAGAGAAAGAGCGTAAGAAGAGGAGTGTAACTCTCCTTTAGGCCTTCTTTTCTGTGTGGTGATCATTGAAATGTGGAGAGTCGCCTTTTATGTTCCACGCCTCTTAAGTGTCCCAGTTAATTCTGGTTTGTTTGGAGATTATGTTGTGACAACGATGTTTCTTGCCAGTCCTTGCCATCATTTAAAGTAGGGCGAGACAAAAATAAAAATAAAATAAAAAACCTAAAAAACAGAATAAATTGATAATTAAATGAAAAAACCAAGTTGAGAAAAATAACTGAATTAAGGGATTTAAAAATAATAAAAAAATCTAGTCTGGATCAATTTTAATTTTAAAAATCAAATATCGATTGAACTGGATTACACCAAACCTTTATCCGCTGTATTATTGTTTTGATGTTATATTCTTATTTTTCATTATCAAATCCAGAGGTCAGCATTTATATAAAAAAATATTTTTATTTCAATGTAGAGAGCGTTTTTTTTTTTTTAATAGTTTTAGTTAACAATCAAGTTGATCCAATGATACTTACATTCTAATAAAATAACCTAAATTTCCAAATCTATCTCAATTTAGAACAAATCTTTCTAATTTATTTGGTATATTTTTTCATTATTTTTTGTTGTTTGGATATTCTCTTCATTTATTAAAAAAAAATTCATTTGCTTATAGGAAATTCAAGAAGATTTAATGGAAAAACTGTCCCATGTATTTGTATCAATTCGATAAATTAGCATGTATGAAAAAAATTTGTTAATGGTTGCAAAACTTTCAATTTGACATAATCAGATTAAATTGCACTAAATTGCAAGTTGATTACCAATTGTAAGAGATGTTTAAGAAATAAATAGATAAGTTTTCCTTACAATCCAACTTTCCAAAATATCTGAGGATTAAAAAAAAATTAATGGCTGAGATTTTTTTCATATTTTTATTCTCTTATAGTTTTTCAAAAAAGAAAATTTCTAATAATTTTCTATTTCTTTTATTGTTTTTAAAAAAGATTAATCTTTTCAACATTAATAAAACTTTTATTTCTTGAACATTTTTTTTTAAATAATGGCTAAGATTTTTCTTTTTGTTTTTTGAAAATATCAAAAGTTTTTATTCCTAAACATTTTCAAGAGTTTAATTTTTTTAAAAAAAATATTTCTTTATTTCATTAAAATTTTAAAAGACTGGAAGTTTTTATATTTCTTAAAAAAATTGAAATTTCACTTTTAAAAAAACTATTTATTTTTTATTTCTTAAACATTTTTGAAATTTTTTATTTTTTCAAAAAACAATTAACTTTTTTTTATCTCTTAAATGCTTTTTAAAATTTCAATTGATAGTCATTTGATAATTTAATGCAATTTAGCATAATTAGATCAAATTTATTTTTTATTTCTTTAACATTTTTAAAATTTTATTTTTTCAAAAAAGAAATTAACTTTTTTTATCTCTTAATTTTTTTTTTTAATTTCAATTGATAGTCATTTTATAATTTAATGCAATTTAGCATAATTAGATCAAATTGAGTAAATTTTGCAGCCATAGGATCAAAATTGACAAAATCATTCACGGTTGGGCTTAATTTTTAAATTAACTACAAACATAGGAGTGATTTTGGTAAGGGTGGTAATTTCAAAGTCTTAATTGATTTTCTTTTTTATAACCTATTCCTATAATAACTCATTTAAGCATTATAGAAAAACCCAAGTTGAGAAAAATAACTGAATTGAGGGATTTAAAATACAAAAAAAATCTAGTTTGGTTTAATTTTATTTTTAAAAATTTAAAATCAATTAAATCAGATATGTTATTGTTTTGGTCTTGTCCTCTTTCCTAACTTAATAGTGTTTATATTTTATATATTATTGTTGGCTTCTTGTCTTCAAACATTTAAGCATATTGGCGGTCAAAAATTTCAAATTAACTTCCACTTCCCCCCCGATCATTTAATTTCTATTATTAGTTGGGGGAACTCCTCCATGATTTTTTTTTCTTATTTTTATAGATTTGCTAAAGGTTTAGAAACAATAATCTTGAGAGTAAAATTGACATTCTCTTGTAAGTTTGAGTCTAAAACCAAACAAATAGATGATAAAAATATAGATTACAAAAAAAATATTTTTTTCTTAATCAACTTTATTGTCAATTTCATTTGATGTAGTGCAATTCCCAACCTGATGAAGGAAATCCTTGTTTGACACTGACTTGTGTTTATTTTGTTTTCAGTTAAAGCTTTCCAAGTTCACTTGTTATAAGAACAATAATGAAGAAATGGATATTTTGTTATCAGTCTACAATTATTACCTTATGTACAATTGAAATTGGTTCTTTACATCAATAATAAGTATAAAAAAACCCAAAAAGTCCAAGAAATAAAAATTGGGTTTTCTGGTTTGATCAAATTTGATCCAAAAAAACCATACCAAATTCATACTGGTCCAAAACAAAAATAATTTCCTCTAATTAAAAAAAAAATTAATAATAATAATCATAATAATAAAACATTCTCATGCAATAAATCTAATTTACTAACAGTAAAAAGATATTCACTAATTTAAGCCAATAAAATGGCATTTACAATCTCTTCATTTGGCATTTGTGAAAAAACATACTTAAATAAATTAGTAAACATCAAGCTCAAATTAAACAAAAATTCCTACAAGCATAATCAATTAGCATGAGAACAATTGTTAGTGTTATTAACAATTCATAACATACTCAAAAAGTACTTTCATCCAAAAACTTTAAACAGTTATTCAGATAATAATGCATAGTTGTTAAGTTTAAATTAAAAATACTGCGTGCAACCATAACATAGAAGTTCCTACGCATATGTTAAGTGTACTTATATGTTTTTTTTTTGTTTCAGTGTCAGCAACCAGTTAACTGTAAGACAAAGAAAAAAAAACATTTTTTAATTTTTTTAAATATATACAAGGACATTATCTTAAAAAATCATGCCATGTTGCATATACCAATATATTTTCTAAGAAACTCAAACCTAAAACTATCCAAAGGTTTTGTGAAAAAGGCCAGCCAATTGATATTTAGTTTTGACATGTTCTAATGTCATAATTTTTCCATTCAACCAAGTCTTGAATGATATGATGTCTTATGTCAATATGTTTGGTTTGTGAATACTAGACATAATTTTTAAAGATACTAATAATACTAAAATTATCACATTAAACAGTCATGGTATCTTAAGTAAAACCATAATCTTGTAAAATCTTTTTTGTCCAAAGAAATTGTGTGCAACAATTTCTAGTAATAATGTATTCGGCTTTAGTGGTGGACAAAGAAATTGAATTTTGTTTCTTGCTCATCAATGCTGCCAAATTTCCACCAACATAAAAACAACCTTATATTATGCTTTTTTATCACCAATGTTACTAGCCTAGTCAGCATTTGAGTAACTTACCAAACTTATATTCAAGTATTTTGAATAACAAATACCATAATCAGATATGACACTTAAGTATTTAAAGACTTTATTGATTGTGGTAAGGTGTGATTCTTTTGGATTAGATTGAAATCTAACACACACACCAACACTAAAGACAATATCAAGTCTGGTTGCAATTACGTAGAGCAAACTTCCTATCATGCTTCTATAAAGGGTGGAATCAACACACTTACTTGCAGAGTCTGAACTAATCTTGACAGAAGTGCTCATAGGGGTTCGAGCATGACTTTACCTTCTATACCAAACTTCTTAACTATATCTCTTGCATACTTTGAATGAGAAATAAAAATTCCATTAGTATATTGCTTAACTTATATGCCAAGAAAGAAGTTCAACTCACCAATCCTACTCATCTCAAATTCATATTTCATCTCATTAGCAAACTCATGAGAAAGTGAATCATTAGTAGCTCCAAACACAATGTCATTAATATAAATCTAGACAATAAGTGTTTCCTTACCTGTTTTTCTTATAAAGAGTGTCTTGTCAGTATGACCTCTTTAAAAATAGTTATCTAATAGGTATTTTGTTAACCATTCATACCAGGCTTGCGATGTTTGTTTTAAATCATAATGGGCTTTCTTCGATTTGTACACATGATTAAAAAATAAATGATTAGTGAAACATTTAGGTTATTTTATAAATACCTCTTTTTGTAGAATCCTATTCATGAAAGACTCTTCATATCTATTTAGTATAGTTTGAAGTTCTGGTGACAAACAAATGTAAGTAGTATGTGAACAGACTCTAAATGAGCTATTGATGCAAATATTTCATCAAAATCGATTCTTTTGACTTGTGAGTACCCTTGTGCTACTAGTCTTGCTTTATTTTTTATAATTGTTCCACGTTTATCTAATTTGTTCTTAAAGATCCACTGATCCACTTTGTTTTAATTATGTTTTGACTATCATAATATGGAACCAGCTCTTATACATCATTTTAGTGAATTGATTCAGTTCCTCGTGCAAGATATTGAACTAACTTTTATATTGTAGAACTTCTTCAACCTTTTTAGGTTCAACTTATGACAAGTAACACATATATGAGACTTGATTAATAATTCTTTTTCTCAACCCTATACCTTCAACTAATTTCCCAATGATGTTCTCTTTAGGATAATTGTGTTTTATTATTGAGGAAGGTTTTTTTCTTGGGACTGTTCAAACCTGTGCATAGAACTTCCTTCCTTACTGTGTTTATCTTGTTCAGATGAGGTTTCTTCTATTGGTTCTTACAAACATGTCATCAAGATTGTTCATGATAGGTTCCTTCAGATTGTCATCAATAACCACATTGATTGTTTCTATGACAATTTGAGTTCGTAAATGACACAACTCAAATTCCTGTGTGATGAATATCCAAGAAAAATTCCTCCATTGCTCTTGCTATCAAACTTATGTAAGTTTTCTTGATCTCTCAAGATGTAGCAAGAACTTTCAAATATTTTGAAGTATTTGACTATGAGTTTCTTATGATTCCACAACTCATAATGCTAGTTTTATACCTATTATAAATATAACTTGATTTAAAATGTGGAAAATTGTATTGATAGCTTTACTCTAGAAGTGCATTGCAACTTTTTTGCCATTCAGTATTGCCCAAGCTATTTTTTATACAGCTTTATTCTTCCTCTCAACTACACCATTTTGTTAAGGATTGATTGGAGTAGAAAATTCTTGATGTATATCCTATTCATCATAAAAAGATGAAAAATTAGTATTTTCAAATTCTTTCCTATGATCACTATAGATTTTAGAGATAGAGAGATCTTATTCTGTTTGCAATCTTCTAAACAATTTCCTTACAAAATCAAAAGATTCAGATTTATCTCTTAATAGTATATCCTAAAATATATCTTGAATAATCATTTATGATGATTATGATATACTTCTTTTCACGAACACTTTCGGTTTGAGTATGACCCATTAGATTCATGTGCAATAATTCAAGTGGTTTTGATGTCAAAATATTTGTTGTCTTTTTATGTTGAGCTTTAGTTTGTTTTCTTTTTTGACATGCTCCAAACACTATTGTTTTGACTATTTGCATATTTGGTAGTCCTTGTACAACTTTTTTTTATAGAATTTTTTGATAAATCTCTAAAATTGATATGACTAAGGCGTTGATGCCAAAAATCAAAATCATTCAATGTTGCCTTGTGACATCCCAAGGCAGTAAATGTAGAGATTTCATAAGAATTGTTCGAAGTTCTAGTACCTTTTATGATCCACGTACCAACATAATTGTAGATATTTCATTCTCCTTAGAAAACTATATATTATGATTCTCATCACAAAAATCAGCTTATGC
Source organism: Populus tomentosa (assembly GCA_018804465.1). Lineage (NCBI taxonomy): Eukaryota > Viridiplantae > Streptophyta > Magnoliopsida > Malpighiales > Salicaceae > Populus > Populus tomentosa. Next base: position 4,760,502 of record CM031997.1, read on the forward strand.
TTAGTAAGTTAGCTTTAAGGTCATTCACAAACAAAACATTATGACAAATAGATAAACCATGAATTTCAACATTTTCTTTACCTTCAATGATAGCTAGTCTTCCATCTTCAAAGGTCATTGAACTATCATTCATGAAGTCAAATTTTTTAAATTAACTTTTATCTCCTAACATATTTATAAAACAACCACAATCTAAATACCACAAATTGTTATTTATAGTTTTTAGTGCAATATATATTACTAATTTTTTTTTTTTTTTAACTAGCCATTGGTTTTTTATTTTTATTCCGTTAAAATTTAAAATTTTCAGTCTTATTAGATTTCTCAGAATCTACTAACTTATTAATTTTTCTTTAAACAGTTTTTTTTTACATGTTTTTTAATTCCAGAATGCTGATAGATAATAATAAATTTATCATTTAACTTGCCTTTTTGAACGTTGATTGATTTCTTTTCTGGCATGTCCTTAACCATGACAAAAAATAATCCAGTACGAGGAGGAAGATGCAAAAGAATTGTTGATGGAGTTTCCAAGTGTACTTGAACAACACGTAATCTTACAAGCGTGACACGTCATGCGCTAAAGCGTTTCTACGTGGACGAAACATCACCTTGTCATCCTTTTCCTTCGTTTTATATTATATGAGAAAGAAGAAGAAACAGGAGGAGGCGGTGGTCAATCAATCCGTAAGAAATTAAGAAGTGAGAGAGGAAAAAAAAAGGAATGTCAAAATTACTACTGCTGCTCCACTCTCCTCCTCCTTTTCACTTCACTACAGCTCCAATCCTCCACCACCGTGCCACCACAGTCCTCCGCGCTTCAATTCTCTCCAAAAAACCTCCTAATCTCTCCTCCTCTCTCGCTCTCTTCCGAAAAGCCACTCTATCCTCCTCTTTCCTCTCCCCTTCCTCTTCATTTCGCTGCAGACCCTTCTCTGTCCGCGCTTTTGATTCTGATGATTCCAAAACCGAACAAGAAGAAGAGAAGAAGGATTATTTTCATGTTAAGAAAAGCGATGAGGATTATCCAAGTGGAGAGTTTGATTTCCAGGAAATTGGAGCTTGGAATCGTTTTCTTGTTAAGCTTAAAATGCTTATTGCTTTCCCTTGGGAACGCGTTCGCAAAGGAAGCGTTTTGACAATGAAATTACGGGGCCAGGTATTAATTTGGTTTACTATAAGCGACGAGGAATGCTTACTGCTTTCTTATGTTTGTTGGTTGTGGTTACAGATATCTGATCAGCTAAAGAGCCGTTTCTCTTCAGGATTGTCATTGCCTCAAATTTGTGAGAATTTTATAAAAGCAGCTTATGATCCTCGGATTTCGGGTATTTATCTTCATATAGATGGGTTGAATTGTGGGTGGGCTAAAGTTGAGGAAATCCGAAGGCACATTTTCAATTTCAAGAAATCAGGTCATTCATTTCTCAACTGCTTCCTAAAACCCTTTTAAATATGCATTCCAATTAACACACCCCTTTTGTTATATCTGCAGGGAAATTCGTTGTTGCCTACCTCCCTGCTTGTAGGGAGAAAGAGTATTATCTTGCCTCTGCCTGTGACGACCTTTATCTCCCACCCACTGCTTATTTTTCTTTTTATGGTTTCACTGTTCAAGCAGCTTTTCTTGCAGGTTTGTCAACTTAATTTCTCTATACCAATTTACTTTGTTGTGAAATTGGAAATAAATAAATAAATTAACAAAAAATAATTAAATAATACACTTTTGCATAGTAGAGTTCTTCCCTATTGTGCTTCCATTTTCAATGGCAATGAACAAGAACAACACTGTGAATGATGGTAAGTGGGGGCACATTAGCTTAGAAAAGGAATTGAGAGGGACTGGATGAAAATGTCAAAAGTAAAGGGACCAAAAATTTCATTAACCCTGTGATAATTATATGTAGAGAAGTGCTTTTAAATTTTTTGCCATTATGTGAAATTTTTTTTGCCATTTATACAATCAATGTCTTTGGTTCTAAATTTATACTCTTCTTTTGCAGGTGTTTTTGAGAACGTAGGAATTCAACCAGATGTACAACGGATTGGTAAATATAAAAGTGCCGGGGATCAACTTACTCGAAAAAGTATGTCTAAAGAAAATTGTGAGATGCTGACTGCAATTCTTGATAACATCTATGGGAATTGGCTGGATAAAGTTTCTTCGACAAAAGGTTTTTTTTTTTAATCTTCGGGTTAGACTTGTTGTATTAATTCAAATATACAGTACTAAGCCTTGGTTCCAAACTTTGGGCTTAATTTTATGGTTCTAACTATAAATTTATGGGCTTCTGCAAACTTTGTATCAGGAAAGAAAATAGAAGACATGAAGGACTTCATTAATGAAGGCGTCTATAAGGTAGAAAGGCTGAAAGAAGAGGGCTTGATAACAAACATGCACTATGATGACGAGGTATAGACTTCATCCTTTTTGGCTGTTTTCTCAAATTTGGGACAAGTACATTCAAAAGAATCGGTTCCTGCTAAATCTTTGCATCACTGCAAATTCATATATACTTGGTAGGGTGAGACTGCCCTTTTCTTCTGGGAGGCTCAGTGATTCTCTCTTTTCGTCCTTAGTAGTATTTAAGTTTGTTTGTGATCGCCAAAGGAAAAGGAGCATGTTCTTGTTACATTTGACCCCTCTCAGGAAAGAAATTTGCTCAAAACACAACCGGCATGCAAGTCATTTAAGAGCATACTTATTATCTCTGTGTTGGCCTGCTCTCGACTCGGTCTCCCTATTTCTGGATGCTCTTTGGTGCTACACTTCCGGGTAGTCTTGCCTACAATTGAAAAAACAAAGAACTCCAGTCCAAAATTCTTAATAAATGTTCATTAATTCATGTTTCTATGAATGACACCAGAGGTTGCTCCTTGAAATATGCTTACTATACACAACTTCTAAGTAAACAAAAATGAAGGGCATCCAAGGCATTCTAAATTTCTTACTAAACTTATTTAGTGAGAAAAATGTTGCAGGGTGGGTATATTTATGTGATAGAATTTTGATGCTGTCTTGGTAATCCATGAATCATGCACAGGATTTTGATGCTGTCTTAGTAATACACGAATCATGCACAGGTTATCTCAATGTTGAAAGAGAAAGTTGGGGTGCAAAAGGATAAAGTTCTTCCTATGGTTGATTACAGGTAATCAACTTCTTATCGACAACTTTAGTACCGCAAAACATGCATCTTCTGGATTACATTGTCTTCCTTTTTTCTCTTTCTATGAAATTCTATCAACTAGACTATCATCTTATCCCAATCACAGTTTATATGATTTTAACATCAAATTATTGGTCCAGCTTTGGGTTGGTTCAAGTCATGTTAGCTCAGCTTTTACAATTTTTTTTTTGTTCATTTTACATTCAGGTCGAAAAAGCCTTACTCTATTGTCCGGCTGATATAGATCCTTACATTTCAAGGAAACTCTTGTCAAAACATTTTGTTGCATAAGCTTGAACAGTTCACAAGATTTATGCATATAAAACTTGAGGAACTACATGTTCTGTAGTGCCATTTATGCCATGCAAATATTCTTTTGAGATGCAGTTTATAGTCATATAAATGTTTGCATTTTCTCAGTGAAATATTTCAGGTGTATGCACTCTTCTACATTTGAAACTTCTCTTTCAGGATTGTTAGATACCTGTTGTTACTTGCAGTTCCCATTTTAGAAATCTCTTAGCATGTGCACGTTGTAGCTCTGCTGTTTCTCTTCAGTAGTACTACCATGTTCTTTTCTTCTTAAAGTGATCTCTCACGTGGCTTCCTATCAATCCTACTGATGTCATCTCTTGCAAGTTGAAAGTACCTGCCAAACTCATATAAGAGCTCCATTTCCTTTGTAACTGCAGCAAATACTCGCGGGTTAGGAACTGGACTCTTGGTTTAACAGGAGGCAGAGACCTAATAGCCATTATCAGAGCATCTGGGAGCATCAGTCGTGTGAAGAGTCCATTAAGCTTATCTGGTTCTGGTATCATCGGGGAACAGCTCATTGAGAAGATTCGTCAGGCAAGAGGTATAACTAACCCAACAAGCCCATAATCCAGTACATAATTCTTTTTTCTTTTTTTCTTGTCAATGTGCATTCCAGGGTATGGTAACCTTCACATTTCAAAATAATAAAAATATAAATAAATTTATGCTATATAGCTGGACCATATTCTTTAACACAACAGTTACTCTCTTTTTTCCTTCTGTGGGCAATTCTCAGAATCAGCCACGGTGTTCTCATTTTTCATGGTATCTTGGATATTTTTGGAGAGACATTTGCATCAACTTCCCATCCTTTCCTTGATTAAGACATAATGTGATGAAATGATGTTAGATCTGCATGTTTTGCATCAGTATTACAGGGGATGAACTGTTCTATGTTTATACTTTCCGTAGAAAACCATCATGTTTGCAGTTAGCATGTTTAGGTATGCAGGAAGAATCACAAACATTGAAGCTACAAGACCAGTTAGTTGTGTCTACTAAGGATTTGCTAATAAACCAATATTTCCTTGTAATTATTCACAAAAGTTTCAGTAAAAATAAAAATAAAAGAAGAAAAGAACATAACATACTGTACTGTTAGTTTGCCTGATTAGTTATCAGCATTTTGGATTTTCAATTGTACAAAATTTTCTGTACAGTGACTTCTGTTTTCTCTCTTCCTTTTTGATGGTTTTTTTTTTTTTTCAATTCCTAGAGTCGAAAAAATATAAAGCTGCTATCATCCGAATTGACAGCCCTGGAGGTGATGCCCTCGCATCTGATTTGTAAGTGTTGCTATTTTATACGTACAATATGTGCTAAGCTGATATGTATCACCTTCAGCACGAGGAAAGTTGTTATAAAGTTACACATAAGTTTTCTCAGTGAAATGATAAAAAATGTTTCTGGTGCAAGTATGATTAATTTTCTTTTGGTTATATTCTAAGCATTAGATGCATGTACAAATCCTTGTAGACTGTTTTGGTATCTCTTCTTTTGATTGAAGAAGAAATTTTATGAAGAAAGAGATGGGGAACAATACGGAAACTCCAGACTAGTATGATTCTCAAATACAATATCTTCTGGTGTCATGTAAAGATCTCCTCTGCAAACTTTAGTAACAGACATCTTAAAGAATCCTCACAAATCCCTCTGCCAAAGGAGCTGAGTGGATTTTTATTTTAAAGATTTTGGTTGTTCCCTCCATCCAAAATCACTATATCATGACATGCATAGCAAAGCATTAGGCTTTTCTGTCTCTCTCCCTCCCAGTATCCAAGAAAACCACTGGGCCATAACACATATTCTAAAACAATATCTAAAGAATTTCTGTGCTGTTGCAGTTATCAAGTTTTATGTGCAATTAACTGGGCAATCCCTGTTTGACGGGCATATCTTGTCACACTGTTTATGCATGACAATTCCCTTTTCATTTATATCGAAAACATATATCTTAAAATTTATTATGTTTTTGATATGTATCCAGGAATATACAAGAAGTATCAGATATGGCTAGAAGGCCCAAAAAACTTGTTTAAAAAATTTGGAACAATGAGAAATAGAATATGTCATGGCTCAATAAGTAGGCATCCACAGAAACGTTTCCTTCATAGGCGCAGCTTTGTGATAGAGGTTCCAATGCATATAATTCCGAGGGTAGAAGGGAATTGAGCATGTAAATGTATTAGTGATTCCATAGCTACCATACTTTTTTCTTACGCATCTCTCCATGCAAAATACCCCCTAAAAGGCCTCTAAACATAAGGTCTTTTCATCACATTCATGCATCTATTTCACCAGTACAGGCTACCAATCTGTATTTCCCAAAATACCTCCTACTGCATGTCTTCAAACCAGGTCAAGGAGTTGTTGAGATGCTTATGTTGCAGGTTGGGTGAAGGGTTTTTGTTTAGATGCTAATCTTGTGGGAAGGTACTTACAATGTTTCATGATGTCAGCGTACGAAGTCATGCTAACAGGGGATTCTTTATTTCTTTTCCCTGGGAAGTGCTCCCTTCCTTCAGGAAAACGTTAATGACAGAATGATGAAAGCCAACAGTACATAAGTATCGACTTTGAGTACTAGTTTAGGCTTCATGTCACTGAAAATTGAGTCTTACACTCGCATCCCTTCAGTCAACAGTAAAGACTAGTACAAGTGAACAAAGACAAGGAACATATATGTTTAGTTTATCTGCTGTGTATTGGAATATAGCTGAATAAGCATAAGAGGGACGCCCCAGATGCCAATGTGGCATCTAAGCATGGTTTTAGCACAATCAGAAATTCTTAAATGAGTTTCTATCAGCTTGCATGGTATTGGATTGCCATGTGTCATTGTTGGCAGAGCGGAGAAATTTTCCTGTAGACTATTTGAGGTGAATCTTTTGTTGTTAGGCATGTCAAGATACAGGGCAACTTGTTTATTTTAGCCAATGTGGCAACTAAGCATGGTTTTGGCACAATCAGAAATTCTTAAATGCATTTCTATCAGCTTGGATGGTATTGGAGCCATGTGTCATTGTTGGCAGAGCGGAGAAATTTTCCTGTAGACTATTTGAGGCGAATCTTTTATTGTTAGGCATGTCAAGATACAGGGCAACTTGTTTATTTTAGCCAATATGAATCATCTGTGGATAGATATTATGGATTTAATAATTTGTTCTGTCCTTTTGTTGCTTCAGGATAGAAGGAAAAAAAAATAATTGAAAACCAACAATGAAAACTTCTTAATTTGATGTTCTTTGTGTACAGAATGTGGAGGGAAATCAGACTTCTGGCTGAATCAAAACCTGTGATTGCATCAATGTCTGATGTAGCAGCAAGTGGAGGATACTATATGGCAATGGCCGCAAATGCCATTGTTGCAGAGAATTTGACCTTAACTGGGTCAATTGGAGTTGTTACAGGTCAATTGGAGCTCTCTCTCTCTCTCTCTCTCTCTCATATATATATAGAAGCTATCCTTGCAAAATGATGAGATAGGTTTGAATCACACATTCCTTTATACATTCTTTTGGGTTTCAGTCAAATCTTTACTAATGTCTTATGCAGTGTGTTAAAGTATATATATATATATATATATATATATATATATATATATCTAAGCTGGTTGTGTCAATTTAACTTCAGCATTGAGATTGGGCATTCTTTTGGATCTTTCTGTTGGTCTTAGTTCATTGAAATTGTTGCTTGCAGGGAAGTTTAGTCTCGGCAAACTGTATGAGAAAATTGGCTTCAACAAGGAGATCATATCAAGGGGTAAATATGCTGAGCTCCTTGCAGCAGATCAGCGACCTTTAAGGTGAGAGCTTGTGTCCTTGTCATAACGATTGTGGTATGAGTCCTTTAAAAACATAATTGGATATCTCTGAAACTTGGTTAAGACTAGATCTGAGATAACAGGCGTTGTTTAAACAGCTGTTTTCAACCTTATGCCTTGCTGGCATATGATACCTCAAAGGCTTCTTTTTTCCGGAGAAGCTCACAGAATTGTGTCTCTACTACCTGCTGTCTTGTCATTTCATTTTGTGGTATTTGAAGAAAACTTAACTATTGTTGGTTTTTCCAGACCAGATGAAGCAGAACTTTTTGCCAAGTCTGCTCAGAATGCTTATGAGCAATTTCGAGATAAGGCAGCATTTTCAAGATCAATGCCAGTATGTCTGATTTTAATGTTTGGTTTAGATGAAATAAAGTTCCTAGAAAAAAAAAAGATACAAAGAAGAATGCCTAATTAAAAGGAATGAAAAAGAAATGACAAATGTGCTGCCAGGTGGATAAGATGGAAGAGGTTGCACAAGGCAGAGTCTGGACAGGTCAAGATGCAGCTTCGCGAGGTTTAGTGGATGCAATTGGAGGGTTTTCTCGTGCTGTTGCTATAGCAAAACAGAAGGCCAATATACCCCAGGACAGACAGGTTAGTCTGAATTTTTACTTTTGTTATTAGGATGGATCACTGTGTTGGTTAGCACATATTGAAAGAGAACAAACTAGCTTCAAATTGATTACCACAAGATCTCAATGAGATTATCCATGATGTCATAAACTTTTGCCTGTCAGCCTAGTGTCATGATTTTAGGCCAACGGACACAGGGCTTAATACAAATGAGGTCTACTTGACAGCCCTATCTCAGAAAATACTATACATACAATCAGTAGAGCACAGCGTAATGCAATACTCGTCTCCCAAATGGATTCTTAAACAGCAAGCAATTGAGTATTAGGACATATTATCAAGGCTAGTCATGAAAATGTCTTTGGTAAAGGTCTAGGAGGTCTTGTTAACTAGAAGAAAGGCGCAACTAGCAGTTGTTTTACTTTTCCTTTGGTTATTTTATTGTAAGAAATTAGATCATATGTGACTAATAGATACTAGGCATGTTTTCGTATCTTAAGTAAGATCCAACCTGACTCTATAGCTTGCGTTGTGTAGGTAATGCTGGTTGAACTATCAAGACCATCTCCTACGCTACCAGAGATCCTAAGTGGCATAGGAAGTTCGGTGGTTGGTGCAGAAAGAACCTTAAAAGAATTGCTACAAGACTTGGCATTTTCCAAAGGAGTTCAAGCCCGGATGGATGGTATTCTATTCCAGGGACTGGAGGAGGCTTCTTATGACAATCCCATCTTAACTTTGATAAAAGATTACCTTGGTTCTCTCTGACCCTACGTCTCTACCTTCATCTTGATTTCCCTGAATTTACCTTACAGTTTATCATTTCCATGTTTCTATAAATGGTCTGGTGATTGAAGGATAGCTGGTCCTTTTATAAATATTGGTTTACAGATTCTTGTAAAATTGGGATCATCCAACTCGTCTCTGCTTTGGTGGTTTGGATCAGCAGATGTCTTGAGAGAAACAAATGATTTCCAAAGATACAGGGACCTATCTCGGTAGGATTAGCAGTGAGAGGTCCGCTGTATGTTTTGCTTTTTCTCCCCAGGGTCAAATGTAAAGAACTTATTTACATGTTCAGGTTATAGAAGAATCAAAAGATCAGAGCTTCCAACACCTCATGTGTTATTATTTCCTCGGGGATCAACATTTATTATTCCCTTGCTTTCATGGTGCTAGTTATGCAGAGCCATGGTACGTGTGTTTATATATACATTTTAAATTTTGAAAGTAAACAATGACAAATCATAACTTGGACCCGTTAGACTTTTAAAATACATTTTGATCCCTAAATCTTATGACTCTATAATTAGGTCCCAGAATCTTATTATTATTATTATTATTATTATTATTATTATTATTATTATTGAAATCTTGATATATTTACTTGAGTCTTAAAATGTGGAAGAAATTACTTGTTGCGCTAATCAATCTTAAAGCTATCCATACGAAGTTCAAAATACTGATTTTGGTAGACCTTAGCCAATAAAAAGAGAGTCTAATTGATTAAACTTCAAGAATTGATCATCTAATTTAAATATTGATATAATCTATTTTTACCTCAATTTATTTTTCAGAATAGTTGAAATATTTTTAAGAACATCAAAAAACAAGAAAATTTAAAATATATATATTTTAAAGTTGGCTGGTCAAAATCTTTTAGGTGATCAATTTTTAATGAGTGTAATTAAATAAAGATTTATTGTAATGGAAAGAATTAAGGGATTGAGGATCAAAATTGTGTAGAATTAACTAAGTGAAATCAAAGCTCTAGATTTATTTTTATTATCTCTACAACTTAATTTTTATTCTCTACTGCTTTTAATTTATTTTTATCAAACGTTTTAGTTTAATTTAAGTGGTTGATTTTATAAAATTTCAATTTGATTCCTAAAAAATAATTAATTTGATAAATTTCAACATTGAATGGCATTATTAGTCATTGTGGGTTCAACGCACTTTTCTTCTTAAAGACTTTACTACTTGTTGTAATTTTGTTCACTTGCAAATATTATCAAACCATAGAGCACTAAAAGGTTTTGGCTATAAAAACCCAAACTGAGTTGCAATTAAAGTACAAGAGCTTGAAAGGATAGGACCTAGTTTATGAGTACTGAGGTGGAGTTAGCTGGAGCTAAAGAGGATATGGTCGGGCTACATATTATGTCAAGGATTTTAAAACTAATTTGAAAGCTAAAAAGAAGAGGATAAAAAGTAGATCTAAATAGAAAATATGGTGCATCTGACAAAAAATAAAAAAAGTACATTAGTACATAATCCTCATTGACTCATTTACAAGTATAATATAGTAAAATGATAGAAGCAGTACATGATAAGAAATTATTGATATATTTTTTCCATAAAAATTTGAGTGGTATTGCTTTAAATTGGTATATAAAATTGGATAACATCAACATCAAAAAATAAAAAGACTTGAAGGATGTATTTTTCAAACAATACAAGTTCAGTATGCATATAGCTTTATGCAGGTCAAGTCTATAAAGCATGGAGAAAAATCTAAAAGAATCAATTTAAGTATACGCCCAATGATTGTATAAAGTGGAAACTCAAAAACATCCCTTTTTATTGGAAAAGGGAAATGATCAACTTGTTCTCTAGTACCTTGAAAGCCTCTAATTTTTAAAATCTGATTGGAAGCTCAGCCTAGTATTTCACTAATGTAGTAATTGTGCCTGAAAGAATAGAGCAAGCTATTAAAACTAGAGCAAGCTAGAAAAGATTCATTGGTAGAAAAAGGATGCAAAAGCCTATAATATTGAGAGTGAAAATTACTATAATAAAAAAAGAAATCAGTAAAGCCACGCTAGCAATTTCAGTTTATAATACCACTACGATTCATTGTTCCTATCCAGAATCTGAACTGTCTTCTCTAGCTGATGAATCTAGTTTCTAGCCCTTTGAAGTTCTTCTCTCTCAATATCAAGTTCAACTTTCTTTGTATTTAGTTGTATATCAACGCTACTAATGTAGTCCTACCACTCTTCAAATTACTTTTTCATCTTCTTCACATCTTCTTCTTTGAATTCTAATGTAGACTAGATTGTAGAGACTCAGCCTCTTAAGGCAGTTGCTTTACTCAGGTATTCCTTCATATATGACACAACTACCTTTTTTACTTTTTTTTTCATTGTTAGCTTGGACCTTGTATTAAGCTTTTAAGCTTTTTTTTTTTTTTCTTTAATAGTAAGATTGGCTAATCTGTTCTTCTCTTATTTAGCCTATAGCTTCATTTTGTTGCGATCCCTTTTTTTTTTTTTTTTCAAACCAACTATTGACTCATTATCAGCACATCTTCTGCTTTTAAAGGTCTTTTTTAGAGTCACCAGCTCTTTTTCTAGCATCACATGCTTATTTACCAGGGCGTCATATTTGGCCGTCCTTTCTTCCAAGTGCTCCTGGATTCCATACATAATTTCTTCATACTAGAATTTCTTTATGTATACCGAATCTTAGATCAATTTAGCTATTTGCTCGTCCTTTTTTTCAACTGTTGGTTTAGGAAGGTCTTCATCTTTTCTTCTTACAATAACTAGTTTTCTAAGAATTAGTTTTCTAAGAATTTCTATTGACTCCTGCAGTTGCTCAATTCAATTCTCAACCTATCCAACTCATCTTGCAAATTTTCTTTGTTATTTACCCTTTTCCTCTCGAGTATCGTATTGGTGGATGATTCCTCCTTGCCAATTGAATTTCAGCTTTGCATTACTGGTCCACCGAGTGCCCTGTATAATTCACCACTCAAATAATTAGGGCTAGCTGAAGATTCCTTTTATTACCCCTCTCTGTAGATTAAAACTAGCTACCCCCAATCACATCTAATTGCATCTAGCTCGACTAAAAAAGTAGCCACTCTGAAAAAGTAGCCACCTAAGCAGCCTTTTGTGTAATAAGGTAGGGGATGATGAATAGTAACCAGACAGCAAATCATCTAGTTTTGTTTTTTTTTTACTGCTAAAAACGGTGTTGTTTTGGTTAAAACATGTCGTTTCATTTAAATGAAACAACGTTGTTTTGACTTTTTAGGGTTTTAATTAGGTATTTGACTAAAGTTTAATTTAGTTATTCGATTTTTGAGTTCTTTTAATTACATCCCTAATTGACCTCAAACTTTTAATTTTATGCAATTTTACCCTTGCTAAACTTCAATGCCAACCTTGAATTTCAGTGTCTTTTCATTTTGATAATTGGTTTTTGATTTATGCAAATTGATCCTCAATTGACTATTAAACTTTTAATTTTCTTCAATTTCACCCCTATTTTCAAACAAATTAAATCCCTGAAGTTTAGTATCTTTTTCTAAAAGGTTTTTGGCTAAGAATTTATTTAATTTAACCTTTAATTGACCCGAAACTTTGATTTTCTTGCAATTTTACCCCTTGATTTCAATCAATTGACTATTAAGTTTGTTCATCTAAAATCTTAATCTTCTCAATTAAACTCAAATTAATCTCTTAAACTGAATTTTTTACCAATTAAATCCCTAATAAAATTAATTTGACCTATTAAAAGTATTATTAAATACTTACACCTAATTAAATATTTTAATTTGACCCAAATTAATCCTGAAACATAATTAAAATTTCAATTTGGCCCATGATTAAATCAAATTGGCTTATTGAAAATCTAATTACATCCTTGGACTTAATTTTTATACAGATTCATCTAATAATCATTTAATTTGACCTTAAATCTGCATTGTTTCTTTAGTCTTGTGTACAATGGGATATGATTAAGCTCTTAATTTTTTTCCAAAACTCCAACTTGATTCTTCTAAATATGTCCAAAACCCTATCAACTTCACATCACCAGTCTTATTACTTTTATTCTTGATTTTTACTAGGAAAAAGGGTTAACCTGAAGGAAATAACCTAAAAATAGGTCATGACAGTTGTCTCTTTTTACAATGCTTACAATAAAAAGTCTCATAAAAGACTTTAGATAGTAAGTTGTAAAGGAAAAAAAACAAAATGAGAGATAGTGGACCTACCAGATCAAGAAATTGTAAATCCTTTAGAAGTGAGAGCTCAAAGCGTGCTCAATAAGATATAGGGATATAGCTAGAAAGCATACTATCTAGGAAATGAGGGTCCAAAGACGCACTAAAAGGAAATAAAAATAGAGATGGGGCAAGAAAACGAACTACCTGAGTGATGAGGACTCAAAAGCACACTAAAAAGAGAGAAGAGATGGGACTAAAAAGCGCATTATTTGAGTGATGAGGTTTCAAATATGCATTCAAAAGGAAAGATATAGGGTATGAAAACACACTATCTGGGAAATGAAAGTCCAAAGAAGAATTCAAAAGAGATAGAGATAAGGCTAGAATGCACATTATCTTCAGTGATGAGGGCTCAAAGGTGTACTTAAAAGGAGATAGAGTTAGAAAATATACTACTTGGAAAACAAGGGCTTAAAGGTACACTCGAAAGGAAAGAAATATGGCTATAAAGTATACTATCTGGGAGATGAGAGCTCAAAGGCATGTTAAAAAAGAGATAGGGTTAGAAAACACATTATCTAAGAGATAAGAGATCAAAGGCACACTTGAAGGGAAAGAGATAGGGTTGGAAAGTGCATTATCTAATGGTTAAAAGATCAAAAGCTCGCTTAAAAAAAAAAGATAAGGCTAAAAAGCGTACTATCTAAATAATGAGGGCTCAAAGACGCATTTAATGGTGTTGAAATGGAGCTTTCAATTTATTTCAAACACAAATGTTATCTATTTTAGGATCTATGAGACATGAGGCAATATGTAATGTTGGTGACTGTGAAGAGTAGAAAAGGATGAAATAAGTGAAGGATTTGTTAGAGGTTGTTAGGTGGTTTTAATTTTGTGACGAGACTAAGCTATGTGTTTGTAGTTATTAGATATTGGAGGATGAAGATCACATAGGTATTACGATGGTGAAGGAGAAAGGTTATCATGTAGAAGAAAAAAGAAAAGGAGAGATATGGTGTAGATTCATGATGGTAAAGATGAGAGAGAATTGATACCTTTTTTTCTCTTTTTTTTTTTTTTTTTTGCTTTCTCTCTATCTATTTTTTTTTCAATTTTATCAATGACATTTGTTTTTTTATTTTTAGGCTTTAGGACTTTTTAGTCATTATGTCAAATATAGTAGCAGTTTTGTAAATAAATACATATTTATTGATTTTTTCTTGTGCTAACTCCTAGAGATGTAAAGAGCTATCCACCTTCAAATTTCAGGTTGCAAAGTGTAATATTTGAAAAATTGGTTGCAAAATAAAAAAAATTATAGATTCTCTGAAAAAAAAAATCTTGATTTTTTCTTTGATTTGTTTTTCTCAATCTCATCATCCAAAATTTAATTGATTTTGAATTAACCATTATAATTTATTTAGATTTGCTTTATGATGTTTTTTCACATTTGGTTGATGTGCAATTTTGCAAGCATCTATTTTTTATAGTTTAAAAAATAACAAAATTATTAAATCCATTAGAGTTCATGACCTAAATTGTAGGTGTAGTGGGTTAACTTGGATTGATTGAGAATTAAGTTTTATAATTTTTTACTTTATTTTTTATGAGGTTATTGTAGTCTCAAATTAACGTTCTAATATTGAGTTGATGCTTAATTTTATAAGTGTCTATTTTTTTATCATATAATTAAATAAAAAATAGCTAAAAAACAAAGTTCCTAAACCTAATTGAGTCAATAACCAATGTTATGAGTTTAATGGGTTAAGCTACAGAATCAATGTCAATCCAATATATTTCATTCTCAATATTTTTTTTAAAAAAGATGTCGTATTTAAAAAAAATAAATTCAAATCACCTTTTTTTGGTAGTGACTCCAAATTATGTTAGGACTGACCAAGTTGTTTGGGTCACATGAAGAAATTTCTCACACTATTTAATTTGAAGTTTGAGCTAAACATGAAGTCGAGTTAAGATATTTCAAAGTTGACTTGTTGGAGTGAGTTTAATGATGTTGTCAAAAAATTCTCTATAACTAGAACATATTTTATATTTTAATTTTATTTGTTTGATCTGTATTGTAACAACTTATATAATATGTTATGATGTTCATTTCATAAAAAGCAATTAATATTAAAATTTTAGATTTAGTAATCTAAATGATAACTTGTATTTAAATTTTACTTTTAAATTTATTAAATTTTATTTAAGGATTTTAATCTATATTATTTTTTCAAAAAATTTATAATATATATTTTCTTATCAAATATACTTATAATTTGCTATTTTTGATTTAAATTATTAATAAAAATAATAATTAAAAATCAAAATAAATCTTGAATCATTGGTTGACTATGATATGATTTATGAAAAATAATTTTTGATTTTCAATTATAATTCAAAAATTATTTTTTATAAATAAATTATTAAAAAATTAGTTAAGAGAAGATAATATAAGTTAAGATTTATAAGTTAAAAGTTAAGAAAATTTAACTTGTAAGATTTTAATTCAATTTGATAACAAATTTCTTATTTAAGTTAAGAGTTATTTTTAATTAAATATAATTATGATGTTTTAAAAATAAAAAGTGAAGAATTAACTTAAAACAAAATTTAAAAGAGATGTAAAACATAACTTAAATCTAACCTCTTGAAACCTTAAGACGGGAAGTTATTAGATGAAAAGAAAAGAAAGATAAAAACAAAGATCAGTTGTTCCTCTGGTAAACTACTTCGGGACTACCATGAATTGGTTGCAACAACTCACCAATACAGTTATAATAGCACCGTCACTGCCATCCCGCAACCACCACCACAACCACCACCACCACCAGCAGTCTCCCTTGTACAGAACCAACCTTAAACCACACAAAAGCTTTAACTCCCTCTACTCAAAATCATCTCTTTCTCTCTCTAACCAAACCGACTCTCTACCTGATCAAACCAACCACCCCTCATTTCTCCAAGAAATAGCCGCTCTCTGTGAAACTGATAACCTCACTACAGCTTTAACTCTTATTCAATCACACTCTCAAAATGCTGCTTTTATTTCATTACAAGCAAAAGAAGCAATTGGTTTATTGCTTCAAGCATGTTGCAACCAAAAAGATATCGAGACTGGTAGACGACTACACAAGTTTGTCTCAGACTCGACCCATTATAGAAATGATTATGTTCTCAATACCCGTCTTATTAAGATGTATGCAATGTGTGGGTCTCCTTTGGATTCTCGTTTTGTGTTTGATACTATGGAGACTAAGAATTTGATTCAGTGGAATGCACTTGTTAGTGGATACACAAGGAATGGACTTTATGGCGATGTAGTTAAAGTGTTTATGGATTTGGTTTCTGATACAGATTTTCAGCCGGATAATTTTACTTTCCCTTCTGTGATCAAGGCTTGTGGTGGGATTTTGGATGTTAGGTTAGGACAGGTTATTCATGGGATGGTGATTAAGATGGGTTTGGTTTTGGATGTGTTTGTGGGCAATGCATTGGTGGGAATGTATGGGAAATGTGGGGTTGTGGATGAGGCGATGAAAGTGTTTGATTTTATGCCCGAGACGAATTTGGTTTCGTGGAATTCCATGATTTGTGCATTTTCTGAAAATGGGTTTTCTAGAGATAGTTTTGATTTGCTGATGGAGATGTTAGGAGAGGAAGGGTTATTGCCTGATGTAGTGACGGTGGTGACTGTATTACCTGTTTGCGCAGGAGAAGGAGAAGTTGATATAGGAATGGGGATTCATGGGTTGGCAGTGAAACTAGGTCTGAGCGAAGAGGTGACGGTGAACAATGCTATTGTATACATGTATTCAAAATGTGGGTACTTGAATGAAGCGCAAATGTCATTTGTGAAGAATAATAACAAAAATGTGGTTTCTTGGAACACTATGATCAGTGCTTTTTCTTTGGAAGGAGATGTCAATGAGGCATTTAATCTCTTGCAGGAAATGCAGATCCAAGGAGAGGAAATGAAAGCTAATGAGGTCACCATTTTGAATGTTTTGCCAGCTTGTCTGGACAAGTTGCAATTGAGGAGCTTGAAAGAACTTCATGGCTATTCATTTAGACATTGTTTTCAACATGAAGAATTGTCCAATGCTTTTATTTTAGCCTATGCTAAGTGTGGGGCACTGAATTCTGCTGAGAAAGTCTTTCATGGTATTGGGGATAAGACTGTGAGCTCTTGGAATGCACTTATTGGTGGTCATGCACAGAATGGTGATCCTAGAAAAGCTTTGCATTTGTTATTTCAGATGACATATTCTGGCCAACAACCTGATTGGTTTACCATTAGTAGCCTGCTTTTAGCTTGTGCCCATCTGAAATCCCTGGAATATGGTAAAGAGATTCACGGATATGTACTACGAAATGGACTAGAAACTGATATTTTTGTTGGTACCTCACTTCTGTCCCACTACATTCAATGTGGGAAAGCATCTTCTGCACGTGTACTGTTTGACAGGATGAAAGATAAAAATTTAGTATCTTGGAATGCAATGATTTCAGGTTACTCACAAAATGGACTACCATATGAATCCCTGGCTCTATTTCGAAAATCACTTTCTGAGGGAATGCAATCTCACGAGATTGCCATAGTGAGTGTGTTTGGGGCTTGTTCTCAACTGTCAGCTCTACGACTGGGAAATGAAGCTCATGGTTATGTATTAAAAGCCCTGCAAACAGAAGATGCTTTTGTAGGCTGTTCAATCATTGACATGTACGCAAAAAGTGGTTGTATAAAAGAATCTCGCAAGGTTTTTGATGGGTTGAAAGATAAAAACTTAGCATCATGGAATGCAATAATTGCAGCACATGGAATTCATGGACATGGAAAAGAGGCCATAGAACTGTACGAAAGAATGAAGAAAGTTGGCCAAATGCCTGATAGATTTACATATATTGGTATTTTGATGGCATGTGGTCATGCAGGGCTTGTTGAAGAGGGACTGAAATATTTCAAAGAGATGCAAAATTTCAATGTGATTGAACCAAAATTGGAGCATTATGCATGTCTTATTGACATGCTGGGCCGTGCTGGAAGATTGGATGATGCTCTAAGGCTTGTCAATGAGATGCCTGAGGAAGCAGACAATAGAATCTGGAGCTCGCTCCTCAGTTCCTGTAGAACTTTTGGTGCTCTGGAAATTGGAGAGAAAGTTGCCAAGAAGCTACTAGAATTAGAACCAGACAAAGCAGAGAACTACGTGTTACTTTCGAACTTGTATGCTGGATTAGGGAAATGGGATGATGTGCGAAGGGTGAGGCAAATGATGAAAGAGATTGGTCTTCAAAAGGATGCTGGCTGCAGTTGGATTGAGGTTGGAGGGAGAGTTTATAGCTTTGTTGTTGGTGACAGTTTGCAACCAAAATCAGCAGAGATCCGGGTGATATGGAGAAGATTGGAGGAAAGGATCAGTGAAATTGGATATAAGCCTAACACAAGTTCTGTGCTGCATGAAGTAGGCGAGGAGGAGAAGATTGACATATTGCGGGGGCATAGTGAAAAACTAGCAATTTCTTTTGGATTGTTAAAGACAACTAAAGGTACAACCCTGAGGATTTACAAGAATCTACGCATTTGTGCAGATTGTCATAATGCTGCTAAGTTAATATCGAAGGCAGTTGAAAGGGAGATAGTTGTGAGAGACAACAAGCGCTTTCATCATTTTAGAGATGGACTTTGTTCTTGTTGTGATTATTGGTGAAGAGCTGTGAAGAAAATTTTTCATAGCTGCTTGGCCGAGTAAATTATTTCTCAGAGATCCACAACAAAACTACAGGTAAATGTTCTCTTTTAATTTTTTATTGTTACTAAATTTTCATTATACCAGTGGCTTCTGATATTGTTATTCTATCACAATCTCAGTACTTTGAAGAATTCAAGTAGCTCATTAAAAAAAGAAGATTAGCAAAGATGAAAGAAAAAGAATTTGACTACATGTTTTTCTTGTGCCCAAGATGCTCCCTGCATAGTGTCTCTGAATTAGCATTCACTAATCTGTTTGTGAGGAGGGATTGACGGAAGGATGGATAACAGGGGAAGGATTGAAGAAGAGGGATTGGGTATATTCTTCTTTTGGCAAGAAGGATAAGGATTCAAGGAGGGATTGACTCCTTATGTGAAAATCTATCGCATGCTACACAAGAAGCTGTTATAGTTGGTTTTATATAATTTGGCTGCTGGTGTGAGTTTAGCATTTCTAAAAACATGAATTGCCGTCCAAGGTTATATGGATTTGGTAAAAAGAAAAATTAAATCCTGGAACTAATTTCCTCATTTTTACCTGCTGTGAATATTTATGCAGTATGACTATTTTTATCATAGAAATTTCGCATTTCTTTTCTCTGATTGCATTTGTTTCCATAAGGATGTCTCTGCACTTAGTTGTTACGATTGCTAACCTCTAATATTGACGTGTGCATCGAAAGCTCAAGTGCAGCATGATCATTAAATTTGCTGTTGGTATTGTGGCTGAGGTAATTAAGAAAATAGAACCAAATGCTTATCCAACAGGGGTCTTGCGTTCACTATTTGATTGCAATTCTTTGTTGTTATTCAATAGTTATGTGTTCAGGTTTCTGATGAGAAACAATAAATAAAAAGAATTAAATCAGGAGAGAAATAGGCTATAAAGAAGGAAGCTAAGAATTAAGAGTGTGTTTAGTATTGCGGTAACTGTTGTGGTTGTGCTTTGAAAAAAGTTATTTTATAAAAAGTACTTTTAGCTGAGATTGATTTGAAAAAATAAATGTTTGGTTAAAACAATGGTTGAAATTGAGATTGAACAAAAAGTAGTTTAATGTGTTTGGTTAACAATGCTTTTGAAATTAAGGTTATAAAATAATTTAAAAATATATATATATTAATATTGATGGTTTTTAATTTAAATATTGTAGATTTAACAATTGTTATTACATCATGAAATAAATAATACTTTATATAAAATATTTTTTATTATTTTATTAAACTATCTACAATTTCATTACATATAAAATTTATCCGATAAGAACTACAGTTTACATAATTTTTTGAGCGTGCAATAAAATTAGATAAAATATTATCAATAATAAAATTGATTTAATATTACAATGCGAGTGAATTTAATTCATTATCCACTAGTTTTTCGAGAGAAAAAAAATATTGTTCACATAATAGTGCAAGTGAATTTAATTCATTTTGAACTAGTTTTTTTTTTCAAAAAAAACAAAATGTACAAAAATAAACACGCTAAAAAAAAATATTCACGCGAACAGCACAAGTAAATTGCACTGCTCACTGAAACATGGTTTGACAAAAAGCAGTCAGGAGCTACTTCGCCAAAATTGTTTTGCAAATGTGAATTATGATGGGACCAACCAAAAATAAATTGTGTTTTTTACATAACTAAACATTTGTTTTGTTATGGTTGCTTCAAACACAGAAGCAACCACGCAATAAAAGCAAAGAGAGAGAAAAAAAGCTAGGAAGAAAAGAGAACTCAGGAACGGAAAAATCTATTAATTTTTATTTAATCATCAAAACTATCTCACAAAATAAAAGAGAAACATATAAATAGATAGCATAACTATAAATTATTTATTTATTGGGCTCAACTCATCAATTAAAACCGTCAAACATAAATAACTTAAATAAATAAAATTAAACAATGAAATAGATCTGAATGAGTTAAGTCTCCCAACAAAAGAGTGACAGATTGCATCATCCTACATTGTCTTTGTCTATGTACTCTTGTAATCTGAGGTGTGGATTTACTGTCCCCACTAACTCTTTCAAGGTTGGAGAAACTCGACCCCATCGAGTTTAGCTTTGAATGACTCTGATAGTATTCTCAAAGATTTTGGTCAATCTGCTGCAAATTATCTTTAGTGATTCAAGTGCAATCTAAATCAAGTTGGCCCACCTAACGAACGAGAAACCGTTGAACCTCACAATTCCTAATAAAAATAACTTGTTTATCTAGAATAGTATCAATATTATTTTTTTGTGCTGAGATTAGATGAAAGGGGTAGATGCTTCAATATGATCGTCAGGAGAGGAGTTAGGTGACATCTTAAAGGGATCATTTGGAATAGAATGTGGTTTTTGTTATGCAACTAAATCTTCAATGTCAAATGTAGAGCTAATGCCACAATCAAGTGGTAAATCAAGAACATGAGCATTTAGACTAGCCCATTGTAGCACTTTGAATGCCCCAACACCACGTGCATGCAATTTCCAATTAGTTCTTGAAAGAAACATTGATTTCCGTCATGCTCTTGTCAATACTTTAATTTTCTTTTTTCATTTCAAGGGCTTTCTGGTTTTGTTTTAGCACATAAATCTTTTTCAAGAACAAATTTTTAAAAGACTTGGTTTTGTTAATGAAAACTGAAATTTTCAATATATGCATCAAAACAGTTCTTCAAGTAATTCCCTTTAAGGATTTTATCACGTGTGTATGTGTGTGTGTGTGTGTGTGTGTGTGTATATATATATATATATATATAAAACTTGTGGGTGATTACTAAGTTACTACCAACCATTTATCTATGTAATTTAAAATGCTATTTTGAGACAAGTTTCATCTCATAGTTAGTTTTAGTTTGTTTGGTTTGGTCACCTCCTAATCAATAATTATTTAAATCTCATCTTGAACATATTATGATTCATTCCTCATAATCATGATATATATATATATATATATTGTTACATGAAGAATTAATGGCCAAACTTCACTTTATTAATTTAGGAAAAAATTGGATACATCGTACGTAATATTTCTTTACAGAATCATAATTCATAGGTCTAGCTAGATTTTATCCATTCATTCTAAACAACATTAAAGCTCTTTATGAGAAAACTATCTTTATTACATAAGAATCCTTGTAGTTTAGTATTCATTTTCTCTAATCTTCTTCATCCATTCAGCATTAAATTCCCTACGTGGAACACTTAAGGCCAAACCATCTTGCTATATGCTTTAACCATTTTTTTCTAGTAAAGTTGGTGATGAAAAATCACAACTACCCTTTTCTCACTAATAAGGTTCATCTATTCATATCACTTTGGCCTTCTTGGCCTCTTCCAACACAAAATCTATCAAAAATCTCAAAGACAATATTTCTAATTCTAAAAGCATCACAACCTTCATTCTATATACTAAAAAAATACAGGTAGCTCCCATTGTTTTCAAATAGTAATAATTTGTTTTTAAATTTAATAATAATAATAATAATAATAATTTTACTCTTCAAATTAAATTTTTTAATAGTATTAATTTGTTTTCAAATTTAATAATAATAATAATAATTTTACTCTTCAAATTAAATTTTTTAATAGTATTAATTTGTTTTCAAATTTAATAATAATAATAATAATTTTACTCTTCAAATTAAATTTATGGTTTGTTTCAATAGTGATAATATATTTTTAAATTTTTATAATAATTATATTATTAATAATAAATATAATAATATTATTAAACATGTCAGACCCATGTTGGTTGGGTTCGGCAAGCATGCATATTTCTCCTAATAGGCATGATTGTATTTTCATTGTTTTTTTTAAGATAAAAGAAACCCCTAACCTAAAAATTAAAATTTTGTGCCTTGAAAGGCAAATCAGTAACAATACAACAGTCCATAACCATTTTATTCCTAATTATTTTTTTAATGCCAAATGTTTTTCATGAAAAATATAATCTTACATTCAACTACATGTTTAACAAGTTGTTTTGGTAAGAACAATTATGCACTACTCTAATCCATAATAATCTCTGTCTAGATATCATTAAAAGATAAACAGTCTATTGTATAATGCGCTGCATCAACTTACATTACACAGTTTCCTGATCGATCTGGTTTTCATACAATAGTGTAATCTTGTAGTGAATTATATAGTGATGGAACCATCATTCATGTCACATTGCGAATTGCATTTTCAATGTATTGCGTTGCCGTTGTTAGTTTTATCCGTTTTGGGTTGGTACAAGTCCACGGACATCAGTGGAAGAAATTTCTGGCCATATCCCACAGACCATCTTCATTAAATTTAATATCAATTTAGAGTGGATTTCTCTACTCAACAACATATTTATATTAGAAATTATCCCGTGTGATTTAATCAATTAACAGAGTGATGCATTCAACTAAGCTTTTGATCGATTTCAAACAAGCAAAATTTATGAATTAAACATTTTTCGTCATCTGGCTCCTTTGATCCCCCCTAATTTTAGCTGCCACTACCAGTACTGTATGTTCATAGCACACAGTAAGGAGTTTGTTTCTGAATTTCCTTTCTGCTTTTCTGATAAATTTCAAGTCAATATTTTACAATTAAAGGTAAGGTTAGGTAAGCTTGCAAAATGAACCGTGAAGAAACTAAATAATATCAGAACAAATAATTGGCAATACAGAAGACATTGTATATATCAATATATGTATGGATTCATTTGCGTAGAGGGTTTAACTGTACCTTTGTCACAGAAAGGTGTTATTATCTGGATGTCATGAACTTATTGTTATTATTATTATAACACGACAACAACAAAGTAAAACAGCAAGACCCTTCTGAAAGAAAGGAAAAGAAAAGAAAAGAAAAGGCAAAGGCAAATCCTAGTGAGCAATCGATGGATCAGCTACCCGGAAGCAACCTCTCTTATGTGTTCATAATCACTTTTTTATTAACTCAAGACATATATATATATATATATATATATATATATATATATATGTGTCCAAGAAACTCTATAATGATGGATTCATCGGTTTGAAGTTTCACCTTTGAGATGAATGCTGTTGCAATCGCCGTCGTCCACATTTCTCAAAGGTGTCAAGAGGTCAGATAGAACAACTTGAAGAGAAGAGACATTTTCTTTGAGTTGGGAATTCTCTTGAAGAGTCTGGTGGTTACTTTCTAGTAAGTGGATAACCTTCTCAGAGAGCTGATGGTTCATGTTTTGAAGCTGATTAACCCGATACTGGAGATCTTCAATTTGCTTCTTTCTTCGCATGCGCGATCTTCGAGCGGATTCTCTGTTGGATATCATCCTCCTTAGCTTCTTCTCGTTGGAAATTCCGAGCTGTTGATCCCTTGGTTCAGCTAGAGTAGAGTCTGTACTGACAGATGATGTGTTTGGAGAGGGAACATGAAGTGGGACATGAATTAGAGAATTCGTTAAGAACTTATCGAAGAGACTTGAGATGGATTCTGGATTTTCAGATATATTTGCCTGGGATGGGGTGTGGTTTGTGGATTCAACAATGGGCTGCATTTTCAGGATGGTCGCAGAAGGATATTGTTTTTGTATGGGATTAGGGAAAGTGAACAGATTATGAACCAAGTTTGCATGAGGCAGACCATGGAATTTCTTGATTTCATGTGGCTCCATGGCTATTATCGATCACTAACTTGAACACAAAACATATTGAAGGAAGGAATGGAGTTTTAAAGTTGATCCTTTAGCAAATATATCAGCGGTAGTAGTTTCTTGTCATACAAGTATCATATGCTTCTATAGTAATATTGCAGCCAGAATTGGTCTGCGTGAAATTAAAGCATGGATCCAAATTTGGACATTTGATTTAATATTGTCAACATCAGCTTCAATTGATGTTCTTATTGAGGATACGTGAACGATCAAATTAAGAGAGGAAATGACAAAATTTTCTACCTTTTATAATGCTAAAAAAGGAAAAACAACCATATAGACAAATGGGAGCAAAATGACTTCTTAAATTCGCAACTTCTTGATCAGTTTCATTTGTATGTTTGCGATGATTGATTTCGGCTATTGAATGCAAGAGGATTTCGAGGTGTTGTGTTGCCGAAAGATGGTGAGGAATTCTGCTGAGACAATTTTTCAAATAATTTACGAATTTCTCGGCTCTTATTGCATGTACTTTAAGTTAAGGGCACTTGTTCTTTATTCTTCTTAATTATTATTGTTTATGGCACTTTCAAATCAGACCTTATGCCGAAACAGTACTGTTTTTTTGTTTTTGTTTTTGTGTCTCTCCAATCTGCATTAGGAAGTGAAATGGTTGCTAAAAGGAAATTAATCGGATTGTATTTGGTAGGGAATAGAGTTTTTTATTATTATTAATGTGGTGCTTAGGCTAGCTTATATGCACCTTAATTAATTTCAGAGATCTTGGAATCAACGATCATGTAAGCTTCTAATAGCTTTGAGATTATGAGACTCGAACTGGTGATTATAGTAAATAAACTTAGAACCTGACCCATTAAGCTACACCGTTCAGGGTTAAGAAAATAGGATTTCTTGTTAATTAATGATGAGTGAAACAATCAACTTCTATAATCCTTGGCTTAATTTGATTAAGGAAATGATCCCGCAGCTCCTTTTCATGAAAAAAGAAAAAAGAGAAGTAAGAGAGATCAAAAAGTAGTAAACTCTATATTTGTTATGTTGCGTGCAACCGACCTTGGCTCCTCTTCAAATATAGGAATTGTTTAATTACAGTAACTGAATTTTGACAAACAACCGTAAAACTAGGTGACTGGACTTTAATCTATAGCTTTATATATATATATATATATATATATATATATATATATAAAGTCTAGTATTCTGATTAACATTTTTAGAATACATGTTAAGCACTATTTAATACTTCTAATCAATCACAGTATTTTTCTTATTTGTTTATAATTTATCATAAACACTTTAGAATATTACCATATAAAATAATACTTATTTTATATGTTTAATTTTAAATATTTGGTTTTTTTTACACAAATTAATAATAAATGAAGTTGTTTATATATATATATCATAAACACTTAAGAATATTACCATATAAAATGAATCCTTTATATATATATATATATATATATATATTGAAAAATAAATTAATAGTTTTCTTTACATTTATGACTTTAATTATAAAAATATTATTTTCTATGAATCATTGTCATTCTTTTCAATATTTCGGTTTTTAATATCATTTGGCAGTTTCTGATTGTAAATATCTTTTTCTTGTTTCTTGCTACAACACAAATATTTTCTTCTAAAAAATTATAAATTTTTTTATCATTTTTTCCTTCTTAATATTGTACATTTAAAAATTTAGTGAATGGAGTCAATTAAATATACCTATAAAAGAGATTATATGCTTTGTGGGTAACCATTGAAGTAGTGATTGAATACATGGAAAGGCAAAAAATCACTGCTTGCCCCTTCTAATTAGTTTTGGTTCATAGTAGCATTTTTTATTTTAAATTTTATGATGAACTAAACTTTTCTATCTCCGTGATGAAACTCTGTTATTTTGATCTCATATTTACCAATTGAGTACACAAGTTATTGTGGTGTAAAATGAGTTTTTAAAATATTTTTTATTTAAAAATATATTAAAAAAAATTTAATTTTTTTATTTATTTTTAATATTAACACATCAAAATTATCAAAAAAACAATAAATTTTTTAAATTTGATGCATTTTTAAAACATACTCAAACACAGTTTCAAATGTATGAGTAAATGGTGCCAAACTAATAAAATGTTGTCACATGGTCTAATTTTTTTATTTTGACAATTTTTTTTAATAAATAATTGATTATAAAGAGTTTAATTTTTCCCCTTTTATTTTAAATAATCATGATTGATTTTTTTTTTTTTTGTAATTTGAAAATTATTTCCATGCTAGATTGAAGCACCTAATTGGTAAATGCCATGAAAATTAATGACAAGAAATCAAGCTGCGGAGATGGACGGAATATACACATATCGGTTCTATATACATCTGTGTTTGGAATAATATATAGTATACGAAATTTTCTCCACTTTCTAGAGCATTGATTCTAAAATTTGGGAAAATTCATTCTTTTTTGGCATCAAAACATACGTGTGATGCAAGTTCTTAGCATTTTTCACTAGAGATGTGTTTGTACATTCAAATAGTCAAAAACTTCATTGTTTATTTATTCTCACTATAAAAAAAAAAAAAAAAAAAGAAGAAGAAACCTCAGCTTATAGTTCGTGAATGATAGAAGTTAATAATGAATAATACATAAACCTTTTCGATCAAATTGAAAGGAAGGAATAGATTAGCGATTAATATTTAGATTTCTTTTTACTAGTATTTGATTTAAACCCCGACGAAAAGTGAGATAGAATTTAGGAATGGAGGGCTACTACTTTTATACACCTCAAGCATCGATCAGCCTTTTATTAAAACAAGTAAAGGAATGTATCAATAGTAATAGTAGCTCAACTAATAAAAAAATCACGGACTAGAAAGTTAATTAAAAAGAGAATACATTTCTTATTCAAATCCTACCACTTGTATTTTTTAATTTAAATATCCATTTCAGATTGGTGGGCTTTCCATATGGTTTAGCTCTTGAAAGTAGTTATCCATGAATTAAGTCTATATATATATATATATATAAATCTTATAAAAACAATCTATAACAATACATCAAAATCTTTGATAAATCAATTTTATTGTGTTGATGGATGCCACACTAAGGTTGATGGGCTAGTGTAGTTGGACTCTTCCGTTGTTAATTTGATATGTTATATAACCAATCAGTTGGTTATATATAATATTATTAAATTTATGTAAATACATATTTATTATTAATGAAGGCTTAACTTATCTTTAATATTCATATAATACTAACTTAATAAATTTAATGTTTGATTTATGAATCTATAGTACATAAAGTTTATAAGACAAAAATATTTTGCAAAAAAAATTATAAAGTTGTTATAAATATGATATTCGTATTACATCACAATATTGTTCCTAAAATATTCCTGGTTAATGCTCTCTTAAATACTTGATATTTATTAGAGTCGTAGAGACTTGTACATATTATGTTCTTTTTTTATGAAAGAAAGTAGTTATTGTCATAAATTTAGGTATAATGAATACCTAAAGCTAATATTTATTAGAGCTGTAGAGACTTGTACATATAATGTTTTTTTTTTTTTTTTATGAAAGGAAGTAATTGTTCTCATAAGTTTAGGTATAAAGGATACCTATAGCTAATATATAGATGCTTGTTATAAGACATCTATACTAAACTGACTCGTATGAAAAATTCATATAGAGATATCACTTATTTCTATGAAAAACCTCATGTGATGGTTGTGTAAATGATTTTTATACTTAAGATCACTAAGTTATCTTAAATTGTTTAATTTATTTAATTCTATTTAATTAGAATTAGAATTTATATTTGGGTCAATATATTAGAAACCTAATAGGTCACACACATTAAAAACCATTAATCAGAAATTAAACTCAGATGACATGCCAAAGTATGACTTGATTAAAATATATTTTACAAATTAAGAACTAAAATATAATTAATACAAGGATTATATTTTTAGATTAGAAAAATCAAGCAAGGATTTCATTGAATTAATTTAAAAAATTATCCTGAATTCATATATGGATAATATTCAATAGCCAAATTGATATTTTATTAATTTATAAGGGTTTTCAGATTTTGCTATAAATAATAAGCTATGCCTCTTATTTTTTAGTTGTTGGCTATTAGACAAAAAAAATTTACATAATTCATAGAATAAAGAGCTAGCACTCTTGGTATAACAAACCTTCTCTTTTAAATAGGAATTTAAGATATTTTTCACTAGTGATTCGTGTGAGTTACCGTTGGATGCCTGATAATTAGATAATTTGTGGTTTGTGACAACTCAACTTTTAAAGAATTATTTAAAGTTGAAGAGGATCATATCTTCATGTAATAAATCTCTAAACAACTTCAGATTTGTCTAACATAAATCTTAAATAATTTTTTATATATTTTTTTGTTATATATATAATATTCAGGAACCTAGCATTGATAACCTACACTTAGAAAGCAAAACCAAAAGTGAGAATATGTTAAATCAATCCCAAGCCTGCAAAGAAAACAAAAATAACAGAGTAAATTATATTAAACACCTTATAATTTGTTTTAGATTGAGCTCTTTCTTACACTTAAATATTTACACTTTACATACCATTGGTTATACAATTGATAATACTTTATATACGAAGTTAGTAACACACAAATTCAGTCAACAATGTTTTTTCTTAAATATTATAGGTCTAACATTATAATTAATTTAATATCCAAAATACCATTATAACCATTTCTGCATCTTCTTCTTCCCCATTCATTTCTATATCTTCTTCTTCCCTAATAAGAATCATGGTTTTTTTTTTTCCTTCTTTTTACATTTGACTCCTTTTTCATTTCCAAATCTATGATAAAAATTCAAAATAAAACCATCAAGCAAAAAGCTAGCAAAATTTGCTTAGAGAGGCTAATATATGGATAAGAATAATTATAGATGTTATCACCACATGTATATAGAGTGAAAAAGTTTCTCTCTCAAAATTCCTCTAGCATAATTCAGGTAATCACATTTCACATGCATATCTTGTTGGGTTTTCCAAAATGTATTCTCGAAGTGAAAACTATTAATATAATATTTTTTCAGGAATCCTAAGAATCTCGTTAGACAAATCTATAGTCGTTTAGGTTTTATACAAATATTACTTTTAGATCAAATGTTTTTTTTAGCTTTGAATAATTACATCAAGACTAGGAAATAATTTGTCTAAATATCCAGCTCTAACAGTAATCCACACAAAACACCAGTAAAAAATCTCTTAAACGTTTTTAGGAGAGAGGGATTGCTATACATTTGATTGTCAACTCTTTTATTTTGTATTTTAGATATTTCTGTATTTTATTCTAATCACCTTAAGAAATAAGAAGCATAGCTTTCTATTTATAAAAAAACTTGAAAACCCTATAAATAATAAAATATCAATTTTCCTCTTAAATAATATCACATATATTATTTTAGGCATAACTTTCTATTTACTTGATTGTTTCTAGGTTTATAATTACTATCTTTTTTATTAATTATATCATATTCCTTAATTTTTAAAATTTATTTACAATTAAATTATATTTGATTAATCATCATATTCTCAGCTTTGGTACGAGGTGCTATTATGAGCAGGACCATTCTAGGAGTGGCTTACTATGACATGGCGACCTTTAATTCAATGGGCATCCTTGCACCTTAGGAAGAAGAATGAGTTCCGATATCTACTTGCCTGATTAGTCCTCTCAACCAAGATTTACCTCATTTGATATAAAAGATTTACTTCATTTGATATAAAAGGAATAACCGCAAGATTTTTGAGCTTGCCCAGTCTTGTTTGGTATATTTAGAACACAAGTATCAAATTCTAGTTGATCTTAGGTCCATTTGGTGTTTTCCAGGTTATTACTTTAGTTTTTGTTCGAGTTTTGTATAACAGGTTTGTTCTTATTGCAGAACTGGTTGACTAGTTCTGGAGTTTCCGGAAACTAGTAGACCATTTACTAGACTTTATAGGATAATCAGTCTATCGGTTCTGGAATTTCAAGAAATCAGCCAATCATTTTCAATATGGTTCCAAAGTTGTTTTTTTTTCAGTTGTGATGTTGTGTCTCGTTGATGTTAGTTAAACAGGAGGCCTGCCATCCTCTATTTTCTCTCTGACATGACACTGTTCATGAAGAAGCAGACCATATCAAAATAACAAATTTCTTAAATGACTTCAGTTTTCATTTTCAAATGTATTGCCATTTGTTTGCTAAGCTTTTGATTAATTGTTTATTGGGTCTGATTTATTATGTTTTGCCATATGTAATTCATCGCAGACACATTTTCTCATTCGATGGACCAGTGGTGACTGCATCAGACTTCAAAAATCATCTTGCAGTTGTCACTTATGTTTCTGATTGTCTTTCCTCAAATGATCAGATCTAAAGTTCATATTCTGAATGTGCAGATGCTAGGGTTCAGAGTATTCGACATAGGACCCAGCCACATAGAGGGTCGTCTTCCTTTAATTCCAGGTTCGCATCTAACATGGTTTGGGTTTGGGTTTAGTGAAGAAGGCCAGTTAAGTTCATATGACTCTTAAGGTATTTAATCTCTCTCTCTCTCTCTCTCTCTCTCTCTCTCTCTCTCTCTCTCTTCTTCTTCTTCTTCTTCTTCTTCTTCTAGTATGTTGTGTGTGGTCCCGCACCATGTGATGGTGGGACCACCACATTAATTGGCAAGAGACTTGGCTGTCTCTTTAAGTTAAAAACACAAATGTTTACTGTAGATGGCAGTAGATGAAACATAAGAGAGAAGAGAAAACCGAGAGAAAAAGAGAAGAAGAGGCAGCAGAGCAGCCTGTGCTCTTCCTTCGATTCCCAGCACGTTAACCGTTGGATCGGGCTGAAATTTTGACAGCCGCTTCTAGACACGTTTCTCTTCATTCTAGACGGTTGGATCAAAGATTGGTGGCGTGGAAGCTGGCCGTTTTGACAGAAAATAGAGCTGTCAGTATTGTGAGTTTTTCTCCAATAATTCTCTTATAATCTTGTTGTAATCCGAGAATAAGTTGTTCTTGATGATATTATATTGTATCCCTTAGTTGAATCTGAGGAAGAACAATTGTGAACCCATTATTGTTGATAGTGGAAGTTTTTAGGTGGACTACGGTCCCGTGGTTTTTCCCGCATCGGGTTTTCCACGTAAAATCTTGGTGTTGATTTGTGTGATTTTTTGCATTATATTTGATTATTGTTTGATTCTATTTTTACTGCACAAAGAGGGAAATAATTGGGACTTGTGAATTGTATTCCGTTAAATTGGTGTCCGGTTGTTCCTAGTTTTCCCAACAAGTGGTATCAGAGCACTGGTTGTGTAGATTGAATTTCTTGTGCAATTAAAATGAAAACGAAAGATTCGGGCATGATAAAGCTCACTTCCTCAAATTATTTCCTATGGAAAACAATGATGGAGGATCACTTATATTGCAATGATTTGGCTTTGCCGATTGAATGCAAAGGAATAAAGCCTGATGAAATGGATGATGCAAAATGGAATGGGCTTAATAGAAAGGCTACCGTTAATGTTAGAAAATGGGTATCTTCTAAGTCCATTAATCATATTTCTCAAGAGCATGACTGTTATACAGTTAGGAAGATGTTGGAAGAAACCTTTGCCAAGAAGAGTGCACAAAACAAGGTTTTTGTCATTAGAGACCTTGTGAATTTGAAGTATAGAGATGGTGAAGATGCTTCGGTGCATATAAATGTATTCCAAGGGTTCTTGAATCAGCTGTCATTGATAAATCTTGAGTTAGCCGATGAAATGCAAGCATTAATCCTATTGAGTTCATTGCCGGATAGTTGGGAGACTTTGGTGGTGTCACTTAGCAATTCTACTCCGAATGGAAAGATCACTTTGAAAACAGTGAAGGATTGTATCCTCAATGAAGAGAAGAGGAGGAAAGGGACAAGCACTTCCGAGTCTCATGCACTTGTTACAGAAAGTCGGGGGAAAAGTCCAAGCAGGTTCTCTCACAGCAAGCAAGATAGAGAATCCAGCAATAGAAAAGGCAAATGGAAGCCAAGAGGAAAATCTCAGTCAAGGAAGGGTTTCAAGTGTTATTATTGTGACAAGCCTGGGCATATGCAAAAAGATTGCAGAAAGTACAAAAGAGATAAAAAGGGCAAAGATGAAGACAAGAATGAAGAGAATGGTACAGCTGCAGTTGTATTTGATGGTGATGTTGCCATTGTCTGTGATGATGGTTGTGTTAATCTTGCATGTCAGGATACCACCTGGATTACAGATTCAGCAGCTTCTTACCATGTTACACCCCGACGTGATTTTTACACATCCTACACTGCTGGTGACTTTGGTCAAGTTAAGATGGGAAATCAAAGGATTGCTAGTGTTGTGGGCATTGGAGATATTTGGTTGGAAACCAATACTGGGTGCAAGTTGCTACTCAAAGATGTTAGGCATGTGCCTGATATGCGCCTACACTTGATCTCTACAGGTACTCTTGATGATGAAGGCTATCATAACTACTTTGGAGATGGTAAATGGAAGCTCTCCAGAAATTCCTTAATTGTTGCTAAAGGGAAGAAGATGGGTCTCTACATATCACAATCCAAGGTGATAAAAGGGGAGGTGAATGCAATTGAAGATTGCTCTACTGATTTATGGCATAAACGGCTTGGATATTTGAGTGAGAAAGGCCTTGGCATCCTTGCCAAGAAGAACTACCTTCCATTGAAAGGTATGAACCTGAACATATGTACTCATTGTTTAGTTGGTAAACAACATAGAATTGCATTTCAAAGATCACCTTCACATAGAAGGTCACATGTTCTTGATTTAGTTCATACTGATGTTTGCTCTATGATTGATAGGTCTCTTGGAGGTGCATTGTACTTTGTTAGTTTTATTGTTGATCACTCCAGGAAAATTTGGGCCACTTGTTTGAAATCCAAAGATCAGGTGCTTGATGTCTTTAAGGATTTCCATGCCAGAGTTGAAAGAGAAACTGGTAGAAAGCTGAAATGTATTCGAGCTGACAATAGTGGTGAATATAGAGGTCCTTTTGAGAAGTATTGCAGGGAACATGGTATCAAGTTGGAGAAGACAGTTCCTAAGACTCCACAGCAGAATGAAGTGGCTGAGAGAATGAATAGAACAATTGTTGAAAGAATTAGATGTATGCTCTCTCATGCAAAGCTGCCTAAGTCTTTTTGGGGTGAGGCAATGAAGACTGCAGTTGCCATGATCAACCTTTCTCCATCAGTTCCTCTTGATTTTGATGTTCCAGATAGAGTTTGGAAAGGAAAGGATGTCTCTTATACACACTTGAGAGTGTTTGGATGCAGAGCATTCATACATGTTCCAAGGGATGAAAGGTCTAAGCTTGACAGCAAGACAAAACAATTTATTTTCTTGGGCTCTAAAGATGATGAGTTTGGTTATAGGTTGTGGGATCCAAAGGAGAAGAAAATTGTGAGAAGCAGAGATGTTATCTTCTTTGAAGATCAAACCATTGAAGACTTTGAACAGAAGGAGAAAACAGAGTCTACTACTTTTATTCCATCTAATTCAAATCCAATACCTACTCCACAGTTACCTTTGATGCCTGTTAATCACGGGGGAGATTTACAAAATGATGATAATGGTGGTTTTCTTAATGAGCCATTAGTTAGTGATCCTGAATCAGCTAATGATGATATTGATGTTATTCCTGAACAGGTTATGCAGGAAGCTCCAGATGAGCCACAATTGAGGAGGTCAACTAGACCTCACCAACCTTCCACCAAATACTCTCCTCATGAGTATGTGCTGGTTACTGATGGGGGAGAACCAGAATACTTTGATGAAGCTATGTCACATGAGAAGAAAAGTGAGTGGTTTAAAGCAATGCAAGAAGAGATGAAATCCTTGCATGAAAACCATACTTTTGAGTTAGTGAAGCTTCCTAAAGGTAAGAGAGCACTCAAGAGCAAATGGGTGTTCAGGTTGAAAATTGATGAACATTGCTCGCAACCAAGGTACAAGGCAAGATTGGTTGTGAAAGGTTTCAGTCAGAAGAAGGGTATTGATTTTGAAGAAATCTTTTCACCAGTGGTCAAGATGTCTTTAATCCGAGTTGTGTTTGGCTTAGCTGCTAGTTTGAATCTTGAAGTTGAACAACTTGATGTGAAAACTGCCTTTCTCCATGGTGATTTAGATGAAGAGATCTACATGGAGCAGCCTGAAGGGTTTGAAGCAAAAGGTAAAGAGCAGTTAGTTTGCAAGTTGAAAAAGAGCCTATATGGTTTAAAGCAAGCTCCAAGACAATGGTACAAGAAGTTTAATTCTTTAATGGTGGATCATGGTTATGACAAGACCACTTCTGATCATTGTGTATTTATGAAAAGGTTTTCAGATGGAAACTTTATTATTCTCCTGTTGTATGTGGATGATATGTTGATTGTTGGCCATGATGCTAAGAAGATTCATATGTTAAAAGAAGAGTTAAGCAAGTCTTTTGCAATGAAAGACTTAGGACCGGCAAAACAAATTCTTGGCATGAAGATCACACGTGGCAGGAAGAAGGAGAAACTTTGGCTATCTCAGGAGAGATATGTTCAAAAGGTACTTGAGAGATTCAATATGAGCAACTCCAAACCGGTTTGTTCTCCACTTGCAAGCCACTTTAAACTAAGTTCTAAGCAGTGTCCTTCAAGTGATGAAGAAAGAGATGAGATGAAAAGGGTTCCTTATGCATCCGCAGTTGGTAGCTTGATGTATGCCATGGTTTGCACAAGGCCGGATATAGCTCATGCAGTTGGTGTGGTTAGTCGGTTCCTCTCCGATCCTGGTAAAGAACACTGGTCAGCAGTGAAATGGATACTCAGGTATCTCAAAGGTACTTCTAGTTTCAGCCTATGTTTTGGTAATAATAAACCTGTGTTGGATGGATACACAAATGCAGATATGGCTGGTGATGTTGATTCTAGAAAGTCCACATCAGGATACTTGATGAAGTTTGCAGGGGGAGCAGTCTCATGGCAATCAAGGTTGTAAAAATATGTTGCATTATCCACTACAGAAGCTGAATATATTGCTCTTACTGAAGGGGGCAAAGAGTTGTTATGGATGAAGAAGTTCTTGCATGAACTTGGCCTAGTTCAAGAGAACTTTGTGTTGCACTGTGATAGTCAAAGTGCAATCCATCTCAGTAAGCATCCTACTTTTCACTCTCGATCAAAGCACATTGAGGTTAGATATCAATGGATTCGAGATGCTATGGAGATGAAGTCATTTATTGTTGAGAAGATCCATACCGATGACAACGTGTCAGACAAGATGACCAAACCTCTATCGAGAGAGAAGTTTGAGTTTTGTAGAAAGAAAGCAGGCTTGTCAGAGCCTCATAAATTGAAGTTTACATATTGATCGCCAGTATGGCGAATTCCTCACATGGTGCGTGAGGGGGAGATTTGTTGTGTGTGGTCCCGCACCATGTGATGGTGGGACCACCACATTAATTGGCAAGAGACTTGGCTGTCTCTTTAAGTTAAAAACACAAATGTTTACTGTAAATGGCAGTAGATAAAACATAAGAGAGAAGAGAAAACCGAGAGAAAAAGAGAAGAAGAGGCAGCAGAGCAGCCTGTGCTCTTCCTTCGATTTCCAGCTCGTTAACCGTTGGATCGGGCTGAAATTTTGACAGCAGCTTCTAGACACGTTTCTCTTCATTCTAGACGGTTGGATCAAAGATTAGTGGCGTGGAAGCTGGCTGTTTTGATAGAAAACGGGGTTGTCAGTATTGTGAGTTTTTCTCCAATAATTCTCTTATAATCTTGTTGTAATCCGAGAATAAGTTGTTCTTGATGATATTATGTTGTATCCCTTAGTTGAATCTGAGAAAGAACAGTTGTGAACCCATTATTGTTGATAGTGGAAGTTTTTAGGTGGACTACGGTCCCGTGGTTTTTCCCGCATCGGGTTTTCCACGTAAAAATCTTGGTGTTGATTTGTGTGATTTTTTGCATTATATTTGGTTATTGTTTGATTCTGTTTTTACTACACAAAGAGGGAAATAATTGGGACTTGTGAATTGTATTCCGATAAATTGGTGTCCGGTTGTTCCTAGTTTTCCTAACATAGTAGAAATAACTTCTAGTGCAGCATCTTCAGTTTCATTAGCACGTCTTCTTGATATTATTACTGAATTTTTTAGCAAATTCTGTGGGGTGTTTTGCGGGTTTTCACAAGCCAGTACTATGGTGGTAGTTGGCTCCCAATCTTCAGGATCATGATTCTTCTGTTTAAGAATATGGGATAAATCCATCAATTGACACTTTCCTATTATTGTTTTATACTCTTCAGCTGTATAATAAAGTTTTAATCTGCGGTGCTAGTAAAGAGAAGAAGTCTGATGAAAGCTACTGGGTGGTTGGACTAAATGCCAGCATGCTGTTCTGTATTGTTTGCAAGAGACCTGACATATTCCCCAGGTAAGCTGGTCGCCTCTCCTCGCCTTCTTCTTCATCTCTTTCCAATAATCTCATGAATGATTTTCCTCTCCTGTACAGGTGATGCCCTAACCATTCCTCTCTCTATTGGATCTTTCATTCCCTGTAGCATCCTCTGATCTGGGAGCAGATGCCCTGGAAAAAGAGAACAGCATTCACCCCACACAGGTTTGCTCTCCTCCCCTAAAAATGCCCCCTTTATCCTCTTTTAGTGTCAAGCTTGGTTTTTGTTTTTGGAAAAATCTTAGCTCGGTGCTGCTTCCAGACTAGCATCGAGGGGAGTTTATAAAAATAAAATTGAGAAAAGTGATTTTGCCTGTGTTCCTCAATCCTTAACCTTTTTGAAGGTCATTTTGTTGTCCCCAATAAATAAAGCTGTTGGATCTGTATGCCTTGCAGATTAAAGAAAGGATGGAAGGGCGTGCTGGTTTGGATACCACTGCACTTGGTGATCATGAAGCTTTCAATTTGGAGGCAACTCGAGAGAGATGCATCCTGAGGCTGATTGCGGAGAATCTGTTGTATGGTAGCGCTCAGGTGCTAGAAACAAATGTCAAATGTATGGAAGAGGTTCTCTTCCTGTAATTATGTATTTTAGTATACAAAAAAAACATAAAATGAATGAAAAGGATTAGGTTATAAATTAATTAAAAAATTATTCCTAAATATGATGACTGATTAATTATTTCACTAAACTAAAGGAAGCACGTTGTATAACCAACTCTCTCACGCGACAAAATAAAAAATAAAAAAAATGATGGGTTTTCTGATAGAGTGAGGAAGAGTGGCAGCATTATTTAGCTCCCACAGATCAACCATCTTCTTATAAATGGCAGCAAGCAAGAGTATCAAGGGTTTTCTGATCTATATTCTTGGAGCTCCCCTTCCCATTATTATTAATTAACCATTACATTTTATTGCTCAAATCTAAACTATCTAAACACATTCATTGTTTAATATTAGATTAGGTAGAATTTTAACTGAGTGGCCTCCAAAATTACCTAATTTACGCTCCGTCTCCCACGTAGATTCTCTTCAAACCAATCGTTTATATATTCTGCCTTGATCAAGCATGAGTAATTCCTTGGATGGATGATAGAATCATTAGCTACTTAATTCAAGGCTTGCAAATAGAAGAGATTTCAATATTTTTTTTTAATGTCAATTAAGACTATAATTAATATATTCAAATAACATACACCAAGATAAGGAATGATTGTGGCACATTATCATTATTATTATCAATTAAACACTCAAATAATAGTTGAGTGTTTTATAAATCTGAATCTCGACTAAAAATCATAAGATAAACTAATAATCTTTCATTTAAGTTAGAATTCGGTTTATACTCAGAATTTAAAATGCATGATGACATGAATCTATATTCAATATACTTATACATGAACAATATGAAAAAAAAATACATGCTAAAATTATATCACCTAGACCAACAAATAAAAATAAAGCACACAAAATAAACAACCAACTAAGCTTAAACCAACTAGAGATGTCCATGGTGGATTCACCATATTATCATGGCGTTCACAACGTCCAATGGTGGATCTAACTTCTAGATTAAAGGGGATTTTAAATATATTGGGATAAATCATAAAAAAATATGATTTGAAGGGTTTATGAGATGCCATCTAATATTGTGGTCACTAAAAAACATAATTTCTGGTTGTGTACGAGAAAAACTCATCACTCCTAGTAGTACACCCTACCTATAGTAGGTGGCATTATTGATTGATTGCTTTTTCCTAAGATCTTTTTTATATTTATTGATTTATTTAAAATTTTAGAAAAATCTTTCTCAATAATTTTTTTTTTATCTTAACAGGTTAAAACGAAAACCTAAGCATCATGACTAGTATAGCATTATGAACTTGTTTTGAAATACGTTTGAAATTGTATTTTTTTAAAACTTGAATTTTTTTAATTAAAATTAATTTTTTAATATTTTTGAATCGTTTTCATATACTAATATAAAAATAAATTTTAAAAAATAAAAAATATATTATTTTAATATATTTTTAAATAAAATATATTTTAAAAAAAAACTATCATCACACTATCAAATAACCTCTATGAGCCTGTTTGATTCCAAAAAAATTAATTTTTTTGTTAAAAATTAATTTTTTTATATTTTCAAATTGTTGTACTGATTTCAAAAATAATTTTTAATAAATAAAAAAAACATCATTTTAATATATTTATAAACAAAAAATACTTTAAACCTTAACCAAATCTATAATTCCAAACAAACCTTATATCCACTTAGCATAATAGAGTGTATATTGAAGGACTTCTTAATAATATATGATGACTATAGGTACTAAAGTAGGGAAACTAAGCTAACTAGTTAAGTTATAATTTAACTCAGGCAAGACCACCACCGCTACATCACAACACAATTCAGCACCATCTGGAAATTGCCTCTTTCGAATGAACAGAAATAAAATAGTTTTGTTTCATCTTCCAATCAAGTAAATGGCAAATATCTCCTTCCGCCACCGCGACGCCGACGCCGACGCCGACACCAACACCAACGCCAACGGCCATACCTCAACCGTAGACCCTTATTTTCCTATATTTTCCTCTCTCCACGACGACCCCTTCCTTCCTCTACCTGAGCTTACAACCCATTTCAACATCCACTCTCTGGCACACCAAGACGACGACACCGTTTCAGATCCTGAATCCGTTATCCTCAACGGTCCCGATCTCTTAGACCGCGAGAACCAGGTCAGTTTCGTTATGGATTTGTTTCAGCAACGTGTCGAGCAGTCCCAACTGCTTTGTGATGATGATGATGTTTGTTCCTCGCTTAACGAGTCGGGTTTCGGTGTTATCCAGGAGAATTCTGAATATAATTTAGAGCTTGATTTGGGATTAGGGTTTAGTTTAGATAGTCAAGATAATTCTGGATTTCAAAATATAGACGCTAATTCTAATGGTAATGACAATGATGTTGTTTATAATGTTAGTAATATTATTATTGATGATGATGATTTCTTTATTGAGAGGAGTGTTTCTGGAATTGAATCATGTCAGGCTGAGTCTACTGTGAGTATTCATGCTAATGCAATCCGGGTTGTTGGGTTCGGGTCTGATTCGGATTCTGAGGATAATCAGAATTCTTTAGCTATTGATTTTAATTCTGGGGATGAATATGGTTTGGATGTGAGTATAGGGAATGGAAGTTTTGGTGATGGTGTTGACTATGATGACGCTAGGGTTACAATTCCACTTTGTTGGGACTCACTTCAATTGGAGGATCATAGGGAAAACAATGAGGATTTTGAGTGGGAGGAAGTGGATGGTCGTCTTGATGAGAGGGAGGTTCTAAGTATGTTTATTGATGAAGATGAGGCATCTGTTTCACTTTCCATTTCACCTCTTATTGCTCCTGAGGATTTGGTCAGTGTAGAGAGAGTAGGAGGATTGGATCATTTGGAGTGGCAGGTTTTATTGAATGCTAACAACTTGGACCACGACCATAATTCTGAGCCTTATTCTGGCAGTCATGATGATTATATTTATACAGCAGAGAGTGAGATGTTATTTGGGCAATTTACAGAGAATGAGAATGCGATGATGGGCCAGCCTCCCGCAACAAAGTCTGTTGTTGAGAAACTTCCATCGGTGGTTTTCACAAAAGAGGATGTGGAGAGTAATAATGCACTTTGTGCGGTTTGCAAGGATGATATAAATGTGGGGGAGAGAGTGAAGCAGTTGCCTTGCTTGCATCGGTATCATGGTGAATGCATTGTGCCATGGCTGGGGATTAGGAATACTTGCCCTGTTTGTCGGTATGAGTTGCCAACAGATGATGCAGATTATGAACAGAGAAAGATGGCTGATACTTCTGCTGACCATCGTCTTTGATGTGTAATTTGTATGCCTTTGGATGATTTTGAATTTTCTTATAATCTGTAGGGTTGTCAAGAATGTAGATATTGTTGTTGCTATGAGTTATTTCTCCCTGTGAGGATAATGGGATTACTAATGGATTTTTGCTGAGTGCATAAGGTTGTTTTTATTATTGCATTGTAATGTCTGAAATTTCCTCTCTTTTTTATGTAAATGCTGTTCAATGATTTTGCTTTGGTCTTTCATTTTTTCCTCTCTTTGATGGTTTTTTTCTTTTCTTTTGAGATTGATTGTTCAGTTTCAAGGCTTTCTGAAGCTAGCTTTTTAGTCAGAGGTTTAGTTGGACCTATAGATTGGATACAGAACTCTCTGTTATTGCTATGCTAATTGGTTTCTTACTGTAGGCTCACATACAGGAATCATGGTTTAGCGATTGTTACTCACTTGAGGTTTTGCTATTGTCCCTGTGATCCAGAAGACCAATTTATTTGTTACATTCATACAAGAGGACCACTATCTAGTTTGCTGTTAGGTCAAATAATAAACTAACATTTATGGTTGCTAAATTCGTATTATTCTAGTATGAAGATGACTAGGCAAAGCAGCTGGCCAACAGGATTATGATAGTTCAAAATCGTGGTTTTTTATTTTTTGAGTTTGTATGAGAAAAATGAAGCATATGGCACTTTTAGTTCACAGACCTCTTTCACCTGTTTGCTCCATTTTCTGGAGCAAGGAGAAGGGTCTGGGGGTTGAAGTCTTGAATTATTTAGTGTCCAAGCCATTTATTCTTGATCATGTGACATTTTACTTGTAGTTCAGTATTGTGAAGATCATCAAGTGATTGGATAGTAGTACATCAGAGTACCACCAATTGTCAAGGGATGCAGTAGCAAAGAAAAAGGGATTGAAATCTTTTAAAATGTCTAACATTGATCAATGGATCAACTAATACAGCAGGGTGGGATGAATGTGAACACTCTCATATATTGCCCATTCAGCAGCTGGGAAAACAACAATGAGGTTAGAACATTTTTCCTTTCCAGAATTATTTCTGGTAATTTGTAAATACATATGCAGGTAATTTGTGAATACATATGCTTATCTCTGCACATGCTGTACTGCTAGTTTGCAAACACTGAATTCTCACAATATGCTGGCATTTAATGCATACACAAACTCTGTGGTCTATGCAATTTGAAGGGGAAGAAGTGAAAGTTGTGGCTTTTGGTATTGCTTGGAGTGCTGCAATTACAATTTTCAGATCATCTACAGTGATGGTGGTTTGTAGGTTCATGATTCATCACATAAACTTTATGAAGTCTGTATGATGATATGATTAGGTCTTAACAATGTGTTTGCTTACTTTCATTTTATTAAATAGGGTTTGGTTAGTGTCTCGGGATAAAAAAGATGGAGAAAAATCTGTTTGGTTGAAGAGAAGAAGATGAAAAAATGAATGTCCCTGAAATTCTTGAAAATTTTAGAGTGAATTTCTGTACTTCAAAACATGAGGTACAAAGAGGAGACACTATGTACTATTTATATCCCTAAAATATCTATGTGATGAAAGAAAACCCATGGTAGGGTTTGTTCAAGTTTCGGCCATAGGATGAAAAAGAAGAGAAAATAGAAAAAACTTGGGATTTTGTATGTTAATTTTCTTAATCATGCTATTGATTTGTGTTTTGAATTGGAATTGAAAACTATTAAATGAGGACTTGATGTGTTTAGCATTAAAGGTATGCTTTGGACTTACGGATGATTGATATGGGTTTTAATTACGATGAGGAAATCAATATGTTGTGCTTATAATTTAATGGGAATGTTGAATTTGATAAGTTAATAGAGAGTAAAAGAAGAGAAAAGACTTGAAGGGATGATTTCCCTTTGTCGGCCAAAAAACTTTCGTTAGGAAAACGAAGAAAAATGTCGTCGTGCTACTTAAAACTGTGCTGACAGTTTTTGTCAAAGAGTGATATAACATGTATGTCAAGGGTCTGGTCAAAAAGGTGATGAATTAATGCGTACAAGTGTTTTTATAATAGGGGGATGGACTGTAACCATAAGATTTAAACGGCGATTGTGGTGTATGGATGAGAACACCATTATTTTAATTTAATTTGCTTTGGGATGGTTGAATGAATATGGAAATGTGGTTTCAAGACATGAATATGAGTATGAATGTGTTTGTGAATATTCATGTTTAAGAGTTTATGGAAAATGTGTTGAAATGGAACCGGGATGGGGGGTAAATGGATGAACGAATAAAAATTATGGTTGTATGGTTGTTGTTATGCTCAAGGTTAACATAAATGTATTTTTAATATGGTATGAAAAATATAAAATAAATTTAGATTATAAAATTATAAGGAAATTTTTTTATATACATAGTTTAAGCATCTTAAAATTCATGGTATATATATATAATGTATTTCTTGTTCTTTTTATATATATATATATATATATATATATATATAAAGAACAAGAAATACATTAATAAGAAAATTGAGTTTTTATTAAAGATAAAGATAAACATTTTCTTTCCTCTATTATTCAAGTTATTAGAATCTAACAAGTATTTAATTGTCATTGGTTTTTATTTCATAAACCATGTTACTCATGAGGAGAGATAATTTTGACTTAAAATTTTAATCATTTTTTTATGAATATATATTTTAATGTTTATATAATTAAATAAAAATAAATTTTAAAAAATATTAAACAAGATCACATTGGCTAGTACTCTTATTATTCAGGAACACATTAGCTAAGCCCAGGTCGGGCACATCGAGCCTCACAAGGAAGTGCACTATTACAACATATATGTCGTCTCCTTCAGGTCGTAGCTGGCAGCACATCTTTTATGTGGAAAAATGTCATGGCGTTATCGGTCTGCAGGAAACATATATTGCAGTGCAGTATATGTTTTTGTTGAAATTATAAAATTAGTATCAAAATCATGATTTCATTTGATTTCAACTTGATTTTATTAATTTTCAAATTTTTAAGACAATTCTACACATTAAACATATATTAACTTGTAAAATCATACACATTAAGCATATATATAAACTCATAAATCACAATTTTAATAATCTTGGTTATGTTTAGTGTGGTTATGTGAATGTGTTGTTGGGGTTTATACGTGAATAAAAGCTAAATGTGTGTTAAAAAAACAAAAAGAATTAATATAAATATCATTTAGCATGGAATACAACAATTATGATGTCTATTATATATGTTAATAAAGTGTCTTTTGACCATGACTTTGTATGTTGCTAATGGGTGTATGAATATAAATGCAAGATTTATGGACTTGAATTTAGTGGGCATGTGAATACTTTGTTAATGTCGAAACTTAAAAGTACGTGTGGAATGAATAAATGAAATAGTGAAATTAGCTTATGTCAGTTTGGTTCCTTGTTAAGATATATTGAATAAAATCTTAGTTTTAGTTCACAAAATAAAAATGTTAAATATAATTAGGATGTTTTTATAAAATTGTATGTACCAATAAAGAACTACCCGATTTATTTAGGGTTAGTGGTATTAACTAAGTTGATGATCATGATATTTAACTTGAGTAGCTGACCTGTTTGGAGCTAGTGGCATCAATAAGATTGATAATCAGGATGTTTAATTTGACTAGCTAATTAAAGCCATATGATTGATGGCTAGCACCATGACTAACTATTATATATAAAATTAGTGGTGTTTGGGTTATTGTCTATCAAATGTTTCAATGAGTACTTACAATGAAAGATAGTACTAGTGCCAA
Source organism: Populus tomentosa (assembly GCA_018804465.1). NCBI lineage: Eukaryota > Viridiplantae > Streptophyta > Magnoliopsida > Malpighiales > Salicaceae > Populus > Populus tomentosa. The sequence continues at coordinate 4,804,865 of CM031997.1, forward strand.
CACGATTGATATAATTATATTTTTAGAAAATTTACAAAAGAAGCCTGAAATTAAAGGGCGAGTTAAGAAAAGATAAATCAATGATAATGATTAAGTTAATGGGATGAATAAAGTCAAATTGAGTATAAGGCTTTGTTTGTTTCATAGAAACTAATTTATAGGAAATCACTTTCTAAACTTTTTTATGTTTGTTTATCATAAGAAAAGTTGGTCAATATAAAATACTTTATAATTAAAGAAAAAATTGGTTTAGTTTTCAAAAAAGTGTTTTCTTTTTATTTTGAGTGAAAAACACTTTTCAGAAATTCTGAAAAAAAAAATCAGAAATGTTTTGTTATTTGTTTATTATATCAAATTTGATCCTTTTTGTTTTGAATCTATTTTTCTTTTAATATTTTCTTTTAGAATTTGATTTAATTTGATTTTTATATTAATTTTGATCTCTATTTTTTTTTTATTATTTGTTTTTCTCTTCTTCTTTTCTTAATTGAATTTTTTATTTATCAGATTTAGTCTTTATTTTTTTTATTGTTATTTATTTCTTTTTTAAATAATTTATGAAATTATAATTTTTATTTTAATATCATTATTTTTTAACTTTTTTATTTGTCAAATTTAGTCTTTATTATTTTTATTGTTATTTATTTTATTTAAAATAATTTATAAAATTAGATTATTGTTTTTCTATTTTATCTTTCTTCAACCTTTTTATCTATGAGAACTAATCCTTACTCTTTTAAAAGTTATTTTCCAGCTTATTTTTTATGATATAAATAAACACTAAAAAATATTTTTCGATTTATTTTTTATGACTACTAAATATCAGGAAATAATTCATTTTGCAAGAATCTATTTTTCATAGAAACTACTTTTTGAAATGGAACTATTTTTCAGCAAACATTTTAAATAAGAAGTTCTAGAAGATAATATTGGCATCATGTTTTAGAATTTCATTTTTTTAATTAAATATAATGTATTATAAGTGTTAAATTGTTTGTTCGAGGTATACACAATTGAGTATGAAGAAATAAGTGGCATATGAATATTCTATCTTAGATTTTAGGCAGAAATAATAAATATTATATAATCTATGATTATGGATTGTAAAAAAATAGATTTATAGATTTATGCTTGCAAACTAAGTGATGTTATTTTTACTACATATATAATAACTAGTTAAGGCTTATTTAGTAAGTATAACATGGTCTTTAAACTTTAATGTAAATTTTCATTAATTAGTCATTTATTTATATAATGTTAAGTTTAACATCTACGCTTATATAATTTGTGAAAAATCTCGTTGAGATGATGTTGGAATAATGAAATATGATCTATAAAGATTGAATCAAAGATTGTGTAATGGTTTTGGAAGTGTACCAAATTATATCGATAATTTATTATTGTTTAAGTATAGAAAAACTCTACCGGTTTTCAGGAAAATATTGATAATATTATAAGGACTAAAATATGGTATTGAAGCTAACCGTAATTTTATGCATACATTTAATAGTGTATGTATAAAACAATTCCTGGATTTTTAATAACCTTTTATGTGATTTTATATTTAAGATGATCATAAAAGTAAGAGTGTTAAATTCTTTGTTCAAAAAACCTTTTTTTTCTTTTTATACTCATTCAAATCCTATCTCTTAGTTCAAACCTTATTAATTTATGTTCTCTACTAGCCTGGAATGCATATTATTTATTTATTTATTGTTGTTTATTTGTATGTAAGTTTTTCACCTTTTGTGCTTTTTAATTATTAAGAAGACTAATTATTTTATCAACAACTAAATAAATCAAATCTAATGATATTAAAGGATTAAAAATATTGATAATATAAAAAGTTATTAATCAAATAAACCAAACTCTCAAGTTCAAAGAACTAATATTATTCCACAATTTACAACTAATATTAGGTCTTTTATTAAGACATTAAAATTCTAGAATGATAACTTTAATTTATTCTAAGTTATCATTTATCATCTTATTCCTCTTTTATGACATTTAAAAATATTAAATGATGAAGGGTTGAGAGCCACACAATAAATGTCATTCCATCTTCTTAGCTAGATCAAGCACATCAAGACACACATATACATATACATATAGCTCAAAAACCATTTCCTTTTATATACAAAATAATAGACATTTTTAAAGATCCAAAGTATCAAAACAATGTTCATAACATTCTTACTACCTATAAGCATTTCAAACAGAAACGTGGATTGCACTTTTACATTTAAAGTCAATTTTTCAACCTAAACAAAAACTAAAACATTGTAATTAGAGGTGAGAAAAAAACTGAAAAACCGATTAAATCGAGAAAACTAGAAAAAAAAATAACCAAAAAAAAAGAACCGTGAAAAAAACCGACTGATTCGGTTCAGTTCTGGTTTTTTAAGCCTAAAACCGAAAGAACCAAACTGAATCCAAACCTAAAAAACTAGCCAAACCAAAAAAAACCGAGTCAAACCAGGAAAAACTAAAAAAACCTAGCCAAACTGGTTTGAACTGTTTTCAGTTTTTTTAAAAAAATTGGTTTGATTATTTTTTTTTATAAAAACTAAACCGAACAAAAAATAATAACCTCTAGATTATATTTGCTTTATCACTAAGTATTATATTCTTAACAGATATATAATATGGATAACATTAATAAATATTGTCAATCATAGTTGTTTTTTTGGTTACTTCCAGCATCATATTTTTTTCAAATGAAAATAATATAAACTATTTTAAATAATTACTGAGTTATTTTATTCATGTAGACATGTTCTCTTATATACTTTTTAAAGAAATTTTCACTCATATGTCCTTGTATATTTATAATTTCTCTTATATATTTGGAAAAAAAATGTCTCTCAGAATATCCAGAGAAAATTATATTTTAATACATAAAAAATATAAATTTAGTTATAAAAAACAATAAAATAAAATAAAACCAAGAAATTTGAAAACAAATATTAAAACATCCCAAAACAATTAATAACATAAAAAAATATATTTAAAAAAACATAAAAAAACACTAATGAGAATCTTAAAAAAATATGTATTCCAAAACTTTTTTTTATCAGTGTAAACATATTTTCATTGTAAGGCTTTATGGGCATGGTTGTTTTATTTTAGATTTTACAAGTTTGTTTTTATTTTTTTCCCCTAAGTTTCTTATATTTTTAAAAATATTTTTTCATTTTTTTTTTAATTTAGTTCTTAAGATTTTAGATTTTTTTCATAAAAAGGTGTTTGAAAAAATAATATGAAGATATAAGGGCATGTAAAAATGAAAAACTTTTAAAATAGCATTTGGAAGAACATATATATATATATATATATATATATATATATAAGGATAAATAAATCAATTAATCCTTATTTATTTGAATAAGATCAAATGTGTGTGTGTATTGCATAAATTTGAATTTTAATGTTTTTATTTATTATTTCCTAAAGTAAAAGAAATTTATTTATTCATTCATTAAGATATATTTGTTGATTAAAAATCAGTTTAAGAAAAAGTAGTTGTAGCATTGGATTAACTTATTAAAATACATCATATACATAAATAAACTTTTGATTGTGAGAATTAGTGAAGAACATGATCAAAATATGAGATTGTTGTTTGTGTTAACAAATTAATTTTAGAAAATAAATTTGATAGTGTTAGCAAACCTAAAAACAATTTAATAATTTAAAATTTTAAAACTTTCTTCTAATTTGATGGTTTGATGCAGAGAGTATATTATATAAACTTGTTATGAAAAAAAGGAAACAATTTTTCAAAAACAATTTTTTTAATAAGAAAAATTTGAAACCAAGGATCCAATTGAAAGTAAAATTGGAGATGTAGGGACTGACTTTGATGGTTTGAAAATACAAGGACTTTAATGTTTGTAACGGTTGGTAAAAAATGAAAATCATAAGGGCCAATTAATTAAATTAAAAAGTTTTTTTAATTTTAAATCGTCTTTTAATTTTAAAAACTAATTAATCAATCCCTTTTCTCCGTTTCATATCCTTTTCCAATTTATTTTTTTAAGAAATAAAAAAGTAAATAATTTTTAAAATTAGAGTTTATAATTTATTTCATATTAGCATGTATCATCAAAGGGACCACCAGGTGGTTCTTCGCTGTCGAGGACCTCTCTGTGCTAAAAAAAAGAATTCGGAAAAGAACAAATACCCGAGCCTTGGTTGTCTCAGTGGATTGCGACACTTGTCCCGCTAAATGTGGGGCAACGTTTCATCAGTTTAACACCAGGCAAAGCGAAAAGCATGGGGGCCATGCGAGCAAAACACGTGAGAGTGACACGTCATAAAGAAACCCCTTCGCCTTGCCTTTTGAAATTTTGAAAATGACAGATATTATATTATACTTTCATTATTCTATGACCCATAAAACGACAGGTCACATAACAACCACGTGCCTCCACTTAGCGGTTTTTGCTTCACTTTTTTTTTGTGGACGGGTTAATTAATAGGTCCCACGATCACACCCACGTGACACATCACGACAAAGAGAGCCAGGACGCACCGCAGATTTTGTGAACGCGGTTTTCCCATAAATTTGGATATTTTTTTAATTTTTAGATTATTTTCTTATATTAACAATAACTTTTTAATAAAAAAAATTATTTTCAAGTAAAACCACACTTAAAAAACAATTGTTATAACATTCTTCAATGCCCTTGCAATGCTCTCACATGTTGTTCAATACAAGATTACTCAAACGAGTGTTTGACGATGTGCTATATGATGCTTTTAAAAAATATTTTTTAATTAAATTAATTTTTTTAATTTTTTATTTTTAAAATCAGCATTTCAAAATCATTAAAAAAAACTAAAAAAAGTCAATTTGAAAAGAGGGTTAAATAGCATTACCCAAAAATTCGTTTAGTCTATTATAATCATATTAGGCCTAAAATTTCTCTGTTTATACAATTATGAGTGCCTGAAAGTTAAGCAAGTATATGTGCACTAATATTTGATTTTATTAAAATATATAATTATATACAATCTTTATTTAAAATATTTTTATAAAAAATAAACAATTCTCTTATTCTTCCCTTAAATTTGATTTTTGGTAACTTACTTTATTTATGAAATTAATCTAGACATGTGCTTTGCAATAACACAAATGTAAACATTTATTGCAGAGTGAGATTCGATGACTTGATGCTTTTAAGAGTATATTTGATTTATCTTCAAAAAGTCACTAAAGAACTATTATGAGGTGTTTAAGCTTGATCTAATATAACTTTGTTTTTTGTAGATTTCAAGCGTAAACAAAGAAGACTTGAGAGGTTTTGAAAAAGTATACTAGTTTGAAGAGCTTGGTTTGATGAAAGTTTTGTATCTCCTAAAATAATTTTTTTTTTCTATGATAAGGCCCTATAATTATATCTATGGTGAGGCACCCAGGTCTTTTGCAAATGTCACATGGTATTATTTTATTATTAGATTTTTTTATGTGATCCTATATTTATAATAAAATATCTTAAATATCTCATCTTATGTGTCAACATTTCATTGACTAATAAATATATAAAGGTGTATTTATTTTTCATGTAATTTATTTCAATGAAATAAAAATGACACATGACAAATTTTTATTGTTAGAAAATTATTGTTTCTGCATTCTCGTACAACAATTCCTTTTGTTTAGAAAATAACTAGTGATATTTTATTAGTTATTATTATGTGTCTACTTTAAAAAAAAACAGATGGATAAAAAGAGGAAAGAGAAAGCCCAAGTGAAGATATTCTTATCACTTTTAATAGGTCCTATATTTCATTTTCTTTATCCTCCATGTGTCTTTCTTCTTTTTTAAAGTAGATATAGAAGAATAACTAATAAGGTACTACTAGTTATTATCCGTGTACATTAATTTATTTCCCTAACTAGTTTTTTGCACTTGATATCATGACAACCACTCTTTCTTTTGTTTTTTCTCCAAATTTTGGATAAAGAGGGGGGGGGGGGGGGAAGGTCTAAAAAGGAAATGAGATATGAATGAGTCACCATTTAATATCATATCTAAAAACTTTAACTAGTCTTTTCATAATTATGGGAAGGGGTCGGTCATGTTAAAGAAAAAATACTATTACTCCTAAAGCATCCTATCTAAAATAGATTGTATTTTTATTTGTTTTCCATTTCTAATTTGCCAATGGTTTGTATGCATGGTCATCTATAGTCAAAATAAGTTATTATAGTTAAGACCCAAGATGTAAAAGGCTGATGATGGGGCCTAACTCTATACTATATAAGGTTAAGATTGTCTTATCATTCTTGTGTTCTACTTAAATAACATCCTATAATGGGTCATTTAATGTTCATATATGGAGGGGTTACTCATGATGAAGTCTTATGAACCATCAATTAATTATAGGGTTGTATGACCCAACCCTTTTAAATTTTAAATTAACTTAAATATTAGGATAATGACCTATAATGGTTCCTTTACCTTAATGAGAAATCACTCATAAATTTTTCCTAAGTGATTTTTATACCTTTATCCTTTGTGTTTAGGTAGTGATCATTGAGGGTTCATCTACTCAAGAACTAGATCTAAAGGTGCCTAGAAAGACATCTCTTATTAAACCAAGAGGACAATGATCTTAGTGGTTTATCTATCTTGAGTTGTTCTCTACGAATAGTTTTCATTTTTATTTTCTCATTTATTACAAGATTATCCCTAGTTAACACCTATGAACACTGGTCTATAAGGACTCATCTACGTTTAGACACTATCATTGGATAATCATTATTAATGATGTTTATCATTATTAGCACAATGAAGTTTTATTTTTTAGGTATGAGAACAACACATTGTACCCCTAAAAAGTACCTAAAAGTAACTCAAAAGCAATTAAATTACTTCAAATATCATTGATGGATATTAAATGGAGAAAATTATTTTAGAAAAGATAATTTTAATTAAAAAAATACTAAATGTAAAGAGTACTACCCCCAATCGATACCCAAAAATAACAACAAATGATATTTTATTTATCTCAAATACTGTTGGTCGATAAAAGATTCAAAGAGACCCATACATTTCAAGAAAAAAAAAAGATTTTTAAAAGCCAAATTACAATATGACAACGCTATTTCTAATCAATAAAAAAAAATAACAACTTGTTACAAGTTCATTTGCCTTGAACATTGTAAGTGAATAGATAAAAATGAAATTTTTTCTTGGAGATTAAGCAAGCATGATTTAGAAAAATAAAGTATTAGTAAAAACATTGAAATGTCAACCTTTTGAAGGCTTTTAATATAGGTTGGACCCTTAATAAACTTTATGAACAAGCTTTAAAACCCAATATAAATGCATTCATTAATTAGAATTAATTATTTCCTTTGAAACCAAATGACAAAGTTAAAACTTACTATTGAAGATGTTCAAATTCATAATAAGAAAAAAGAATGTTAACAAAGTTGATGATGATGAGGAAATAGCCAAGAATAATGACATAAACAAGATGTAGACTTTTAAGGGTCTTGACCAAGATGTGTCAAACAAGTAAAAGTAGAGGACATTGAATACAAACTTAAAGAATAAATATGTTTTTTAGAAAACATGCTTTGATAATATAATTTATATAGGCAAACCAAATTGGATAATAGCAGAGCTAAACGAGATAGTTAACAAAATAAAATGTCATAATAAGTTTAACAAAGGGTCTTTACAATATCATAAACAAAATAATGAGAGCTGAGTAATAACATGGCTACTAGAAGTGGCAAAAAAAGAAGAAGAGCAAAACGTCATAAAAAAAGCCAACCATATACCCATACAAGGTCATAAATAAAATAGTGTAAAATTGATCCTTTCATGGTTATTAGAAGTAGCCAAAATAAAATCAGAACAAAAGCTAGCCAAACATCCATACAAGGTCACCAGCAACACAATGTAATTTGGACAACAACAACTAGAAATAATCATACCATATAATTGGACATAACAATTGTTATCATCACTATGCATTATTCAATATCAACATAGAAAAGGACAAGAAAAGAACTTCTAACTTAGATGATGACCTTCAAACATTTTTAGCTTTAGACAGTAAGCATTGTCACCAACATCTCTTTTATTTTTTTTCTAGTTTTTTTAATAAAGCAATAAAGATCAAAAGTAGCAAACAAACAATAAATCATAAAGCCATTTTAATTTTAGACAATATTTCTTAAACTACCATACATATTCCTATAGTGTCTATATCGTAAAATCATAAACCAATGTTTCATACAACAATAAAAACTCTAGAACATAACAAAAAATCAAATCACAAATTCAGGTTTAGTTTTAAATCCTTTAGACTCTATTGTCGATCTTCAAAAGCAATGTTCAACACAACTTATGATTTCTTAAACAATCATTACCTAAATCACCATAAATTAAAATTCAGTAAGGCCTAAAATCATCAAAAGTAATTACAGAAGACTTATACATCACCAAATGTCAAGTTAAAATTATTACTAGAAATCCAACATTAGAAAGCCAAATAAAATGCAAAGATCAAAGACCTAGTAAAAATCACAGAGGATAAGTAACATAAACATGGAATTTGGATAAGAAAATATACCTATATTGGACACAAGGTTCGGGTATGACCTTTCAATTTGAAGGTTTTGTTTTTCCTTAGCATTTTTTCATCTCCTATTTTTCCTATTCTTTTAGGGGCTTTGGTGAATGTTTCTATCTCCAAGTATCTCTTCTACTAGTTTTAGTATATCGTTGACGTCTCTCCCTCTTAGTTGGGTTTTGCAATTTATTGGTGATGTCTCTCCCTCTTAGTAGGGTTTCACTCTCTATTAGTGGTGTTTCTCTCTCAACTAGGATGGTGACCATTGGATGATGAGGTAAAATGCTCACTGCTATGTCGCATGTCAAAAAATCTTCGCGCGCGGCATCGGCTGGCGATTCATGTCTCGTTGTTGCATTGCTTGAATTGATTCGTTAGGAGTCGCCACCTAGTATTTATTGGGGTTACTAGGAAACCGGATTTACTGGTCTTGTCAGAGATTCCCGGGTAAGGGACTGATTGTGGTTAGGGAAGGTATTAGCACCCCTAACACACCCTACCTGAGGTAAGCTGCTTCGCGGACTTGATGTGTTAAAGAAGTTTTAAAAATTTTGTCTTTTCATCGGATTTTAGAAATACAACTTTCGTACAAGTTTATACTTCTACACCTTTGATCCGATCAAAATATTAAATCCTTCTTTATTCCTGCCAATTTTATCATGAAAAAAATTCACAAACAAAACACACGCACCACATTCAAGCTTCGTGAGCTTGATGTAATTTTAAATAAAATTTTAGCCCACTTCTAAGACTTCGATACATCAGTTATTAATTCCCAGAATATATGTAGAAACATGTTCTTATATTTTCATGGAAAATACAACATGATTTTATCCATCCTTAGAATTTGTGCATGTTCAAATTAAACAATTAATTCCTTTTTTGTTTTTTTTTTTATTTTTATAATTCAATATAATACATAAATAAAAAAAACACACACACACACAACCTTTTTTATTATTATTTTCTTTTCCTTTCTTTTTTCTTTTACATCACATTTATACAATACAAATTCAAAAAAAATAAATAAAAATTACATTAATTAAATTAAAATTTACAAAATAGTCCTCAAAAACTCCAGAAATTGCAGGGGAGGACTTCTGGGACTGCATGAACAGTGGCGGCGCATCTTCCCACGCGCCACCATCACTAGCGGCGCGTGGGTTCACGCGCCGCCCTGAAATTCAGGCAGCGTGAGGGGGCTGTAATGGCTTCCTCCCCTCTTCAATCTCCTGCTGCCCGTCACCTGCAAAACAAACAACAACACAATCGGCAGTCGATTTTAATTTTTTTTGTTCTTTGTTTTTCAAAATCGGCTTCGGTTTTTTTTCTTTTTTAACAGATCTGCTTCTCCCTTATTTCAAACGGCCGGCGCTATGTCCAAGGAGCTGATGCTGGAGGCTGAAATGAATGGAGAGCCGGTGAAATGGAGGAGCTCCGCTGCTGAAGGGAAGAGGAGGCGACCTCGAGAGAGAGGGAACCAGCTGAGGGGGCGTCTGTTTGCAGGGAGGCTGGCCGCCGCTGGGGGCCGAATGGGGGAGAGGCCTGGCGATGGAGATGAGGGAGTGAGCCCCTTTTTCTTCTTTGACCGGCGGTGAGGCAAAGTGAGGAGAAGGCTGGTCTCCGTCCGGTTTGCCTTTTGCTCCTACAACTGAGAAGGTAAAGGGGCTGTTGTGGTCCAAAGGCTAAAGGAAAATGGGGGAAAGAGGAGTGAAATTAAGGGCTGTGTCGATGGCTCTGGTTCTGTGAGCTGGAGGATGGCAGATCGGTGAGGATGGAGAGAAAGGGTCTGTGGTTGCTGTTTGACTTGGAGAAGGAAGACCTGCTGGTTTCTGTAGGGGAAGAAAAGGAAATGAAATGGCCGGCTAGAGAGCAGAGATGGGCTGATGGTCTTCACTCTTGCTGTCAACAACAGTGCCTGGGCTTCTTGCTGCCGTCCGTGAGTCTTATGGAGGGAAACAGAGAGAGCTGTGTCTCTGTTCGGTCTTGTCTTGCTCCTGCAACTGCGAGGGAAGAGGAGTTGTGGCTGCTGTTTGACTTGGAGAAGGAGCCGAAAATTTAAAACCTCAAAGCAGGGGTTTCACAAGATTTTCTTTGTCGAAGGAGGGAGTATTGTTTGTTTTTTTTTTTTATCTGGGGGGTGAGCAGAGGCTTAAGGTGAACCGGATGAGGGAGAAGAGGAAAAAAAAAAAATCAAAAGGGGAAGTGTCTCAGGGAGCTGGCAGCTGTCATCGGAGAAGAAGGAAAAAATTTCCAAAAGGGGGGGTCCCCTGGCGGCTGCTTTTCAACAAGGAAGAAGAAAATTTTAGTTTTTTAGGGTTCTCTCTTTCCTTCCAAAATTACAAAATGAACCTCCCAGATTTTAGTTAAAAACTGGTATTTATAGGCAAAACATTTTTTGGGCTTTCAAATTGGTCCCTCAATTTTTATGTCTGGCCCCTTAATTTCAATCAATTCTTGGTAAAAATTAAATTTGGTCTTAAAATTTTAATCTTTTCAATTCAGTCCAAATTAAGCTCCCAAACTTAATTTTTCACCAATTAAGCCCCCCAAATTAATTTGACCCATTTAAAGTATAATTAAGTCCTTGCACTTAATTAAATCCTTCAATTGGACCTAAATTAATTCTTAAACATAATTAAAATTTAATTTGGCCCATGATTAAATCAAATTGGCCCATTAAAAATTTAATTATGTCATTGGACTTAATTTTTATGCAAATTCATCCAATAATCATTTAATTTGACCTTCGAATATGCATTTAATTTGACCTTTGATTTTTGCCTATTTTTGCAGTCTTTTTTTTTATCAGCTTTCTCCACATAGCCAGCTTTTATTTTATTTTTTGATTTTTTATTTTGAAAAAAAGTGAAATTTGGGGAATAACCCAAAATTGGGTTATGACATGCTAGATGAAAACTCATGCACAAATTATGGTAACAAAAACACAATGGAAACACAAAAGAAAGAGAAATATAGACCTTTGCAGCTATAGGTGAAGGCATCTTATAATAATAAAAATAACAAGAAGGAAAGTACTGGGACAAAGGTGCTTTATTGAGTTTTGTCTGGATTGTAAAGGGACAAAGGATGCGCATATTTGATGAAACAACATAGTGAATGATAATAGTTTTTAAAGAGGGATGACAATGTAGCTAGTGAGAGATAAGTTATCTCGTTAACAATAATAGGAGAGAGAGAGGGAGGGGGTTAGGTTTTGTTATGAAAAAATGGTTGGGGATGAAGATAAAATGGTATAAATACCTTGGCGGAAATGACATCGCTTATTGTGTCTATAATGGTACCTGATGTTCATCTTATTTTTCACTTTAGGGTTTATTTCACGTAAAATGTTTTCTAGATTTTCTTGTGTTTATTTCTGGAAATTTTTTTTTAAAAAAATATTTTCCTATATTTGTTTCTCGTAGAATATTTTACGATAAAACTAATCAATGTAAAATATTTTACAATCTACCTTTAAACTTAGTATATTTGTTGAAAAATATTTTTAATTTATGAGGTTTCGTAAAATATTTTACGAATAGTAATCAACTTCCAATATAGTTCAACTATTTCAAACTCCACCACGATCATCTCACCATCACCTCATTTTTCACCACCACCATGACCACCTCCTCTACCATACCATGTTACCATAACCATTACATCCTCTTCCACTACCACTATCACCACTTCCTCCACCACGACCACCTCTTTTCTTACAACCACCACGACCTCCTCCACCACTTCTATCACCACCATATCTTGGTCCCTAACTTGCAATTTCTTTAAATTAGGATTTGATTGGTTATTAAATAAAAATTATTTCTTCAATCAAGTCCCTGTCTAAATTAATAGCATCTCCCAACTTATTAATTTGGTCTTTGATCCGTTGATCCTTTCAATTTTAACAAGTTTTGATATATTTCTTCAATTTCTTTCAATTAAGTTCCTGATTATTGCTCAAGTTCAATTAGAAAATCTTGATTAAGTTCTTTTGATAATTTTCTAAGAATGGATATACTTTTCTACAAATAATTTTTTGAACACACACACACATAAAGAAGGGCTTGAAAATGGGTTATGACATATTGTACTTACAATAGACAAATGGGCTTATGAGGATTTTGCTTCAAATATTTGTCATAAGCCATTTTTTTTACCCTTCTTGAATATTCCAAAAGCAAAAAAAATATCATTCAAATGAGAAAAAAAATTGACAAAAAAAACATAAAAACTAAAAATAAAAAAAATAAAAGGTAAAAAAATATAAGGAAAAAAATTGACTTTTCTTGTGATTGAGATGAAATGGAGAGGAAAAGGGTTGAAATTGGAGAAATAATTGAAAAGCCAATGATTGAATTGGAAATGACATCAAAATGCAAGAACTATCTTAATGCAATTAGTAATGAAATTGAGATAAAATGGTTGAAATTGGCTAAATAGTTGAAAAATTAGAAAGCTAAGGATTGAATTTGAAGAAGTGAAGAATTTAAGGGATCATTTTATTACAATCAGGGATGAAATTGAGAATAAAATGGTTGAGATTGGTCAAACATAAAACAATTAAAGAACGAAGGACCAGATTTAAAAAGAAAAAGAAAACATATTTTTTTGCCAAAAAAACAATGTTTCATTTAAGTGAAATGGTTTATCTCATCCCATTGCATGGTAGCCCACAAGTTTTGATTTTTTCATGGTTTTGGCTAGACTTTGGCTACTTTTTTCTCTCTCTGTCCCATGCCTCCCTAACATGCCAAACACACCACTATTTTCCATTGTATGTGTATTACATGCTCAACTAAAAAAGCAATAATATGACGCTCTAAAGCCATTGCAGAACTGGTGCAAGAAGGTCAACAAAAATATCATAACCTATATTTAGGTTCCCCCAGATTTACCTTTTTCCTTTTGAAAAATAAAAACAATAATAACAAAAAGACTATTAACTTGGAAAAAATAAGTTAAGAAGAGTTTCAAATGTATGGACGTTCAAACTGAAATTTTGAACACATTTGGGAGCTCAATCGTACCTCATTGTACCCAAGATTGAAAGATAATGCAAGTTCAAGATTAAATTAAATGATTATCGGTTGAATTTGCATAAAAATTAAGTCTGGGAACTTAATTAGGATTTTAATTGGTCAATTTGATTTAATTATGGACATAATGAAAAGTTTAATTGAATTTTAGAATTAATTTGGGTCAAATTAAAAGAATTAATTAAGTGTAAGGAATTAATTAGGCTTTAAATGTTCAAATTAATTTTATTAGGGACTCAATTAGTAAGAAATAAAGTTTGGAAGCTTAATTCGGGCTTAATTAACAAGATTGGAATTTCAAATGACCAAATTTAATTTTTTTTCAAACTCCATCAAGCAAAATCAAAGTCAAAATTGCAAGAAAATCAATGTTTGAGAGTCAGTTAAGGTCCAAATTGAAAAAATACTAAGGACCTTTGTGCAAAAGGAGTGTGAATTTGGGTACCCAATTGAGTGAAATTAGGGATGAAATTAAAAAAAAAATAGAAGTTTACAAGTTGATCGAGGACGAAATCAAAAATATCCAAGATCAAGGACCGAATTGAAAAATAAGCTAAACTCATAGGGTCATTTCAATATTTGATAGGGGTGAAATTGAATTGATTCCCAGAATCAAAATTCAATTGAGGACTTAATTGAATAAATTAGAACATTGAAGGCTAAAATTGAAATAGGAGATTTTAAACCTAAATTAACCCTAAATGCCAAAACAATGTCATTTTATTTATATAAAACGGTGTGTTATGATGTTGTTTTGACCAATACGATGAGTTTTAGATAAAAACAATATTGTTTTGGTCAATAAAGATAAAAAAAAAAAAAAAAACAACAACAAGAAGAAAAACAAAATTATAGTGCTTAATGACAGGTCATCTAACAATGTTCAGTTACTTCAACGTTTCGTTCTTGAAAGGTTGTCCAAGATAAATACTTTTCAAAGGCATTTAATACCACACCTCTGCACCAAACAAAGCAAACAAGATATCACTTTCAAGGCCCGACACCATACTACACCCCGACATGATTATTATCGGTTGGTTGCTTCTATAGCCGCCGCAGCGCCACCCTAAAGAGGTTAACTCGATCAGCCTTTGCAGCCCAATTTCGTATCATGTGATGATGACTTTTGGCCAATGGTTAAGATCTTTACCGTTTAAATCAAAGGCCAAGATTTATTCCTAATAAATATCAAATATCCCTCTTTCATCCATTATAAATAAAAGTAAATTTCATGCGAAAGAGAAGGAGAAATTATGTGGGAAAGGAGCAAAAAAAACTAGTCTTTACACCATTTTTTTCAGCTACCTAACTTACAAAACCTTCCATAGCTATCACCAACCACCCAGAATCCCTAAAACGAATGAAATTAAGCTTTTAGACAAATAAATAATCTGAGAAACACCATAAACCATCATTATCTTCACCATTACCTGCCATGATTGTTATCTTTTTTTCTTTGTTCCACTGCTACACCTCTATCAACACCGATGTAAGCCGCCACCACTAATAAGTACAACCACCACACTAAAACAAGAACCCTTTATTCTCCTTATTTCAGCAAGTACTAGCATGTCATGAAAGGAAACCATGCAGAACTTGAATATTAATTCACGTTTTGCTTGTTACAAAATTCACAAGGTTATTAGGTTGGTCTAGTGCCCATGTAAGCTGAGCTAGATCCAAGCCACCTATATAGCTAGGCTAGGTCTATCCCATTTCACACACACACACACACACACACACACACACACAGGCTTGTAAGGTCATCAGTTGGCCTAAAATTTAGGTTAGGTCAAAGCCCAACCCTACACGTGGGCGGGAGCCTCCGGCCCAACCCATTTGGCCAGGCTAAGTCCAAATCTATATGGCTAGGCTAAGCACAAACCTATCCATAAGGGTGTGTTTGGCCCACCATGTTTTCCTTTAAGCAATAAGCTCAGGTTTAGCTTTTAAGGGCGTGTTTGGCAAACACCCTAAACCTTTTTTCTTTTAAGCTTTAATTTGTCTATATTTGCATATTTAGCCAAACAGCCCCTTAAAAATTCTAAAAAATTCAAAGACCATCTTAAAAATTTTATGTGTCTCTTGCATGATGTTCCAACACTTTTACTTAATATTAAGTTGTAGACTTACACTCTAAAATATGAACTCGGCATAAAAAATACCTGATTTTTTTCTCCAAAAAAATAAAAAATTCAAAAAAATTTCCATTATTCCAAAAAACTCAAAAAAATTATTTTTTCTTCAGTAATTTTTTTTAACATTGGATTGTAGATGTGCACTATAAGATATAGACCTAACATTAAAAATACCTAAATTTTCTCTGAAATTTCAAAAAAGTCCAAAAAAATTCCTCATTTCAAAAAATATAAAAATATATTTTGTTTTCATACATATGATCAAATCTTAAAGTTTTTTCATGCATATTTCCTAAAAAGGATAAAATCATATTTTTATCATGTTTTAAAAATACAAAATGAATATTGTATCCAATATAGCATTTTTTATATATTGCTTTAGATTGCATTTTTATATACTGCTTATGCATAAGTATATTGGGTATAGATTAATGCCTTCATGTATTTTAATTTTTGGTTAAACTCAATTTTAGGTTAAGTGGGGAGTAACAATTTGCCTCTTTACTTTCAGTTGGGGTTTAGATTCCTGAAGCATCCAACTATATGCTCAACATTTACTTGTTAATGATGGTCACACTGTGACATAATCATTCCTTCTAAACCCCTACACTACCTTCATAGAAGGTGGTCAGTACACAGATCATAGATCCTTTTGAGACCAAGTAGTGAACTTACACCTTATGTAATAACCTAAAACCTACATTATTTTGCATTAGGGCAAATCTAATTAAAATGTTGAACTTTATAGGGTTTTTTTTAATAAGGCGAAAGATCTAAGATGATGCAATAAGTTGAAGGGGATATATGAATAAGACTTTGTTTGAGAGAAAGTATGGGAGAATTGCCCACTTAATAAGGATCCTAGTTCAAATTTTTGCAGTCAAGGCCTTAATGCATTTCTATAATCCAGGTTATATATGTTTCACTTTTAGAGATATTGACATGACCCTCACCATTGAAGAGTATGCCTAGATGTTGAACTTCCCAAATAACCCTCACAAAGTATATTTTAGATAAAGAATTGAGAACACGACTACCGAGGTCATAAAGTTATTGCATCTAGATCAAGTTGATAAGTACAGGATGTCTAAATGAGGATTTAAGCGGAAGTTGGTTGAAAATAAGTTGAAGGTATTGACATTATTAAAAGATTGATGTCTTATCCCAAGTGCAGGAGTGTCAAAGTAATAAATAACCCGGCAAGACTAGAGTCGAACGAAAGGAGGTGAACTATATAAAATTATAAACAATAAATGAAAAGGAGTTAAAGAGAACTTTTAAGATGTGATATTGATGTAAGGATTAAATAAGGATAAAACAATTATCAAGGTTAAAGGATCTACTAATGGTATTTAAAATAAGTATAGGATAAACTTTTTTTTATTAATCTTTTCAAATAAGAATTGATTGATGAGTTTAACTACTAAAATTTAAAAGACAAAGAAAGGGCCAAACTTAGAAAAGAGATAATGATTCAGTCCAAACTGGAACACTGTTCGGTGATTGGGTCGTATCTGGAGCTCTAGATCTTGGATTTAGGTATACTCTATATGGATGGAAAGAAAAGTCGAGGCACTAGAATTGAAAAGAATGGTCAATTAAAATCTGCTCAAGAAATTATGTGTGAAACTAATGAACATTCAACTAATGATTGTCTAAATTTGCCTTCTTTCAATAAATGTCTTCATGAACAAGCCAGTGCTTTAACTAGTTTTCAATGGCCAAATCATGATCTATACTCACAAATATACAACCCTGGTTGGAGAGATCATTTAAATTTCAATTTGAAGACTAGTAACTACAATGCACAAACTTCACAACCACCATTTGAAGCACATCATAATTTCCAAAATTCTCATAGATATGCATCTCCTTATGCTCTACCTCCTAGAAGAAATTTTGAGAAAACATTCTATGCATTCATTAAAAAGCAAGAGACAATCAACACTCAACTTGCTCAAAGCATGACAGATTTTAAAGATGCTCTTGCAAAATTCATATCTGCTCTCAATTTTCAAGAGAAAGGTAAGTTTTTATCTCCACCACAGCAAAATCCAAAGGGGCAATACAATGCAAATATAAGTACTTCTGAAAGCCAACACATGGATCAAGTCAAATCAGTCATCACTCTTCGCAATGGTAAGGTTATTGAAAAACCTACTCTTGAACCTTGTGAGAAAGATGATAAGTCAATCTCGGAGGGTAAGGAAAGGGGTTGAATCTGAACATTACAAAGAAAAGATTGATTCCCTGCCAGCATTTTTATTTCCTCATGCCATAACCAAATATGAAGAAATCGAGGATGAAAAAGGCACCGAAAATGTTGTTGCGAATCATTTGTCAGAATTAACAATAGATTCGACATCCGACGTCACACCAATCAATGATTACTTTCCTGATGAATCTTTACTTTCTCTTTGTTCAATGCCTTTATTTGATAAAAATATCAATTTTCTTGCTTCAGGATTTTTGCCAGCTCATTTGGATAACCAAGACAAAAGAAAGTTTTTGAGCGATGTGCAAAACTTTTATTGGGATGGCCCTTATTCAAATATTGTCATGAACAAATATTTCAAAGATGCATTCCCGACAATGAGGTAAGTAATGTCATTAAATTTTGTTACTTTGAGGCATCTGGGATCATTTCTCGCAAAAAAAAGACGACTGCAAAAATCTTACAAAGTTGATTTTACTGGCCCACCATGTTCAAGGACTCACATGTATTTTGCGAAACCTGTGAAAATTGTCAAAAGGTGGGATTTATTTCAAAACATAGAGAGTCTTTAGATAATCTTCTATTGACTCTTAAGTCTCATCATAGTGAAGATGTGCATCATGTAATTCATGATTTATGGCTCCATTTTCATAAAGAACATGCTCATCATAGTCTTGGAAATTTGACTAAAAAAAAGACCTTGTTTGCCAGTTTTTAAGAAAATTGGACGGGAAGCCCAACCCCGACCCATAAAGGGAGTTTAAGCCGTTCTTAGATGTAAAACTAAGGGAAGATGTGAGCCACAATTGCAACTACCAGTACATACACATATTTTTTAAAAAAAAAACAAAAAAAAAAGGAAGAAAGAAAGAAAGACTCCAACTGGTTTTCATATAGGTAAATGATTGCATTTTCTTTTTCTCATCTATAAAACCTTCTTCTTCTTTTTCCTTTCATTTCTACTCAACCCATACATTCTTCAAGCATAGACAGGTCTTGAAATGGTAGAATCCCCAGCTCTTTAAATAAATAAAAAATATTTGTAATTTTTGTGGATCCAGTCCTGGGAAAGAAAAAAAATTTATAAAATCCACAAATCATCTTGGTCAGATACTAGCTGAGAGAAAGATTCATTTAGTAAATGGAGGAGGTAGCCTTGGGTTAATAGGGAGTGTGTCAACAATTGTATTATTAAGAGGCAGTCAAGTTTTATGGTCTGTCCCCAAAGCTTTAGCAAAAAGGGACATAATTGAAAAATTAATTGGAGAAGAATTACAAGTCTCCACAATGTCTGATCGAATAAATACAACGTTTAAACACATTAATGTCTTCATTGTCTTACCAGGTGGTCTGGGCACATTGGAAGAGATCTTTCATATTTCCTCTTGGGCTCAACTGCACATTCACCATAAACCTATAGGTTTGCTAAATGTTAACAGTTTTTATGATAATTTGTTGTATTTTCTTGATCAAGCTGTGGAATAGGAATTTCTAACTCTTCGGCATGATAAATCATAATCTCTACTACTACTGCTAAATAATTGATTGACCAACTATAATCTTTCATCCCTGTAATTGATCCCTCTATGATTCATATAAATTGGTCAACTAAAGAAAGCCGTAAAAAGCTTAGATTGGATTTAAGCCTTCGTTTGCGAAACCTTGTGTCTTTTGGTTTTATTAATAGCTTATTATTTTATTTTGTTATTTCTTATATTTGTTTAAGTGTGTTTCAGGTTTGTCAGTGTTCGTTGTTTCAGGTGATGTCTTCTATACTTTATCTTTTCACCTTACGACATTGAGGACAATGTCTCGTTTTGGTTAGGGGAAGGGTAGTAGTTGACATTAAAAAAATTTTAAAAAAAACTTACTAACTGTTTTTGCTACTATTAAAACTATTTGACAAAAATGTTGTTACTAGGATGACAGAGCAAGGGAGAATTTTATTAACTCTTAAGACACATCTTAGTCAAAATTTTCCAATGATTATTTTCAATATTCATAAGAAGATCTATCAGAATACTTCTTGAAATATTCAAGTTTATAAATTCTCGCATTGTTATCACTTGATTCTGCTCATATACTCATTTAACAAGTATTTTTAAACATTTATTTTCACACACACACTTTAACATATGATTGTGGGTTGCATATTGGATTATTACATTATTTATGTTCTTTTATTAAAGGTAACAATTAAAGGAAATGGATAGGATATAATTTGCAAAATAAAAAAAATAAAAATTAAAGATAATAAAAATATAGATAAGTTTGGTTTCGTAGCCTCCCTAAGCAATTAAGCCTGAATGAGTGTTTTAACACCTAATACCCTAAAGTCAACTTACTTAGGAGCTATTGGCCCAACGCTTGTTACGTGGGTTGAGGATAAAAGTTTTAGGGAATCAAACATTGCACTATCTACGTATCAGTATCTACAACCCTAGTTACTAAGCTCGTAGGGGTGTCTGAACACCTAATACCCTAAGATCAACTAGTTTGGGAGTCATTAGCTGAAAGCTCGTTACATGGGTTAAAGATGCATTGTGTTTTAAGTTATATGTATATATATTCAAAAAAAAAAAAAGAGATAATAATCCCAACCCAAGGAACCTTAAACATTAGAATAGAATATTATTTTCTTCAAATAAAAGCCTCATCATCTATATTTTCATACATTGAGCACATAGAAAAGAAAGGTTTATTAATATTTTGTTTAAAGGGTATTGAGTATATATATATAAATTTAATGAGAGTTTGTTTATCTGAATAAATTAATAGAAGTTGAATGATAAATGCTTTGCTTTGTGGAATTTGAAAATTATTTTTCTATTTTAACGCTTTGATTACTAGGGACTACTAATAAGCTGGTTGAGGGGTGTGATTAGTACTTAAAAGTGTATTTTTATCAAGGTCTTATATCATCATTTTACACTTGAAGTATCAATAACTCCTTAACGAAAGCATGTTTTATAATAACAAATTTGATACTATAAGATATCTTTAATTTATGGTAAATGTTCATCTTAAATGCAGGTCTATCATATAAATCAAAGGAATGATTGATAAGTTTTATCATTGTTTAATCCTTACATTGATATCCCATAAAATTCTCATAAACTCTTTGTTTTATTATATATATATATATATATATATATATATATATTTGTAATTTATACAGTTCACCTGCATGTGGTTTGACCCGGTCTTGTAGGGTTATTTATTACTTCGACACTCCTGCACTTGAGATAAGACATCAATCTTTTAGTCGTGTCAATGTAGAACTAAATACAAAGATAGTTAAGTTCGATATTGATACGGAAGAACTTCAAGGGGCTAGAAACTAGATCCAACAATTAAAGAAGATAGTTCAAATGTTGGATATAAATAATAAATCACTAGTTATAAGTAATGGTACATTGCTTTAAGATAATACTTTGTTACATTACAAAATTGGAAAAACTAACAAACTGATTGATATAATGGTTTGAAAGGCAAATGAGTTGCGAGTAAAAGCCACCATAATCAACAACAATGTTTATAAGTATGAAAAGTATTTGAATGATATTTCAGCTTTTATCAAGACTGTAGCCAGTAGAGGGGTGGCATTTGGGAATGAGTAGAGACATAAGAAATCTCCTTGTATGAACTACTTCTTTTTTATGAATGAAAATGGCTCAAACCCATTTTTTATGGTACTTTCTAATGTGCATGAGATTCAACCGATTTAAGGACCCAGGAAAAACCTTCTCAAATCTATTATATTATGGATTCTACTCGTGCTTAATAAAAAAAGTCATGGATCACCTCTTTGAACGGGTTAACCCATACCTATTGTGTATATACATACATTTGCTTTCATAAGCATATATAAATTCATTTTTAAATGGCATGAATACATTCCAAGTTGAAATATAGGTTCCTAAAGAGCTCATATTCATAAAATATATAACACCCAACTCCGAAATAGAAATATAAAAGATGAAGAGCACACTCACCATGATGCTCATTTCCAAGATGAATTCGATTATCTAAAGGTTACAATGGCTCATATAGCTAGCTTACTCGAGTAACTACCTAAAAATACCTTTGGTGAAGGCCTTTCCAATCGACCCATCACTTTTTGTTCAAACTCAAGCAACAACTCAGCTTGAAGAAAGGATGGGTGAATAAGATCAAGATCCCTAATATAATGTAGCATTTATGCAGTCGACAGTATCAACACAAAACCCTGCAGTTGTAAATACATTCGCTAATGAATAAGGGCTATCGAGGGAATAGATTTGTATGATCCATTGCAAGCCTTAAAAATGTGTCTAGTCTTGAATATGGTTATACTAAAGAAGTTCTATATTCCCAAGTTCATCAAATACACTATAACCCAATGCTTTATTACCCATCTCAAATCCTATTGCAGCAAAATGACAAAAGCACTACATGATGAAAAACTACTAATGCATTTCTTTTAGGACAGTTTGAATAGGCATCACTAAGCTGGTATATGAGACTAGATAACACAAAAATTCAAAGATAAAAAGATCGAAGCAGAAGATGAAATTCTACCACAACTGTTTGTTCACACCATCGATGATGTCCTTGCAAAGGCTTTTATGAAGAAGCTAGCTAGAAGAGAAGCATTCCAAAATTGGAAGATAAAGTCTGCTCCTATTATGTTTAAAAAGTAATTGCTTTTGTTTGATCATGTTTGTAAGAGTGTTTTGACTTACCTTTATTTTTTATTATCTTGTTTTGATATGTTGCTCTTACTTGTTTTAGTCTTGAAGGTAATTTGGCTCATAATACCACAAGAATTTCAATTTCAAATGAGCAGAATAATTGGCTAAACTTTGATAATACTATTGAAATGGGTAATGAAGATAGGGAAGAAGAGGACATGAAAGAGTTTACTAGGTTGGTGGAAAAGTTAGAGAACACCTAGAAACCTACTAGTGAAGAGCTAGAAATTATAAATTTAGGAACTTAACAAAAAAAGAAAGAATTAAAGATTAACACCCTTATTACAACCGAGGAACGAGAAAAGCTAATCTCTCTGCTATATTAGTATGCAGATGTTTTTGCCTAGACTTATATGAATATGCCTGGTTTAGACACTAACATAGTGGTATATAGGATTTCTGTGGTAAAAGATAGTAAGCTAGATAAATAGAAGACCAGACGAATACGCCCAAATATGTTGCTTACAGTAAAGGCAAAGATACATAAATAATGGGATACAAGATTTCTGGATATGGTCCACTACTTTTAATGGGTGGCTAATGTGGTCATAGTTTCCTAAAAAATATGGCAAGATCAGGGTGTGTTGGATTTAAAGACTTGAACAAAACAAGCTCGAATGATGACTTCCCTCCACCTCATATAGATATCTTGATTGATAATGTTGTGAAAAGTGTCACATATTCCCTCATGGATGACTTCTCATGTTATATTAAATTAGAAAAGCAAAATAAAATAGAGAAAAATACCTTTTTCATGTCATGAGAAACTTTATGCTATAAAGTGATGTCATTTGAATTAAAGAATATCGGCGTCACATATCAAATAGCAATGGTCACTTTGTTCTATGGCATGATGCACCAAGAAGTGGATGCCTATATAAATGATATACTTTCCAAATCAAAGAAAGAAAAAGATCATGTGTAAGTATTTAGGACATTATATGAGAGGCTACTGAAATACCAATTAAGATTGAATGTTGTAAAATGCTCGGTTGGGGTAAGAGTTGGAAAGCTATTGGGTTTTGTAGTAAGCAGTTGAGGAATATAAGATGATCTAGATAAAGCAAAAGCTATCTAGGATATGTCAGCACCTAAAACATAGAAAGAAGTAAAAAGTTTTCTTAGGCGTTTAAACTACATAGCTTGATTCATATCTCAGTTGATAGTAATGTGCAAGCCAATGTTTCATTTATATAGAAAGAAAAATCAGGGGGGTATGGAACAATGCTTGCCAAAAAGTCCAAAATACTCCTCGTTTTAAAAAATCCAAAAATATATTTTATTTTTTTGCATACGACCAAATCTTAAAGTCTTTTTTCATGAATATTTCCTAAAATGAAAAAATTGTATTTTTATTATGTTTTAAAAATACAAAATGAATATTGTAACGAGTTTATGATTATCCATTAGAATTTGACCAAAATACCAAAAATCTCACAACAATTAGGTTTTTATTCAAAGTGTTAGGGTTTAGCTATAGATTTTAATATTTAAGGGTATAAAATTACATTGTAAAGTATACCCTCATGTGTTAAAGATACAAAATAGAAAATAAATACAATGCTAAATATGGACCATAAAACCATTAGGATTTACCCAATAAGATAGAGATTTCCCTACAAAGGGAGATCTACTTTAAATCTTAGATGAGACCAACAAATAGAAACATGACCTAGAAAAATAATTGATCAACAATGTAGCTTACCTTAGGTAGGGTGTACTGCGGGTGATGTGTTTTTTCCTTACATAACTAGTTTCCTTATCCAGACTCTCACAGACCATTAGATTTTCTAGTGACCATAATACTAAATAACGACTCTTGAACCATGTAATTATAACTTTATTATTAAACTTAAAACTCTTTCATTTTTAGGAGGCAGCTCCTTCACTCGACATCGTGCACGTCACAACAACAAACATGCTTGGCCAAAATGTAAAACCATGATAGAGGACGAATATTAACCTAAAAGATTTAATGGTCATGATCAAGCCACCAAGAAGGGTTCCAAGAGCTTCATCATTTCCTATAAATAAAGGAGAGATGTAAGAAACAAAAAGAATAAAGTTGAGGGAGAAAATACTGAGAGATGGTGAGAGAAGAAGAAAGAGATTTATGCGTTAAAAATGAGGGTAGTTTAAGAAATGAGGTATTAGAGGAGAATGAAGAAGAAAAGAGAAAGAAGTTGAAGAGAGAAAAGCTTAAACTCGAAAAGAGAGAATAAAAAGAGAGCTTTTGATCTAGAAATGAAATTGGTTTGAACAAGAAAGTTGGAGATGAGAAAGAAGAAAACAAGAGAAAGAAAAGGAAGATGAAAAAACAAGAGAATAATCAGAAGAAAACCATAACGAGAGAAAAATCCAAAGTTAAAGAGAGAAAAACACCTAATAAACCTTCTATCGTCGGCACATCACCGTCTCTGTCACTAGTAGCCTTCACATTAACTCTTCCCTTACCTTTTTATGTATACATATGCGTGAAAATATTCATTCCTAGTATTAGGTTACTATTCACTAATGTACTTTGTTATTTCATTTTTATTTTATTATTGCTTTATTTGCTTCATGGTAATGTTATTATCAT
Source organism: Populus tomentosa (assembly GCA_018804465.1). NCBI lineage: Eukaryota > Viridiplantae > Streptophyta > Magnoliopsida > Malpighiales > Salicaceae > Populus > Populus tomentosa. The sequence goes on from CM031997.1 coordinate 4,830,169, forward strand.
TTTATAAAACTATGTTTCTTTTCTTTTTACATACGTAGGCCTATTGTATTTTTAAAAAAATTGAAAATAAGTTCAATAATAACTCAATGTGTTGTCATGAAGTTAGCATGAAGTTTCGAAAACTTGAATTTCAAAAATTAGAATCAACGTGTCTCCTAGTTTTATGGACTAACATAGGCTACGTGATTTTTTAAGCAAAAAATGAGCTCAATAATATGTCAACACCAGTCTCCTTAGTTTATTGACTAATGTGGGTCGAGACTAGTAATCTATTCAATGTTTTTCTTCTTTGTAAATAATAATAATAATGAAAATGATATAAAAAGGTCAAGAAATATGTATAAATAAATAAATAAAGTAAAAAAATCTTTGAGTAGTGAGATTCTTGATTAACAATTTGATGCCAACTAGATGGACATCCGCTAACAATAAATGGCTTGTGAATAAGCTCAGAAAAAAATTTGGATAATTAATAGCATATGCAAATGAAATTTAGGGAAAAAACAGATACCAAATGTAACATTCTTTGAAAATGATATAGTAAAGGTGATTTTTATCTTTTCTTAAACATAACCATTCATTTACTCATATCTCTGTAACCATTTCATATTTTAGGATTCTTGGTCTCTTTAAGAACTAGGTAAATACTCCATTTTCCTATATTCCCTGTAATTTTGGAGGACTAATTTCATGTCAACTACAATAATATGACAACTCCACTAGGAAAATCAGGTTTAAGCCTATATTTATGTTTTTTTTAATGTTTTTTAATATTTATTGTGTTTATTTTAGTGTGGATTGAATGTGCATGCATATTATTTTTCAAGTTGTCACACACTCCATAAAAACCAACAAAAGTTCTAGACCTGAGATCTTTTTTTTTTTTTTGGACTACATAATGAGATTTGAGTGGGAAATGTGATGTATTTCTACTGAAGCTCACTTGGACTTCCACTCGGATTAATACTTACCCTATGCATAGAGGTATCTTGGAGTTACTCCTTTACCCATCTTGTATAAGGTTAAAAGGTCAAGTTACCACACTGATAATTCAAACTATCTAGGAATCTAAAAAAGCTTTAGGGATAGACTAGCTAAGTCAAACCTTACATGCACTAGATTTTATCCATTAAGGTTGATCCTTAGTAGGACATATATCATGTCATAAAATATCATATTCCATAATACTTATGGTAATACTAATATTTCCCCATTGATCCTTACAAGGAGTGAGAGATGTTAGGATATATTGAGATAACCATTAAGAATATGAAAACTATATCAGAGAAAGGCTAACATGATAGGGGGGATGCCTACCATCATGATTTGAGTATAAATTACCAGAACAAGTAAAGCTTGAATATAAAATTTATAATGTTAGTTAATTATTGAATTATGAGGAGTTGTTACCCTTACAAGATCATATTCACTTCAATATAGATACATCTCTCAGGTTCTTAAAATCTGGGTACAATCCTCATATTTCTTTCTGAGCTATGGTAGGGTTTAAAGACCTAGAATACAGATGTTTCACCGTTGATACTATTAACTTGACCTCCACTCTCAAGAAATATGATTGTTTACTTTTCACTATCAAATAATGCCTAATTGACCAACATAAATCGTTACATGGTGAAGGAACAATGACCAAATAAGGTTACAGGCATGGGTGGTTCTTGAACATATTGGAACCATATTCAAAATGAAATTGAAAATGAAAATGAATAACCCATATTCATTTATTTTAGTATGAAGATTGCATGATGAAGAAAATGAAACTCATTTAAAGATTTTGGCTTCAAGCATCTATAGATTGATGCTTCTCCCATTAGTAAAATGAATGATTGACTTTAAGGTCATCAATGTATTCAATAATGTGTTTGCTCTTAAAATAATTCTAGCAATGACAATATTGATTCAAAAGTGAGAAAGGTTTATTTAAGATGTTGCTTACAATTGTTGTTTGTCTAGATAGTGAGCCCAATAGTAGAAACAAGATGTTGGGTTTATTTGGAACACCGTGAAATTTATACCCAAAATTAGACAAATGTTTTGAACATCCATTAAAAGAGTTAGGAGAGACTACTTAGAAAGTTGATGTTTTTAAGCCTGAGAAAATCTCAATCTCATTAGAGAATGTGATATGCCTATTTTCAATCCTATCTTGCGTACTAGATTATTATTCATGATCTTATTGATGGGAGATTGATTTTGTATCAATTATTTCCCTAACATGGTTTATGATAGCTTGAATTCAAACAATTCATTCTAATAACCACTGGTGTGGCTTAGCTTATAAATGCTTTAATGTGGTCATAACTTCTAGAAGAGTTGATGAAAAAGTTACTCTTGAGCATCCAATAAGAAGAAAAAAAAAAACCCTAGGTGAATAAGGTACTGAGTCCCACCTTTTAAAGGTCTTATAGATTGATGGCTCTAACCTTAGAAGATATTTATAAAAAGATTCGAGAACAATAAAAGTCTTACGATTCAGGCCTAAACTAAGAGTTGAAGGAGCTGAGTGCTAAAAAGAGAAAATTATAGCCTAATCTTATAGTTCAATAATATGCACTTATCAATCTCAAAACAAAAAAAGATGACTTATTTACTCAATTAGCAACAAAAACATACTTTTAAGGAACTTCAAACAAGACTCAAAAGTATGATAGAAGACAAAAAGAAGCAAGACCATAAGGTGGCATAAATGGTGTAGGCAATATTGATATTTAAAAACAAAGAGATATCACAATTATAACAAAGCAACCAAAACATGATAGAAAGTCTAAAAGGAGAAATTATTAGGCTCACTAGCCTACTTGAGTAAGCAATGTATGTTATAGCATCAAAGAAATGGAGATCTAATTAGATACAAACTCAAACAAAAATGTCACTTCACCCTAATGTTTGGTCAATGCCTTAAATGCCATTATTTTTGCACTACCAAACTAGAGGGCACTAAATGCTTCTATTGAGTCCCAATTCACAATGTATTTTCCATTCATGAGCTTGCCACAAGAACCACAAGCTTAGATTACTCAAACTATTGACCTCACTATTGAAAAAAACTCAGAGGGTTAATATGGTAAAAGAACTTGACTTTGAAAAGTTATTTGTGATAGAAGAATAGCTTTGAGCAATATAAAGCATAAACTTTTATGACCTACTAAAGGCAATCAAAATGTGTCTCATGCCTAATGTTGTTTAAGGTTCCTCAGTTTATTAAGTATAATGTATATTGTAGTAAAATAGCTAAAGAAGTCCATGACAAGAAGCTTTTGATCCATTTTTTCACGAGAGCTTAAAAAGCACAACACAAAGTTGGTACATGTATTAGGAAAATATCAAGATTTAGAAATGGAAGGATTTGGTATATATTTTTATAAAGTAGTTCCAAGTTCAATATAAATATGGCCTCATACCATTTCAATTTTCAAACACAAGGAAAAAGGACATAAGGAATCCATTAGAGAATATGCCTAGAGCCAGCGTGAAATGGTTGCCTAGTTCATCCTTCTTCAATGAAGAAAGAAATGATCCCGCTCTTTTCAAATACATTCAAAGCTCTATACTTTGAATATTAGATCGGAAGTTCAACATATTATTTTATATATATCGTTGTTGTAATTGAAGAATTAAACAGGCAATACGGGCCAAAAGAATCTTAAACACTTGTAAAGCTAACCAAAGAAAATGAAGGTTTGGTGGCAAAAGAAAGGACAACAAAGCGCACCAAGTGAAAACCCACCATTTTCAACATAAATTTTGATGGAATAATCAATAAAGGTCTAATAAAAAAGTCAACGTCAATAATACTAAATATTTAACTATTCACTTCAACATTATACAATGCCACATCCATCGCTCTTTTATGCTCATCTTCACAATTCACTACTTACCAACCAAATAATTTCCACAAAATCAAGCATTTTTTAACCAATTACATCAAATGATTAGGTTGGTCTAAGAAACCAGCCTTATAGAATTACCCAAAAAACTAACAAAACATTATCACCTTTTCCATTTTCATTGAAAGTAATATTCAAAAGGATCATTAACATTGGACAAATTTCTCATACACCTAAAAGATTCTTGATACACTCGAATTATTTAATCTTTTTACTACCTCATTCTTAGTCTTTTATGGATGTTTTATGTCTTACAATACCTTACTTAACTTATTTTGTGCTTAACAATACTATGGAGACACAAAGTGTAAAAAAGAGTTAAATCATGCATTTTTAGCACAAGCTCAAGCAAAGTACTAGAAAAATAAATGTGAATCTCTTGATCACGTGGTCAAGTAACCCCCAACAATGTAAATAACAACTTAGAAAGCTAAGAATCAGGTTTGATAGAACATTGACCTAAAGGTAACCCCATATCTAAGAACCAAATATATTGGATAAAGGCTTAGATTCGGAGATAACCTTGTATCTAAAAACCCTAAGTATGTGAATGACATCGTGACATCAATTAATCTTTGATAAGTCGGTGTATGATTTTTATTACTACAAAGAAAGGTTGTTTTGCCACAAACAAACAAAAAGAAAACTCATACTTATTCTCCAACTCCATGTAGAAATTCACAAATAAAAAAAAACATAATATAGTCTCCTCTAATTAACTCTAAAGAACCTCTTTTGGATTGCAAACTAATGAACCTAAACTAGTAATCAACTAAACATAGGTCTAATAATGAAACAAACCCCTAAACAATGTATAAGAAGCCAGAACAAACCTAAATTAGAAATAATTATTCAACATTAAATAAATAGAATAGAATAATAAAAACAAAGTCTTCATGCTAAAATTGCTCCATATAGCTCGAATCTTCCATTTTCACACATTTTTGGCAGATTTTCAATCCTGACTTCAAACATATTATTCTCTCTAGTTTGGATAAATTTTGAGGCCTACCATATATGGTTGGAAAGCTTGAGATGTCTAATTTCCTGAACAATATGCATCGTAGAACAATTCCACCTGTAGCTTTAAATATATCTCAAACAGTACACAAAGGTCTAGTCTAGCAGATTTGACAAGATTTGTCTTTAACTTTGACCCTATAAAATAATATATTCTCAAACTCTATTTGACCTAAACATTTACCAAAATATATTTCCATGTGTATAGTATCTCTTTATAAAAATACCATCTCATTCTATTATACAACTTAAAAGATATGTTCGATCTCACAAAACTGGTCAACAAACATTGTAAGGTTAAATTCAAACTTGGTTCATATATATATATATAAACCACATTGTTACGAGTCATTAGACATAAGAAGCTTAAATTCTAGTTGCATTAGAAAGCCAACTTGAAAATGGAATCCTTGTGGGATTAGGATTGGTCAGAACAAATTTGTCAAACTAGACCTCTGTGTACTCTTTGGACCCTATAAGGAGCTATAGGTAGAATTTTATTGCAATTCAAGTTGGGTTGAAAACTAAACATCTCAAGACTTTCATCCATATATGGTAATCCCAATAACTTGTGCATATGAGATAGAATGATATGTTTGAAGTTGGCTCTCAAATCTTTCCATGTTGACATGATGATATAACATCTCTTTAATGATATGGAAATGATTCCACATGACTAGGAAACCCCTCTAAAAGGTAAAATTCAATGGACATGTCATTAGAGTCATATTAGTGTTAGGAAATCCTAAAGTAATCTAAATAGGAATGAGTTATTAACTAGGAAACTTCTCCAGCTCCTTAACTCTATATATAATTCAAAAACAAAAAAGAGGGATCACATCTAGAACATAGGAAAATAGAATGAGTAGTTTTATTATTTTTTAAGATTTTTTTATCCTTTTCTTTTCCTAAATTTATAATAAGTTTAGTTTTAACTTTTAAAAGGTTAGTACTCTTGGATTTTAAATTATTATGAGGATTTATACTTAAAATTACTCTAAATTTGATTGTGACACGTGAATATCTTTTGTTTTTCTATGATTAAATTTGATGATTGATGACTAAAATTCTATATGATACACAACATACGTTTTTGTCTCAAATCTATGTTTGATTATTTGTTACATGAAAAACATATGTCTAGATTAATTAACTCATTAATTAACTCCTCATGTGTGTTTAATTATCATGAATTAATTACACCTATCTTGATCTCAATACCATGTAATTAAATCTTGCATGCTTAGTAGAGGTTATTATGTGATTAATTAATTGTTGCATGAATACTAGGTGTCATAACCCATTTTTTGGGTTATTCATTAAATTCACTTTTTCTCTTTCAAAAAATCAAAAAAATATTTGAACTAAAAACAAAAAAATCCAAACAATAATAACAGTGAGAAAAGGATGTCAGAGCACCAAGAAAATGGCTAGAAGTTTGGTTAAGGAGGCTTCAAAATTCAAAGATTAAAATTTGACAGTATATTTTACATATGAAGAGCTTTTTTGACAAAGAACAATTCAATTTGATGGGAAAAAAATTCAAAATCAGATGCTTATGGACTCAATTAAATTTTATTAAAGGTTTAATTGAATTTATATAGGGTGTGATTACAATAAAAATTGATTTTTAAGTCAATTTAGGCTTTAATTGGAAGAAATTAAAGTTCTCGGGTCAAAGTACACTTTTTGAGAGTTGATTTGGTCAAATCAGGGGCTTAATTGCATAAATATTAAAGTTTGATGGCCAATTAGGGACTTGATTGAAGAAATTCAAAACCAATGACCAAATTGAAAAAGGTGCGTAATTAAAGGGTCTGAAATTGACCAAATCACAGAGATCAAATTGAAGAAATTACAAGTTTATTTATCAATTAAAGGTCAAATTGCATAAATCCAAAACCAAGGATCAAAGGGAAAAACACACCAAAATTTGGGGTTTAAATTGAAGTTCTTCAAAGGTAAAATTAAACAAAATTAAAATTTTGAAGCCAATCAGGGGTGTAGATAGAAATATATTACAAATTGAAGGACTAAATCGTAAGATACTATTCCAGCGAAGATGGTTGGGTGGCCACCTTCCCAAGACATTTGGTGCCTCATTTCTTCACCAAGTTGGATGAAACATACACGCAAACGATCCCGTGATACCTGACTACACGCTAGTGTAATCTATTCTGGCTGATCGAGGCTACAGAGGCGGTGGCACCGCCCCAAAGTGGCTAACCTGGCTAGCTATTTTTCCTGCAAAACTGACAGTTCATCATTGCTACTTTGAGCTAGTGGTTGAGATACTTTCAGGTCAAACCAATGGCTAAGATTTTGCACCAGAAGACACAAAATGCCCCTCTTCCACTACCTATAAATAGATTTGATCTTCATGCTCCAGAGGTGGAATGATTTCGGTCCAAAGACAGCCAAAAAACCAGCCTCCTTAACCCGGTTTCTGTTGCTAGCAAAACCTCTCTGTTTCTCTGTCCAACGTGGCCTCCTGCCACAACCACCACCACCACTGATCTGTCCACCTCTATATCCACCAACCTAGATCTTCATAGGAGGCAGATCAGCCACCGCAGCTGTCACCATCATTAGCCTCTGCAGATTTCTTCTCCTTTCTTCCTCTTCTTGAAGCAACCAATGTCTACCATTGCAGCAACACCACTGTCACTACCAGCCACCGTCAACTCAACTACCAGAGCACCTTCATGCCAGGTCATTGAAGTCCTTCATCTCTATTTTCCCGTTTCATTCCCTTGCATGCAGAACATGCACTATGCACGTTTCTACAATGCAAGGTAAAACAATTACTCGATTACTGTGCATGAGCAGAGTAACCGGATAGTTACATTTGGATTGTTACTGTGCATGGCACAGTAACCAACCCGGGATGAATCATCATCCCAGTCCACACGGCTGGGCTAAGTCTAACCCAATATAAGGTAGTTTATGTTTTATTTGGGTCGATCCCAGCCCAATTTTATTTCGGGTCTGGTCCATTCAAAAATTTACAAAAAAAAAAAATACATTTTCAAAACCATCCATGATTTTCTTTCATATTTTTCCATCCATTTTAATTAATAGCAGTTCATTTTTATATACCATAAAACACAAATGCGGTATTAAAATACCCGATTTTCATCAAAACTTAAAAAATATAATTTTTTTTTATTTTCATGCACACAGTTAAGTCTCTCAAAGAAAAAATCACGTCATATTTTCATACAAAAAAAATTCAAAAAAATATGTATTAAAATGCGTCCTGGCTTTAATAACCAATTTATTAAATTCACGAGAACTAGGCCAATATTTCAAAAAACAGCCAAAAAAATATTTTGTTTCTTTTAATATCCGGGATTATGAATTTATACGTAAAACACACTCTTGATATTAAAAAAAGGTAGTTTTTTATTTGACGTTAGCACAGTTAGGTTTTTACCCAATAAAATAAAGACCTCCATACCAAGGAGGACTTTTCTTAATTTATAGACAGACCAAAAATTAAAAAATACAACAAGACTTTAGTTTTTATCAGACAATAAAACAATGCAGCTTATCTTAGGTAGGGCGTATTTGGGGTGCTAATACCTTCCCTTTAAGCAATTAGTCTCCGAACTTGATCTCTGAGACCAATTAGGATTCCTAATGACTAAAAACTAAATAGCGACTCCCATTTCATTTTTTTCCACAGAAAAAACATGGGAATTCCTTGTCTCCCCACATTTACTATATATATAAGAGTGACAATCGTCGCGACGCCGCCCACGTGCGACACTAGGTTAACTAAATATTTTTTTTTCATAGTTGATTTATTTATGTTCATAAATAAGATTATAAAACATATCTGAATTTAATTATTGATGTTTAATTATTCTTAGGGAATACTTCTTATAAAAGAAAATTATTTATATTGTTTTTTACTTAAATTTTAGTTAAGGCCATTCCTTATAGTTTTTAGATTGTTAATAGTTAAATTAAGCAAAACCTAAATTTTAAAAGACAAGGTTATTAAACCCGGTAAAAGCTATCAAGGGCATGTCACCCTTTTACCTAAACAATGTAATGGCATTTTTACCCCTCCACCCAAAAAACTTAACACTGGTTATCAATAGCATTAAAGTCTTTTTAAATTATCCATTTGTCATTACAAAGTTTATCTAGGAACAAATAAGTCTTTTTCAATGTCAATGATATAGTAAAACATCTAAAATACTCTTGAAAGCAAAAAACAAAAATCAAAACTGACATCAATGGACGTTTTAGTAGTTTTATAATGGTTTTTTCATTATTATAATGTCAACTAATGGGTAATTTGGTATTTGAAAAAATATAAAAAATAATAAATAATTAAAATACAAAGTGAAACGATGAAAATACCTTTAAAAGAAAAAATTGAAACCTGGAGTCAAGGAACTTCTTATTCTTTTCACAATGATTTTTTGTAACTACAAAGTAAGTCAGGAGAAATTTGGTATTTTTCTAAATAAAACAAAAAAGGAAATGTGCATATGGCGCTCTGAGAGGTGTGTGGGTCGCGCCTATACCATTTAGGTGGCACATGAGATGCCTTCTAGCATCTAAAAATGATATTTCTTCATGTTATTGGAAGCATTGTCAAGTCTTCTTCCTTTCTTTTTTTCTTTCCTTCATTTTCTCTACTCCCCTAAAAATTACAAGTTGTCTTTTTTGTTGTTGGTATTTCAACTTCAATCCTTATTCTTTTGATTTCTAATTTTTGATCTTGGCTATTTTATATAAGTTTTATTTTTTTTAATTTCATCCTTTAATCCTAATTTACTAAATATTATATTCTCTAATTTGGTCACCATTCTTTAAATTTCTAATTTTTATGCCAAGGTCTTTTTGTAAAGGTTTTATTAATTTTCAATTTCATCCTACAATTCAAATTGATGATATTATATTTTTCAATTTGTTCCTAATTATTTTGATTTTAAATTTTTCTTCTTGAACCTTTTGTAAAAATTATCATTTTTTTCAATTCACCCTTCAATCAAAATATTATTTTTATTTTTATGTCAATTTTGACCCTTGTTCTTTTGATTTTTTTAATCCTTTTACTAAATTGATTTTTATTTTTAATTTCACCCTTCAATCAAATATAAAATTTATTTCGTATTTAAATTTTGATACAAATTCTTTTAATTGCAATTTTTTTAATTATTTTATATAATTAAAATTAATTTTTTAATTTCCTCTTTTAATATTTAATTGGTTGGGAATTGAACTTCATGGTTGGTCTAGATTAGATCCTTCAAGTCTAATGACCATGATTATTATTTGTTCACTTTTTTGTTGTATATTTCTTGTATAAAGCATATGAAATATTATGACTTTTCAATTTTATATTTAATCATTTAATTAATCACGAATTTATTTCGAGTTATATGAATTTTTACATTCGAAATATAGAGATGGTTTTAAGAATTGAACAGCGTATAAAATGACATCTTTATAAATAGTTGTAAATAAAGAGGTGGGGTTGAGAAACTGAACAGCCCTTGCTGTAACTAAGAATCCACTTTCCATTTTAAATGGATTATTTTTTTAACTATTCATAACATTTGCATGAGACCGAACAGGATCGCGTAATAGTGGTGGGTACCAAGACTATCGCACCATGAGTTGGCCACGTGATGGTAGGCGGGCATTTTAAATCACGTGATTCAGTGCGGATTCCACGGACTTACTGACACCTGTATCTCTTCATGCATGTATGAGGTTGTTTTAGAATGTTTTTTTTTTAAATGTATTAAAATAATATATTTTTTATTTTTTATATTAGTATATTAAAATAATTTTAAAAAATAAAAAATTTAAGATTTAAGATTGAAAAAGAAGTAGAATTCGACTCCAATTTCAACCAGCTCTTGCATATGATAAATAAAAGCTGGTCCGGCTGGAGAACGTGATTAGAGATAGAGAGAGAGAGAGAGAATAATTTTATTATCCCAAGAAAATGAAGCAATAGAGAAGATTGTTAACAGATCCCTAAACGGATTCCTTAACATGAGAATGTCCATGAAACACACTCTCCGTTACTTAAAAAAAAAATTGTGTGCTTTGTTCTCGTATTTAAATAATAATAAACCTTAATTAACAACATTTAAAAAAAAGTTAGAAGGTCGGCCACTATTCATGTGAACAGCAGCCCTTATATGGATTTTTTAATTATATTTTATTAAAGTCTAATTATATAAAATTAAGCTCCAAGTAGACTCCAAATTAAAATATGGATAAAATAATGTTTTATCCTAAATTTATAATAATTTTTATTTTTATTGAAAATTTTATTTTTTCATATCTAAATTAGAGAAAAATAAAAAAAATTTACCAGACAACAATAAAAAAAAAATAATTGATTGTCACAATATAAAAAAGAAAAATAGTTAAATTTTATTTAACTGATTCCATTCAATAATAAAAATTTGATAGTGGTAAGATTTCCTTGTATGTATGTATATATATATAAAAAAAAAATCAAGTTTCATTTTAGTTTTTTGGGTTCTATTGATTTTAGTTTTTTTAAGTAATATTGGGTATTTTAAAGTTAGCACACGGTTAAGGAAGAATTTCATGGTATTTATTAAGTGTTTTAAAGGGAGAATTGAAAAAAAAAAAAAGAAGAAGAAGATTTTCAACCCAAAATATCCTCCCCCGTGATTTTCCAACCACTATAATAATGGTCAAATTTTAAGCTAAACATAACAGGTGACATGTCTTTTGTCCTAGCACGGAACTTGCCTGCTTCTTTCATCTACTTATTTTTATAAAAAAACAAAAAAAAAAAAAAAAAACATGGTAGAATGCATCATAGTGCATTAAATAAACCAGGGACACGCAAGAGCTATCGGCTTGTGCTATTTAGTAGTTTTCTTTCTGCTTCTTCCCAACTGTATAGTAACTCCTCCGGTGCTTTGCCATCATTCATCACTTGAAACTGTGTAAAGGCCCTTATCTGCTCAAATTTGGGTCCTTTCAGAAACATGTTGTTCTTCATGTTTTCCCTTGCCGGGCAGAGGCGGAGCCAGGGGGTGGCGAGTAAATTTTTTATTATTTAATATTTTTAATTTAAAAAAATAAATTTTTTAAATAAAATATATTATTATATTAATTTTGACCTCCCCTGTAAGATACATCTCGCTCCGTCCTTATTGCCGGGGCTAGCACAACCCTTTTACTTTTAATGTCAATTTTTGGGTGCTTTGTTTTGAAGGTTGTGTGCTTATATAATTTTGCAAAAATAAAATTTGGGTTTTTTTTTTTAGTGTAAGCAAATGATGCATTAAGATCTCAAAGAATCAATTAGGTTTAGTCTGGGTCTTTATTTCCACGCAAGATTCGTATTCAAGGCTCAATTTTTGTCCAAGAAAGACTTGTACTTTAAATAATACTTAAGTTGTATTTTATTTTAATAAGAAGTAAAGTCTAAAGCTTTTAAATGGAAGCACCGCAAATTCTTAGAGTTTAACCTGAAATGAGGGCAGCGTAGTTTAGGGACACCACCCTAATGATGTTTTGTTTAGTCTAGTTGGATATCTCTCTTTATTGCAAATAAAAAAAAAAGACTACTAAGCCAGGGATTTATATACTGCCAATTTGGCCTTCAGTAGTTTAGAGATTTTACATATTTGGAGACTACAAATAAATGCGATGGATGAATCATAAATATGCTCCTTATCACTCTCGCTTCTTTTTTTTTTTTGTAAATAGAATTTCAGCTTAATTTATAATTAACATAATAAAAAATATATATCAATATTATAGATATTTTGTCAAATATTATGACTTTTTAATTAATAAAATGCAGAGAAGATCTTTACACTTAATAAAATAAATTTGCAAAATATATGAATTGATAAATTAAAAAATAGTTGTTCATGGTAATTAAATACTAAAATAAAAAGCTAATTTTTTCAAAAAATAATGATAGATGCATATACAAATATTTAACCACAACTTTTCTTTTTAATTTTAGCCTTTTTATTTATTTTAACTTAGAGGTTATTTTTTCCAAGAAAATATGATTTTTATTTTTGTAAACACATCATGTAAATACATTTTATTTATATAAACATTAAAGGAAGAATTTAAAGATAAATTACAACAGTCTCTTTGAAAGATTATAAAATTAAAAAAAAATAACTATTATTTAAAAAGATGAGCTGAACAATTTTAAAAGTAAGAGAAAGATATTAATTAGAATTTAAATAAAAAAAATGGATGCAAATTAAAGAAATAAATAAGGTAGGGTATTAATTAGAATTTGAAAAAAATTAATCAAAACAAAATTAAAGAGGTTAAGTGAAGGTATGACTGGACCTGGATGCCTAGCTTACGCAACTAGGCTAATTGTTTATTTTTATTGTTTTTATGGAGTATCGTTAGCTCAAGTTTTTTATTTCTTTTATATTAGACGGCGGGTCATCTTCTTTAGCATATGACCTATCTTCCTCTATAATATTTTTTATTATCCTCGATGATCAAAAAAATCATAATTTGAGTTTTGAGATTCCAAATCCCAAATTTTAAGTTTTTTTTAACCTGAAATTATTAATACATCATTTAAATATAATTTTTTTATATAAAAATATAAAAGAAAAAAAATTAAGATCAATTATAATAGTTTCTTTACTCCATTATAAAGTAAAAAAAAAAAACAATAAATAACACTACTATTTAAAGAATGTAAACTAAGAAGTTTTAAAAATAAGAGAGAGTGTTAATTAAAATTTAAATAAAACAAATTATGCATAGTAAAAAAAATAAAAAGATGGAGGATATTAACCAAGATTAATAATAATAATAAAAAAAAAAAAAAACAAAGAGAGCAAGTGATGGCGGGCTTGGCAAGTTAGGGCAACGCGCATAACCAGCTCAAGAGGAAGCTCAGACTTGTATATTTTGATGATTTTATTATTTTTTATTTTGATGGAGAGGACGATGCATCATTCGCTCCAAAAAATATTTTCTTTTAACATTGGATGACAAGTTGTCTATTTTGGAAGATGATCTGTTATTTTCTGTAACTTTTTTCAACCATTAAAGATTAGGGTTGAGGTTTTTTTTAATCCAAAATTTCATTTTTAAACTCTTTTCACCTAAAATATTTTATAAACATCCTTATAATTTTAACAAACTAATATATTAACTCAAAACACCTCTAAATTGGTTCAAAAATACAAAATTAAACTAGATAAAAAAAAATTATTACTCAACCCTAATCTACTTTACTTCTTCTTCTTCTTTTTAAAACTAAGTGATAGTTCATTTGTTGTGGCAGACGACTTATTATCTTCTGCAACATTTTCCTGTTACCAGAAATCGAGGTCTAGGTTTTTTTATTCAAAAACTCATTTTCCCAACATGTTTTAACCTAATAACATTTAATAAACATTCTTATAAAGCCAATCAACCAAAATATCAACTAAAAAATACTTTTAAATTGGTTTAAAATACAAAATCAAACAAAATAAAAAATCATCACTTAACTCTGATTTACTTTTTTCGATAAGATAAAAGAAAAAAAATACCTCAATAAATTTTTTTTCATCGAATGAAACTTGTTGATACCAAAACAAACTTTTCATAGCCAGAATTTGACCAAGATAACTTTTTATGTTCTTTCTCAAACCTAAAAACTAGAAAATAAATCAAATAAAATTTTAAATCAAAATTAAAATTTTAAATATTTTTATATTGCTCAACAATTTTCTCCAGTCTTACATTGTTGTCCTCTATATTTTAATTTTTTCTTTCTATTATAATGTAAAACTTCATGGAATTACGTTATAAAATGATTAAATTAAAAACTATATATGAAAATTAAAATATAAAAACTGCCACCAAGATTTTTTGGTTGTTTTGTTAACATATTATCATCAACTTGAAATGAAATTAACTTGAGATTAAAAAAAAAAAAAACTTTTTTTCATAAATATATAAATAAAAGAGGCTAATTTATTTATTTAACATATCTAGCTAGCTAGGTGTATATACAGTTATAAATAAAACATGAAGGATTTCTGGCAATTATATATTATAACAAAATCTAAAACAACTTAATATTTTATTATATATACTCACATTTCACTGTAAATTTTTATTATTAAATTATTATTTTACTCTTAACTATTTAGTCTTATAGCATGCAATCAATGGTAATATTTTTCACAAGACATATTTTCTATGATAAGATTGAATGGGGATAAATATGTCTTTAAACCTTTTATTTGTAAAATGCAATGTTTAAAATAACTTTAAAAGTTTATTTTTTTTTATTATAAAGGCAGGGGTATATTCGGTTTTTTATTCTTTTTCGTACAATATAATTACTAAAATGCCTTTTGAATCAAATAATATATAGTTAAGATTAAGAGGTTTTTTGGTCCTTTTATTATTATTATTTTCTGTTAATATTGTGTGGGGTCAGGGGCACTTTGGTGATTGTATAAGTTAAATTAAAAAAAAAATTGACAGCATATACATTGCACGTGTCAACATGCGGGAGGTATGTGTGGCGTCTCCTAGTGGCAGAACACCACATTTTGAGGTGGCATTTGATGCTTCTCATTGTTCTTTTCATGGTGATAAGGCGCATGAAACCTCTTTATGCACAATAAAGTTCAGAATATGTTTTTTTTCCCCACTTTTTTCTCTCTCTTCAACCTTGAAAAACATGTTGCCAAGCAAAAAATCATAAAAGTGTATTATTTGTTAATTTTATCATACTTGGTCCTTATTCTTTTAATTTTATTAAATTTTATTGTTATAGTTTTTCAATTTTATTATTTACCATTTGATTTTTATATTAAATTTGTCCTCTTATTTCATAATGTTTTAAGTTTGACCCTTAATGTTTTAATTTATAATTTAGATTCTTGACTCTTTTATCAAATTTTAATTTCTTTTCAATTTCATCTTTGGATCCATGATCTTATTTTTATTTTTATTTTTTCGTAGTTGGTCCCCCATTCTCTTAATTTTTTTATTTTTGTTTTGGATTCTTTTGTGAATTTGATTTTTCTTTTTAATTTTACCCTTCAATTTCAAATTTTATGATATGTAAGGAGCCCACAATGTTTTGATTTTTAATTTTGATTCTTAGCTCTTTTATCATTTTAATTTGTTTTAAATTTCATCATTTGATCCATAATCTTGATTTTTAACTTTTTTGAATTTAGTTCTTATTTTCTTGATTATTGTTTTTTGAATTCATTTGTTAATTGATCCTTCTTTTTCAATTTTGCCCTTTAATTCAAAATTTTACGTCTTCCACTTTTTTTTAATAGTCCTTATTCTTTAATTACTAATTTTTTATCATTGATTTATTTTTATTTCAACATTTGACCTATTGGAATTTGGTCTTCTTGGTTTTCATCATTATTATTAGGCCAGAACATGGATTAACCCATATTTTTTACTATCTTTCACTAGATCAATTCTCCTTTAATTTCTTTTGAAATCCAGCCTGATCTAAGCTACGAGTGACTTGGCTCAGAGTCAACTCATAAGGTCAAATTCAGTTTTAAAATAATAGCTTTCCAGAAGCATTGCTTCCGGTTTAGTCACTAACTAAAGTTATAGGTTTGGAAAGTTAACACGGGTTGACAATATTTTCTTTTCCAATTACATTCTTCAAAGTTGTTTATTTTGAAAAATAAACTTTTTTA
The DNA here is from genome assembly GCA_018804465.1 of Populus tomentosa. Taxonomy (NCBI): domain Eukaryota; kingdom Viridiplantae; phylum Streptophyta; class Magnoliopsida; order Malpighiales; family Salicaceae; genus Populus; species Populus tomentosa. The sequence goes on from CM031997.1 coordinate 4,846,781, forward strand.
TTTTCTTCTAGCTTTCTTTTCAATCAAGTTATCTCTATTTTATGATCAAAGTAGAAGGTTTGTCCTGGTGGTTTAGGTAATTTTTTTATCACCATTTTTTTTTATTCATTTTGACTTTGTTCTTTTAAAATCTGATTCTTTTTAAAATTAAACTTTATTTTTTATATATATATTTTGTTTTTTGTTGGATTATCCTATTTGAATGATTCTACTTGTGAGTTTTAGTAACCTCACTTAGTTTTGCTGATGCTTTATTTATTTATTTATTTTTTATTTCATACTTTTATATTTTAATTATTAAAGATTGACAATCGTTATTTTTTTCTATTCTGTTTCTATAATACTGAGTCATGGATTTATTTTTCTTTAAAATACACTGACAAAGCTAAGAACTGTTTTTTTAAGCTAAAAAAATATCATCTCGTGCCATGGGCAAGGTGTAGTTCATACTATTAATAAAAATGGAGTTCATGAACCTGTACGGCTCCTATTTCCATTTACAATACACGAGAGCTAGCTAGATGGTTACTCTGGATAGGATGAAAATCTCAACCAAATCTGACGGATTCGAACTTGTTATATATATATATATATATATATATATATATAATTGATACTAATATTCAAAACTTGATAGATAGGATATATACACATTTAAATTATTACTCATTAAAGATAATAAATAAAATATAGATATAATAAAAACTCAACCCATAAATCTCGAGTATTATATGCATGGCGAAGACATAAGAGACGAGCTGAGGATTTCCAAGTAATATGATCGGAGCATCGAGATGAGGTTGGGTAAAACTAGGGTTTTCTCATGCTTCTCTTCGTGCATAATCCTTGCTCGCATGATAGGAGCTGGAAATGCCACATTGCATATTAATATTATGTATACAATAGTCAAGAATTTGTTGCGTATAAAATATTTGAAACAAATTACTAACACTAAAAATACAAATAAATTAACCTTAATGATGAGAAAAACTTATAAACAAATTATAAAAAAACATTAAAAAATTAAATTTCTGTTATGTATTAAGTAACACATTATGTAACGAAGATTTTATTAGTTTTTATATTTTAAAAGTTTTGTTAAAAAAATTAATTTTTTTTTTATTTTAAATTAATATTTTTATATCATTTTAATGTGTCGATATTAAAAATAATTTTTTTAAAATAAAAAAAATATATTATTTTAATATATTTTTAAAATAAAAAAATTACACCTTTTTAGAGGAGGGGTTTTATTCTTCACTAGTCAATCATCCCTTGTCCTTTTCTACGAACTGCCTCTCATTTCTATAATCAAGCTATCATTTCCTGTATATTGACATTATTTTATCTATCTTTTCTTATGAAGAAAATGCTCATCAATATACAATATCTTAAAACTAATATTGAAAAAAAAAAAGTATTAGATCAAATTAAGAAAAGAAATTCACAACATAAAAAAAACTCTTAAATGATCTAACACAAAACAAAGGAAATTCAATGAGGTTAGTGCCAATGAAATTAAATCCAAAGGACTAGTATTAATTACTTGGTCGATGAATCCCAACTTTGGATAAAAATGGCTACCACTTTTTTTGGCTTTTAATTAGATTGTTAACCTTCATATTGGATTGTTCCTCCTTTAATATATTCATTTTAATCTGACTGGAATTCATTTAAACTCTTATTTGAGATTGCTAACGTGAATTGATATATGAGAAACTGTTAATTTTCAAGATTTGGTACGTAGGAAGGCATTTTCAACATTAAAGATTAAAAAAAAAAAAAAAAAACCATTTCAAAACATTTATGGAGATACAAGAAATCCCGGGGATATCATGAAAAAATAAGTTCAAAGTATAAAAACACTCCGTTTATTTATTTAATTATCATTATCATTATTACTCTCTTAATGTTTTAACTCTCTTTTTTTTCTGACTTAACATGGATTGCCCCGCCTCATCTCTTTATTTTTTTAAAAAATAATTTTAAAGATATATCTTAACTAATTAAATTTTATATTTACTTCTCATAGCTTGTTTAATGTCACCTATTCGAATCTCATAAATCATAGAGCCACTAGAAACTTACATGATTGTTAATTTTAAGCCCTTAAGATTAGTCATGATGTATATAAGTTAGTCCGAATATTCATATTAATAAAAAAATAAAAATAAAAAATAAGTTTAAAGTATAAAAACACTCCATTTACTTATTTAATTATTATTATCATTTTTACAGTCTTCACGCTTCAACTCTATTGTTTTTTTACTTAACATGGATTGGGGCCCCGCCTCACCTCCCAGTATATGCTTGGAAAATTAAAAAACAAAAATGTATATTGTTATAAAAACATAGTTAGGTTAGCTGGCCCATCGGGAGGAGGGTGCGTGTCTTTTTGTATTTTTGCACGTCATTTGTGGGGTCAACTCACGTGGCCCACCAGTTGTATCTGTGACGACCAGGCATGAAAGTGACCACACATCCCTGCACACGTTGCATCAGTCCTCCCTCTAACGTCTTGTTGGGCCTCTGGCCATCTCTCAATTTAAATGCCCAATATTTATTTCAACATGCCCTATCACGTGCTTTGTAATAACACCTTTAACAAAATACTAACAACGAATTCCAACCAGTGGATTGAATCCAAAGCAAGATTTCCTTGTGAAAAAAAAAAAATTTGCTAGAGGAGAAGGCAAATTCATAGATAGTCTCATATTACTAAAATAATGTCTTTTGCCGTGACATAAATGTTGTTTGCCTTTGATATAGTGGCATTGACATTGGCATCTTTCATCGCATAATATAATTATACATTTGTCCTTAGGATCTCAAATAATAGGTCATTTAAAATTTTAAAGACGGGCATTGACATCTTTTCCTCAAATGTTTTTTTTTTTTTTTTTTTGTAATTAATGGGTTAAAAGAAGGTGATGACATAATTTCATATTTGATAAATATTTTTTTAATTGAAAAATGTGTTGTTTATGCACCAGCATGTAAGAGACGTCGTGCACTCTGGATGACACGTACGGCGTCTCCAGGTTGTGGAAAATATTTGTCCGTTGTCTTATTTTTTTCTTCATCATATCCTCTCCCTTTATGGTTGGCGTATGTTATCCAATGGTGGCAGGTTAACCTGATTTCATAACCCAGATCACATGTTTTACGAGCTAATACGAGTTGGCTCTCCCTTTATTACCCAGCTTACATACACTTCAAGCTATCTCAAATTTATTCGATTCTAATTTTTTTTGTATGTTTTTTTTTATCTATTTACATACTTTCAATATATTTTTTTTAAGTTATTGTGGTTTTTTTAATTTATTTTTATTTGTTTACACTATCATTATCAATTTTGTTATCATTTTATTAAAATAAAATCAATTTAATAAGCCTGTAAGGGCTATAATTCGAGTAATTTATTTTTTTTATTAATTTAAAACATGCTTGTAGTGTTTAGATACTTTTTTTTTTCACAAGGAAATATATAGACCCGCAGTGTAGGATGGGCCCGTATCTAAGTGGAAGTGCTTTTGATTCACATGATTATAGGCATACATTAATATCAATTGATAATTAAAAAAAAAAGAAAATTAATTGATACTTAAAAAATCAATTAATCACAACAATTGCTGCATGACTGATTGATGAAGGATAAAGTGATCACGAGCTAAATGCACACGAACTAGTAATTCTAAGAAGACTAGGTGACCCTCCTTGGTGGGTATTTAGGCCCTGTTTGTTTGCTGGAAAGTAGTTTTTTTTTTTAAATGAATTCCGGGAAAAGTGAATTCTGAGAAAGTATTTTCCGATATTTGGTAGTGTAATGAAAAATAAGCTAGAAAACACTTTCCAGTGTTTGGTTATATCATGGAAAATGAGCTGGAAAATAACTTATTAACATTTTATTTTTTTCAAGTTTATTAAAATAATAAGAAATAAATCTTACAAATTAAAAAGTTGAATGAGAATGAAATTGAAAAAAAAATATAATTTCATAAATTATCTCAAATAAAATAAATAATAATCAAAATAATAGAGATCAAATCTAAAAAATTAAAAAAATAAAAGATGAAGAAATTAAAATAATAATAATCAACATTTCATAAATTATTTCAAATAAAATAAGTAACAATCAAAAGAATGAGAACCAAATCTGATAGATAAAAAATTTCAAAAAAAAAATGATAAGAAAAAAGCAAATAGCAATTATAAAAATAAGAACCAAAGTTAATATAAAAATAAAATTTTAAGAGATGAAATTGAAAATAAATATTAAAAACAAAATATATATAGCGATCAAAAGTTTGAGGATCAAATTTGATATAATCAGCAAATAATGACATTTCTAAATTTTTCACAACTTCCAGAAAGTGTTTTCACCCAAATTTTTTGAGAAAACACTTTCCTGAAAACCAAACCAAATTTTCCTTTTACTGGAAAGTGTTTTCCATTGACCAACTTTCCTAATAGTAAACAAACACAAGAAAGTTTGGAAAGTGATTTCCCGAAAATCACTTTCCGGAAAACAAACACAGCTAAAGGGAAAACACTTTCCTGAAAACCAAACCAAATTTTTCATTGACTAAAATTGACTGGAAAGTATTTTTTGTTGACTGGAAAGTGTTTTCCGTTGACTGGAAAGTATTTTCTGTGGACCGAAAAGTATTTTCCGTTGATCAACTTTTCTAACGACAAACAAACACAGGAAAGTTTGGAAAATGATTTCTCGAAAACCGAACTAGGCCTTAAGCTACTAATTTTAAAGACATTACTAGCAACTCGCAAGTAGCGCCATGCATGCGGGGTTTTTATTATTATAAAAATATACTACCAGAAAAGAAAATAGTAAAATAATGTGGTAATTTTATAAAAAAAAAAAATTTAATTTTATTATGGCGTGACAAACTTGTAATTTTTATTTTTACTATAGTGGTAATTTTATAAAAGAAAATTTAGTTTTTTTTATGTTTTTTTTTTCCCTTTACACTTGACATATTTATCAATTTACATTTAACCTATTTATCACAATTCTTTTTTGTTTTTATCTTCATTATTTTTTTAAAAAAACTTTTTTTTGAGAAAAAAATTATTATTTCTTATTATTGACACTTAAAATATTTATCACTTTATACATGCAGGTCTATTTATATGAGTCCTTATTGTTTTTCTCTGTTGATTGGGTAAATAACACTCTACACTTGCAAGTCTGCATGCATAAGCCCTTATTTATTTTCTTTGTTATTGGAGAAAACAACATGTCATCTATCTGTTTTTAAAATGGGTTAGATGCACTTGGCTTGCTAAGCTTAGTAATGCCTAACCTTTTTTTTTTTCTAATTTTTTTTAAATGACACTTTTTTAATATGTAATTTTTAAAATATTTTTTAATTTATATTAAAATTAACATTCATTCTCTCTTATTTTTATAGATTGTCTATTTAGCTTTTTTTTTTAAAAAAAAAAAATAACAAATTGTTTTTAATTTATATATATATATATATATATATATATTTCTAACTATAAGTTCTAAAATCAACCCTTGTTTCATTGCCAATTTGTATGTCCATTTTACCTTTATTCAATCATAAACACACATGAACCATAAGTTTCAATAAGTTTTTTAGCCTTCACGACTGCAAGATAATCTTTGCATTTCTTTCTTTAGTGGTTTTCCTTACCACAATGATGACAATTACCCTTGTTATTCTTGATGCCCTAAGTAGGCTTATATGTTTAGACTGTAAGACCAAGTCAACGCTTAACTTATGGTCTATGATAAAGCCTATTTGACCTAATTTAGTTTAAATAACCAATAGTCCTCACACACATAGGTGTTTATCAAAGATCCCTAAATCATCTTATAGCAGAACAATTCCTTAAAGGTTTTATATCTCTCAGTGCATTTAGTTGTATTAAATAACCTTTTGAGATGCATAGTTATTATATGGGCATCCATATTTTCATCATGTATTTGAAGTTTAGGTGTCATGCTGGCTTCCATCACATATGCAACATGTTTTTGTCATCAATATGATATTGATAGTCATTCATAACTTCCTTTTCAACATCCTTATTAGGGGCAAGATGAATTAAATTTTTAAGAACATAGAACTTTCTTTCTTACTTGATAACAATTCTCACATTATAGTACCAATCCAAGATTTTGATATAGATATTATAGCATATAGTATGTCTCTTTTCAAAACTCATTCCAACTTGGTCAAGGATTTCACAATTAATATCATTTGAGAACAAATAGAATATTTATCCTAATTCACCTAAGGTGATGAATCATCTATTGATTACTTAAATATTTTTATATAGTTTATGTTATACCCAATATTTTCTCGTTTGTTATATTTGATTAGAACGTGTGGTCAGGATCAAAATATAACTCTCTTTATTTAAGATAACTTCGTGATCTCAAGTTTAAGGATCATTTACACAACTATCACACGAGTCTTTCCATAGACATAGGTGATATCTCTATATAGAATTTTTTGGCGAGTCAATTTAGTGTATATATCATTTGACAAACACATACATATTAGTTTCAGGTATTCTTCATACATATCTCAGTTTATGAGAGTATTAGGTTCCTTTGATAATAAAAAAAAGGTACATAATATGTATCGATCTTAATAAGTCTAATTAATATCCTGTATTAATAGAACATTTACCAGAAATATTTAAGAACAATACTTTATTAAAGAATATCATAATTATAACAACTTTATAATTTGTTTTGCAAAGCATTTTTGCATCATTGGCTTTATAATTCCTCTAGATTCATTCATTAAACATTAGATTTACTAATCAAACATAAATGGGTATTAAAGATAAATAAAAATTTTATTAATAATAAATATATTTTATATGAATAAAATTAATGTTACATATAACCAATTGATTAGTGTTACAAAGTATATTCACTAACTTCTATCCATGCCCAAATTAGGTTGAGCTTGTTGTGGTGTCTGCTTAGTTTACATTTGATACCCAAAAAGAGACCTAGAATTTTCAAACATTATCATTAAAGTGCTTGTTATCTTAATACATTTTAGGTCTTGCCATCCATTTATCTGAGAAAAAAATATATCCAAAGGATTTTGTCTAAGTTTATTCTAGATTTGATTGAATTTATTGGTTATAGCTTATATGATTTTGCTGAATATCACAATATTGCTAATATAAGTTGTAGTGAAAATATTCATTATATATATATATATATGTATATATGTATATTGGTTGATTTTTTTATTTGATAATAAATATATTTTTAAATTAATTTATGCGTTAAACAACGCTAATTTCTTTTCCAAATAATTTTAAGAGCAATCATAAACTACATATTTCGTCTATCAAATTTCTAACCATATTTGATACATAAAAAAAAAGTGTACAAATGCTATCCTTTTCAAGGGAGAAAAGAAAAGGGCGGTCCGAGAGAATTACAAGGCCACGAGGCACATGGTGGAAGCCATAACAGGGAGAAAGTCCCGCATTTCGCGGCACTACAAAGGGAGAGGAGTAAGCACGTGACATTTCCTCCTTTACCACCAACATCCTCTGGCGATGCTCGGCTAAAAAATAGCAAATTAAAGAGGTATCGAGTTAGTCGATGTTTTTGCTAGTTAATTGGGATCTGTGCACTAATCATCAGGTTGTAAGAGTAAGAGTTAATATCTTTCCTTTGGTGACGGGGTGAACCGAAACTGTTGATAAGTCAATCGTTAGTTTACCCCCTTATGTGACCACATAGGGTTTGTGCCATTAACTCTCTTCACCTAAATCTCAAATTCCCAGGCAATGTAGGGGCTAGCATGTCATCCTCCAAACACATGTTTATTATTATAATAATATTTATATTTTAAAATATATTTGTATTTATAAATATATCAAAATAATTTTTTTAAAAATTTATTTTCATATAACACATCAGAATAATTTTAAATTAAAAAAATTCAATTTTTTATAAAATAGCATTTGGACTATATTTTCAAATAAGATTTTAAAACTAAAAATATATATAACCTCTAAAAGTTCAAGAAACCAATACTAAATTTATATTTAAAGATATTTTTTAATTAAAAATTTATAATAATAATATATATTTTTTATTTTTAACATTAACCCATTAAAACTATAAAAAATATTTAAGAATATTAATTTAATATAAAAAAATTGAACGGCATCTCTACAATAATTAAGACTGGAAACGCATAGAAATGTCATAAACAGTTCTGCCATAGAGGGGACCATATATAACACCCTTAAAATTCTAACACCACCTTTTCGACACCATGGCTCCTTCTAAATATTTTGCAGCACAACTCAGTCCCTTTAGTCAATTAATTTCATAATGTACATAACGAGATGGCAAAAAACGCAGATTCTAATTATTGCAGGCGAGCAAGAATATTCAAGAGCTCGATCGTGTAAAAGAAAATGAGTGATAAAATATATATTAATAAAAAAGAAGAAGAAGAAGAAGAAATGAAGCATATATATCGCATGTCATTCTAGGAACGATCCTTTGGACTTAAACATTGATGCATGGTCCAGACACAGATAATGCATGTTTCGCAGCAAATTTGAATCCCCCCACCTCCTCTCCTCGATATCGACGGTCGTCGTCTAGCCTCGTCACCGAGCTTAAATCGAGAACAAAACTATTTAGGATATACATGGCCGTAAAAAGAGCTTGGTTGGATGTATTAATTATAATTAATTAATGAGATTCAAGATTAAGAAATATGTTTATTGAATCATTAATTTTACAGCCACCTGAGCCAGCACTACACGGCGTACGTGTAAAGTAAAATACCAAAAAAGGTGATAATTGGATTTTGGTTACCAATTAATTTCCGCTTGGAGAATTGGGTCGATAGTAAGTCTTCTCCTTCACATAAACACAAGTTTGCCTCCTTTGCATATACCACCTTCTTTATGTCTATATATCAATTTTTGTTTTTTCATTGACTATTGATACCAAAGCATCTATCTAATCTTGAATTGTTCTGTGGCTAGCCAGCCAGCCAGCCAGCCAGCCTTTTCCACGCCAGCAAGCGATGGTTAAATATATTAGCACATCCTCGCTAGCCCCCTCTTTCCTGCAACATATTTAAGCAAAAAGATCCATGAAAAAGAAAAAACACTCAATATTCTTCTATTGTTAATCCAATCACCATTATTCTATGCAAGGCTTATTTATAATGATAAGTCTTTGTATAGAGCATATAGTAAAAAAAGAAAAAGAAAAAAAAGAGTGTAATTAATTCACGGGTTAAATTATCATTAAGATAATTAAGACATGTTCATGTAATCCATTAAGACAATAAGTACTTCAAGTCTCTGGTTCCCCATACAGAAAGTAGAATTTGTTAACCCTTCGATTTTTTGGCGCTCCCAGGCTGAGTATTCATTCTTTATTTGTTTCAGTTTAGATAAATATTTGTTAATCCAATCCCTAATTTATTTTTGTTTACTATTCTAAATTAGATAAATATTAACCATGAGGTTTTAGCTAGGTTGCTGCCTCATGCAAGAAATTGTTAAATCAACCTCTCATCTTGACAATGATCTCACAAATATATATATATTTTTTCCTACATTAGACCCCATAAGAAATTTAAGATAATAATAATAATATAAAATGCAAAAACACGTTATGATGCCCGAGACTCCCTATGGGATGTGAGCAGCATGATAAAAGTCTCTAACTTATCAAATCTTCTTTCATGGATAGCAAAGGAGACAAAATAATAAATTATTAAAAGAAAATTAATAAATCTTGGTTGTCACAAAAGAAAACAATATATAGTTCTTTAAACATTTCATCGGGATTGCCAAGAACATAATAATATAAAAAAAACAAAGTAAATTATTGAGCTATGTGAACCCATTCTGCCATGGAGGATGGATGAGGAGTGCGAGGAGGGTAGTTATTATTTTTTAAAGTATTTATTATTTAAAAATATATTAAATTAATATTTATTTTTATATTTTAAAATTTATTTTTAAATAAAAAATTTAAATTTTTACAAAAAAAAAAGAGAGAAAAAAGATTTAATCTCGATGTCCCCAACAGGCAGCACGATGAGGTAAACAGAAAAATAAAATAAAATACTGCATCCTCTTAAATAACAAAACCAAAACGTTCTCCGTGACACTTAACACCGTCAACCCCGCCGCAACGACGTTAATAAAACGCCGTTTTCTTGGAAAAACGGAAAAACAATGAAGCATGCTAGAGAATAAATTGTATAAAAGAACCCAAAGCAAACGAACACCAGAGAGAGACAGACGAATAAGAGAAATAAGAGAGGTTTCTCCGACTTGCAATCCTTTCTAGTTTCCTCTGCTGCACAGTTTTCTCTCTCTCTCTCTCTCTCTTTTTTGCAGCAGAAACCTATTTATTTATATCGAAACTCAAAGGAGATTCTTTGTGCATTTTCGTTCTCGTTGAAGCTTGCTTCGGTTTCGATCATTTCCGGCGTAGAATTTCGTGTTCGAATTTCTTGTTTTCTGAAACTGGATAGCTCGGTTTTTGGAGCTGAAATAGGGACGAAATCTCACTCAATTCAGATCAAAGGTACCTTTTAGCTTCAATTAACTCTGAGATTATATTTTTTTGGCTTGAATTATGGATATTTTAATCTTAGAAGTTTTCTAAACATTGAATTCTGATTTAACATGAATTACTTTAACTGTAATTCTATTGCAGATTTCATTGATATCTGTGGTTTGGTGGCCCAAAGTTCGTTCTTCTTTTTCTGAAGTTGTGAGAGGATTTTGATCCCTGTTTTCAAAGCATAAAAAGAGTCAGTTTTATTAGAAAAAAAGTGAATGTCCTCTCCGATCTAAGGCGGAGGTGCCATACCTTTTTAAAGAATCTCAATTTCTACGGATCTGATAAGAGGCAATTAATTGGATATTTATTTCATTACAAAATATCTATCTCCGCTTTGGATGGAGCTTCCTCAACAACGTCCTTTCGGAACTGAAGGTATTTTAATTACTCATACATATTCCTTTTAGTTCTTAGTTTCGATTTAGCTTAGCATATGGATTATGAAATGATTAAAACAAATCGCAGTGTAGTGTGTTATTAACTGTGGTTATGAAGCATGTTCTTAACAGGAAGGAAACCAACACACGACTTTCTTTCACTGTACAGTCATTCTTCAACTGTGCAACAAGATCCAAGACCACCTTCTCAAGGTACGATCATTTTTCGTTTATAGATCTGGTAAAAAAAGAACAAAAAATTGTTTCTGGTTTTTCAAAATGGAAAGAGATTTTTTTCTGGTTTATGGGTGTGGGTTCGTGGATGCACGTGACACGAATTGAATGATGGGATATGGGCCAGGGAAGTAGGGTGGGGTAGGGTAAACAGGGGCTTGCCAAATCCGAAAAGGAAAGAGTTAGCAGTTAGCAATTAGCACCATCAGATTGGCCATATGTTGTTTTGTTTTCTATGGGACCCATCTTCTAGGAGTTAGACACGATGTGACATGTCACATGATTCGCATCCACTCCCTCTGTTATGCAGGTTGTAGTTGTAATTCTATTCACAAATCACGATCACGATCACAAACTATTTTCCTTGTGTCAAGAGAGGTGCCCCTTGTTTTCCGGTCAATAAATTTAAGACTTGTTTATTTTATAATTAACTATATTAAAAAATAAACAAAATAACACGGGGCAAGAAAGTTTTGGCAAAATATAAAAATGTTGTTGTTGGGAATAACAACGAGATGGATAACATGAATTGCACAAATTTCAATAAAAAAGAGAGGAGAGAAAATAAAAAGAATGAAAGTAAAATGAGCTCTGGGAGGCCCATGAAGCTACAATGAATTTTTTGTCGTTTTTAACCACGTGTATTATCCACTAAAGTTATTAATGGTGACATTACTTTGGTGGTGTTGTGTTTAGCTCATCAATTTTAATTTATTTTTTGATGATATGTGATATCATTAGTTTTGATGTGTTTTTTAATTTTGTTGTGTCTTGAAAATCTTTTTATTTTCTTCTCTTTCTTCTTATAATTTGTGCTGGTTTCTTTTAACCATTTCTTTAAATGTCTCTATTCCTAACTTGACGTTTACCGATTTGTTTTCAAAATATTTTTAAACAGTGTTTTGCTAATTTGTTTTCCAGGAAATTTACTCCAATTTTAACTAGGTTTTTTTTTTTTAGAAAACAGTTTAATTAATTAAGTAGTTAATGATTAATCAATTAAGAAAAGTAACTAGGATTACTTGATTAAAATTCCTCTACACTGTAAAAATGGTCCTTAATTACTTGATTAATATTTATAGTTTCTTAATTGAAATATTAGGTGTTGGGTCAGCAAGGGGATGGTGGCCGGTAATATAAGTTATTTTAAATTATTGAGAAAATCACCATCCAAGAGATCGCATCTTGATATAAGATTTAAAAAAAGAAAAAAAAAATATTTGAGAATTACTTTTTTTGACGTGTTGAATATACGGATTGTTAATCTAAATAAAAAATTGTCAAATTTTGATTCAATATCTTTGCATAAACGAGTAGGGTAATCTTTATGAATCTTCTTATGTTAATTGCTCTGCCATATTTTTGGACATAATTCCACATGTTTTTGTTTCCCTCCTGGTTGAAAAAGAAGACACCATTTTTGGATCTGTTTTGATTGTCCATTTGCTTAATTGCTAAATTATTAATTATAAATCATCACTCCACTTGCCAAAACTAGTTCAATTGTAAATTTCAAAGTATTACAGACTTTGAGAAATCTTAGTCAGAATAAATCCATTAATCAGGGTCAGATCTGAACTGGAAATCTTCCATCTTTCCATGCTTGAACAGGTGGCTTCCTCCAGACACATGATTTTCTAGAACCACTAGAACAAGTAAGCAAAGCCACCGCCAGAGAAGAAACTAACGTTGAGATCTTGACAATTGAGAAGCCACCGCCTCCGGCACCACCACCCTCGGTGGAGCACATCCTCCCTGGAGGCATCGGGACGTACAGTATAAGCCACGTATCGTATTTCAACCAACGAGTTCCAAAGCCAGAAAACACAATATTCTCAGTAGCTCAAGCTAGCAGTACAGATAAAAATGATGAGAATTCCAACTGCAGTTCTTATTCAGCTAGTGGATTCACACTTTGGGAAGAATCCGCATTGAAAAAGGGAAAGACAGGGAAGGAGAATGTGGGAGAAAGATCCAATATTATCAGAGGTATTTAATAATTATCTGTACTACTCATGTGTTCTGTCTGTTTACTTTCCATTGTTGTGCTTTGCATGTGCATGTGCATCTGTGCAAGTCCATCTCCCTCTAGCAACATGCAGCCAAGAGATGTGATGTTAAATATATCGATGAGGTGTTATTGTAAATATTGCAATACAAGAGACGTAAGTGGAATATAATAATACTACATGTCAATCTAGCTAGAATGAGCACTTAGTTACTGCACTCGTTTATTATTGAGGATGAGATTCAAACTTGCTCGATAATCAAAAGCTAGTCGTGATGGCCATAAAAGTTCCATGTCTAAATTCTCAAACTTTTAAAGCTTTTCTATCTTATTTTTTGGCTGTATTATTTTCTATCTCACAAACTCTTTTGTTTTTTTTTTTTTTTAATCACCACCACCACCACCACCACCACAACCTAACCCAACCTCAAAATCTTTGCCCCAAATAGTTTTGGTTGATTTTAGCTTGATCGATGAGCAACAACAACTGTAGTCGTCATGTTAGAAACATAGTCATGTTCGGACTTCACTATTTGGTTAGGTCCATGGTTCAAGTTGGTTCGGATCATCTCATGTTCATGTTATGTTACTATAAGTTCAGTTTTGAAGACCAAAGGCATAGACCAGGTCCAAACTGCGAAATCAGCCCAAGGTAGTCTCATTACATGGCTTCTCTCACGAATGGTACTCTAGGGTCTAAAATAGGCAGCCAAATAACTAAGAGGTTATTATTATAAATAAAACAAGATGTAGTTTTCAATATGACGAGTGAGATTTAAATGAGACTACTAATATAACATTGCATGGTAAATCGGTCCAAGTCTTCATAATGTTTTATTTGAAATTCGAATAGGCAGACCACGGCATCATAAAAGTTCTCTGCTCTTTTTTCTTTTTTCTCCTCATAGTGATATTATTATTATGGACAATAATAATAATATCAATATTTTTTTACAATAAATAGATTTCCCATTTATTATACGTAACTATTTTTCAAATAAAATGTCTTTTTAGCAATAATAGAATAAATTAGTTAGTATAAAAATAGCAGGGCTTGAGTTCTGGGCCGAACTTTTAATAAGCTTCAAGTCCACTCGTATGGCCCAAACAAAATATCCAATGACAAGTATTGTTTTAAATGATATTTCGTACAATATTTTAGTGATAATTGAAAGTATGTTTGGCGCGTAACAGAAGCGGCGGCGAAGACGAGTCAGTGGACGACGTCAGAGAGGCCGTCACAGTCTTCATCGAGCAACCATCGCAATAGTTTCAGCTCTCTTTCTTCCTCACAGTCTGTCTCCTTCTCCTTCTTCTGCATGTTCTTGGGTTTTTTTGTTTTACTGTTAAAATATAATGATGAGATTTTGTTTTGTTGGTAATTGAGCAGACCACCAGGGCTGAAATGTACCCAGAGCTTCATAGAAATGATAAAGTCGGCCAAAGGTAGTACCTTGGACGATGATTTAGACGATGAAGAAACGTTCCTCCTTAAGAAAGAAACCCCTTCTCCAATCCATAAAGGTGTGTGTGTGTGTGTGTATAGAAAATAAATGTATTGAAGTTCTCTTATTTGGAAAAAAAAAAAAAGTAGTATTATGTGTGCTCTGTTTGAGTTACATGTTTGTGGAATTGAGGACTTTTTTTGTTCTTTTTTCAGGGGAATTGAGGGTAAAGGTGGACGGAAAGAGCAATGACCAAAAACCTAACACGCCTCGGTCAAAGCATTCTGCAACAGAGCAACGTAGGAGGAGCAAGATAAATGACAGGCATGCATTAATTTCTTACATTTGGAAAACCTGAGGATCTTTTCCTTTAATCAGCTACTTTATAATGTTGTTGACGTCTTGTTACAAGTGAAGTTTCAGTAATCTAAGAATGTTAATTTGGTAAAGTAATACAATTCCATACAATCTGTTCCTTTTGTTTCTACTGGTTTAAATTATGAAGGCTGATGGCTATAAACTAGAAAAGGCCCTAAATAAAGCTAATTAGTTCACATTTTCTTGTTGAATAATTACGACTGCTTTTGTCAACTTTATGCCGTACTAAAATTTCGAAGTTTTCATGCAGATTTCAGATGTTGAGAGCGCTCATTCCTCATGGCGATCAAAAGAGAGACAAGGCATCTTTTCTCTTAGAGGTGCATACTCTTCTAATAAAATTATCATTCTTTCTTTCAGTGTACGGTGTAAATGATGGAGTCCGTGAATCATTTTTCAGGTCATCGAGCACGTTCAGTTTCTACAGGAGAAAGTACAGAAATATGAAGGATCATACCAAGGATGGAACCACGAACATGCAAAACTGGGGCCATGGGTAAATTCTACATAACCTCCATATTTTCCAATGCTTTCGTGGCCCCTATATCGTTTATTGAGTGTGATAGTCATTACTGTTATAGTCTAATAGTTGGCTCTCCTTTGTTTAAAACAGAGAAACAATAGTAGGCCCGTGGAAAGTTCTGCTGATCAGTCTCGAGGCGTGAATAGTGGTGTTGGTCCTGCATTATTGTTTGCCACGAATTTAGATGAGAAAAACATAACCATTTCTCCTTCCATTAATCCTGGAGGAGCACGGAATGCAGTCGAATCTAATGTGAGCTCTGCTAGAACCTTCAATGCAATGGATCACCATCCGAACCTTGGAATAACAAATAAAGCAATGCCATTTCCTATCTCGCTGCAGCCGAACCTCTTCCATCCTGGCAGGATCGCAGGTGCAGCAGCACAGTTTCCACCCCGACTGGCATTTGATGCGGAGAACACGGCAACTCAACCTCAACCTCAACCTCAACCTCAACCATGCCATGCAATATCATGTACCTCTGACGGGGCTGTTGCTAGTGATAAGCTGAAACAACAGAATCTGACTGTTGAAGGTGGTACAATCAGCATCTCTAGCGCGTACTCTCAAGGGTGAGTTTGCAAATTACAATTTATAGTTCCGATAGCCTGATGGCAGGTCAAAATCTTTCAAGGAGATCATAACTAACACAAAATTCGATCACTTCTATGGTGATCTTTGAAGCGCCAATTTCTTCTAGCACACGTCTGCTAGCTGCTTTAGGAATTATAAATTACCTGTCTCTGTAGCATTCGACAATACATTCTTATTCATGTTATACATAGCCTGCTTGCTTCTGCTTGACTGTTTCTAGCAGTCTTGAAATTCTTGCAAGGGGAGAAAAGGTACATGCATACTTGTTCGGAGATATTGAACTTCCACCTTGATATCTTATGTTCAGCAGTGTTACTCTTGAAGATATCCTCTTCTGACCTCCTTGCACAATTACTTACTAAATATTAGAAGCGTAACTTGAAGGTTACTTCTAACAATACAGGTTTTGTTTCTACAATATGCTGAACTATATATGAATCTTTTCAATTCCATGAAACTCCTTTTTTCAGGTGTTTGCAAATTGGTTTCTTTAGATTCTTTCCAGTGACAAGAAATAACATTGTTTTGCGGTGTTGGCATCATCTCAATTCTCTCATCATCTGGATGCTTAACTTTGCTTATAGCTTCATACAACGTAAATTTGTAAAAAAGATAAAAGCCTAGCTTTTTTTGTTGCTCACTTGTTATGGGAAGTAGCCTTCTATGTAGCCCTACAAGAAGAGAATTTGTTGAATTATGAGTTAAATAACGTACCCTGTATTGGCATTAAACAGGTTGCTAAATACTCTGACGCAAGCTTTACAGAGTTCTGGAGTAGACATGTCTCAGGCCAGCATCTCAGTGCAGATAGAGCTCGGGAAAAAAGGGAATAGCAGACAAACTGCGCCAGCATCCATTGTTAAGGTTTGTTGGCATTAAGCTTTGGAGTAATTTCAAGTACCGTTTCCATCAAATCACTCCTAACCTTTTTTCTTTTTTCTTTTTCACTAACGTAGGATAATAACGCCCCCCCTAGCAATCAAGGCACAATACGTTCAAGAGTTTCTAGCGGTGAAGAATCTGATCAAGCCCTAAAGAAGCTCAAGACAAGTAAAAGATAGAGCAACAGTTGCATAATTTTGTTCTTTTATTTTTTACTTGATTTTTTCATTTTTTGTTACCCTGTCCTGTCATGGGGTTAATTCATGTCTTCTCCTGGCTTATAAAAACTGCCCAGTTGAAACTGAGATGACTGTACATGTAGTTGCTTTCATATTGACGGAATGCACAGAAATCCTAGCACACATATATGTAATTTTTTCCTCCTTTTGTGCATCGTTATATTCATAGAGGTGTCCATTGTGATGTTTAGAAGCTGCCTTTTCATCTGAACCTTTCTACTCATATGAAGTTTATAAATAACTGTCAGAGTTTGTGATTACAGGTATATGGTGTATTCCACTGGTACAAGTGATACTATTTCTATGGAACCCGCCTGGATAGAATCCAGTATTTAGATAGGGGTTGTTATGTAAGGAAAACAAGGAAGGAAACAGTGAAAAGGTGTGTGCAATGGAAATGGCCACTCATCATGCATTCATCATGTTTTTCTCTATATTTCCCCTGTTACAGCTTGTGCCATATATGTATAGCATTCCTTCCAGAGAGTTTCCCCTAACTAGCTAATCCTTTATTCTAGCATGAGAGCACATACAAGTCGTTTGTGAATTATTGAAACGGGGTATTTTAACAACGGCTATAACAATTTGAATCTACCCCCTGTCCTTGGCTCAGTTTGTGCATGTAAAATGTATTCCCCCTTCAAAATCGTTGTCCTCAAGAGAGAAATCTGGGAACCTGTATTGAATTTCTTCGGCATACTCCTAGGTTGCTTCAGACGGGGAAAGACCCTTCCAGTGGATCAAAATTTGGGTGGTTGCCTGGTTACCCTTCTTCATCATTCGTCTGTCCAAGACTGCCTGTGGAGTTATCTTGGGAGCTTAACGAGGAGGCAATGTTGACTGCACTAACCTATTCCCGATGTGCATCTTCAACTGGGACAAGTGAAAAACCGAGTGGATGGAAGTAGTCATAAATGTTTTTTTTTGATATGATATGAAAAATACAATATAAACTCGGATCGTAAAATTACAAATAATTTTTTTTAACTAATTATATATTGATAATTCTAGCCAATAAATGAAATTACATTAAAATCTGATAAAATAAGTCAATAATATTATAATTAATGAGTGATCTAAATAAAATAAAAGAGATAAATAGTATGAATTAATAAATTAATAACATGGAGAAATAAAAAGTTTCAGAACAAAATTTCTCAATACAATAAGTTCCAATAGATTCCTTATGGATTGCAAGCTAATGAGTTTAAATTAGTAATTAACTAACATAAATTCAATAATAAAATAAACTTTAAACAGTCTAATGCGTTAGAAAAAATTCAAGTTAAAAATAATTATTTAAAATTTAATAAATAAATAAAATAGAATAATAAAAAAATTCTTCATGTTAAAATTTCTCTATGTAGCCTAAATCTTCAATTTTTGCATATTTTTGACATATTTGAGTCCTAATTTCAAACATGCTGTTCTCTTTCGTTTGGATGAATTATTGGACCTACAATATATGATTGGAAAGTTTCAGATGTCTAATTTCTATCCCAACTTTAATCAATGCAAAATTCAACCGGTAGCTCTAGATATGTCCCAAACAGTACACGAATGTCTTGTTTGACATATTTGACAATATTAGTTTACTAACTTTGATGCTTTGAAGTCTAAAATATTATGTTCTCTAACTCCATTTGACCTAAAAATTTACCACAATATATTTTCATGTATATAATATTTCCTTGTAAAATTTCAGCTTTATTCCATGTACAGTTTGAAAGATATGCTCAATCTCGCAATACTAGCCAGCAAACATTTTAAGGTCAAATTTGGACATGACTTGGTTCATATAACAAATTTAGTAAAATCATAAAATTGGACTGAGTTTATCAATTTTGCATGAGTTAAGTCTGATTTTACTAATTTTGAGTTTTTAGTCCAATTTAGCACGTTAGATACATGTTTACATTTTACGAGTTAACTCGTGATTTTAACAATAATGGTCGTGGGTAACAACTTATAAGCTACGAAACCAACCTTTTTCAAAATCAAATACAGTCTATAGAAATTTGAAGCTAGCTTTTGAAAAGTTCCGTGTGCCATTGATTTTTGACGATAGAGCTGTGGTTTGAGATAAACTAAGTCCCCTGGATTGAATTGCCTCTCACTGCGTTTACGGTTGGCTAGTTGTACCATTCTATGCTAAGCCCGTATCAAGTTGTCTTTGATTTTTGCGAGCATTCTATGTGAGCAATTGATCTACAGCCTCTATAGTGGACTCTTTAGGAAAATAGGGAATGTGTAGAGGAGGAGGAAAACAAGGAATGTGTTGTACCACCATTCGACAAGAGGCACCCACTTAGACCATTGGTTAGGGCTACCACCAATCATGCATCTCAAGTAATTTTCTAGGCACCTGTTGACCACTTCAATTTGGCCGTTTGATTGTGGGTTGTATGTTGTCGAATGATGTAGGTTTACTCCTTGATGTTGAAATAATTGCTGTAAAAAATGACTTAGAAAAATTAGGTTTATGTCACTTACGATAGTAACTGGGAGGCCATGGAATTTATAAACAATATCTATAAAAATTCTAGCCATAAAAGAAGCAGAATACGAATGAATAAGGGTCATAAAATATGCGTATTTGCTGAACCGATCCATGACCACCAAGATGAGTTCCTTACCTTTCGATTTAGGAAGGCCCTTAATGAAGTCCATGCTGATATCAGTAGACAGGGCTAAAGGAATGGGTAGAGGTTGTAATAACCCTAGGGTCAACACTTTTTCATTTTTGTTTTGCTGGTAGATATTGCATTCCCTGACAAATTATCTTATGTGTTTCTGCTGCTTATTGTAGTAGAAAAGACTACCTACCTTCTAACTTGTTACCACCACCCCTAAATGACCCCCTGTAGCTATGTTATGGTATAATGTTATCAACTTGTTATGCAGCTCAGAATTCTGTTAGACCATAATTTTGCCCTTTCTATTTAAGTGATTATTAACCCACTTATAGTCAGGGTGAGAGCTAGGGTCTCTCAACAAATTACACATAATGATCTTTATACTAGCATTAGTCTCCTACATCATCCTGATTTCATCTATGACAGGGGTGGAAATTGAAGTCATAATCATGATGCTTAATTGCCCATTAGAAATCCTTGACAGTGTGTTTGCAGCCACATTCTCTTTCCCTTTTCTATGCTCAATTTCATAGTCAAACCCAAGTAGTTTAGTGAGCCAGAGTTGTTGAGAAAGATAGGTGACACGACCAAAATACTGATGTCTTCTTCCAAGTACAGGAGTGTCAAAGTAATAAATAACCCAGCAAGACCCGGGTTGAACCACAGAGAAGTTAACTATATAAATTATAAATAATAATAATAATAATAATAATAATAATAAGTTAAAGAGGACTTTGAGATGGAAGATTAATATGGGGATTCAACAATGATAAAAACAAATATCAATGTTAGAGGATCCACTAATAGTATTAGAAATAAGTATAGTATAAACTCTTTTTATTAATCAACTGGAAACCACACACAAATGAGGTTCCAATCGGATGATTTATCATTAATAGTTCATTATAAATTTTTAACATGATCATATTAATTATCTTATTTAAGTAACACCAAACTTTTAAATATTGTCAGTGTAACATCCCCCATTTCGGAATAAAACAACAATCTCATATATATATATATATATATATGTTCATGATACCGGAAGGTCCGAGATTATTGACATGAATTTATTTACACTTCTAATAGCTCGCATCTCATAACTCAAAATCCTGACCCAATCATCATGGGTTTTCAATTTCCACACTTATACCCACTTTTATCAACCACAATATTTATGATATGCCTTATATAACAAGATATCATCATGAATAGATAAAAATAAATAAGTATAATTACATCGGCATAAAACATGATTATATGAACTACATGGTTACATTCATTTAGTCAAGTTTAAACATTAATTATACAAATTAAGTTATACAAACATTTTCATATTTACAAAATACAAGGGTATACTCCCTAGGAACTAGATTACAAGAAAGGAGCATAAGCTAGAACCTACTCTTGTCGTGCATGTGATGATCCTAAAACAAAATACATATTATTGAAAGGTGAATATTACAATAAATATGACAACATGAACATCTAACAATTTAACAAAGTAACATGTATTCATAGTTCATTTGCCTCTCCCTTCTAGTTTTCCTTTTTATTATTATTATAATCCCTTCCTTGTCCCACTATTATTAATTGTTCCCTCTGCCACTTTCAACCTTCATTATACACTCTATGAGAGATTGAACATGATCATTTCATTTTTTTATCACATTACCGATACCAATATCACCGGTACCATCATCATCACTCCATATGAGTCATTCCAAGATGATCCCCTTATCCAGGATCCTAACATACACTAAATGTATGTTAGTCCATACATGGTGATCCCCTTACCCGAGATCCTAACATACACTAAATGTATGCTAGTCCAATTATGGCGATCCCCTTACCCGGGATCCTAATATACACTAAATGTATGCTAGCCGATACATGGTGATCCCCTTACCCGGGATCCTAACATACACTAAATGTATGTTAGTCCATACATGGTGATCCCCTTACCCGGGATCCTAACATACACTAAATGTATGCTAGTTTACGCCTCAAATCGCACTTCTCATATTTCCCTTGTCAGTGATAATTTCATCATTTGGCAATTTACACAACTTTTCACCTTGAATACCCATACATTCAGAAGTTCACATTTCATATTGGTAATATAAATAAATCATGGAAATTAACTAGGAAGTATAGGTGTGATTCACCTACTTGAAATAGAAGCCCTATTCGTACTCCCTTGCTGCTGCTGCTGTTGTTGCCCCACGCCTGTGGTCCCTCCTGAAATTCACAGGTTTATCCCATAAGTTCTTCTCACTCACGGATATGTTTTATTATAAACATATCGACAACCAATAAGTCTTTCTTTCAGTCATCATTTCTTTATACATATATTTGAACTATTTCTACTTAAAATCCGAACTGTTACTGTCTCGTTTTTGAACTGTTACTGTCTCATTTTTGAACTGTTACCGTTTTGAACTGTTATTGTTTTGAACTGTTACTGTCTCATTTTTGAACTGTTACTGTCTCATTTTTGAACTGTTATTGTCTAAACATTTTTGAACTATCACTGTCTCATTTGATGACCCATAACGGGAGTTTTATAACTCCAAATTGAGCAAGACCAATTTCATTAATTAACCAACATTCAAAACTACAATTTCTATAAGGAATCTGATCCTAATTCTTTCATCCTCCTACCCGAAATCTCTTGTAAATCAAGAGACGAAACTGTCCAGATTCATCAGCCTTTCCATTTACACACAACACAAGAAGTTCTTTAATTTAGTAACTCATACTTTTTCCTCAATTTAAGTCTAAGAACTAAAATCTATAGTTTAACATCCAGGCATCAATTCAAAATCAACCTGAAATGACTCATAAAAACAGGTTTAGAATACCTTACCCGATACGCATCAAAGTTTTGATCCCTCTTTTTTTTTTTTTTTGGCAGCCGGCCCTTCCCTCTTCTCTTCTTGTTAGCCCCTTTCCCACCAGTGTTTTATTTTACCTACAACCCTCAATCTTGGATGGTTTGTAAAAAATGAACATAAAACTCCCTCTTTTCTTTCTTTATGTTATCTCCAGATCTGTTTTTTTTTCTTTTGTGACAAAAGGAGTACTTATGCTCTATAATTATTCTTATTTGCATTTAGGCCCCATCTTCTTTAAGTGTATTTGTTTTGCCCCCACTTCTTTCTAATTTAGTTTATTTCCTTTAAATTTAATCCAGCCTTGATTTTTATTTTTCTCGGGATTTACATTCTCCCCTCCTAATAAAATTTCGTCCTCGAAATTCAAGTTACGTACCTATGTCGGAGAATAAGTGCGGAAACTTCTCCTTCATCTCGGATTCTCTTTCCCAGGTTTGTTCTTCTATTCGAGAGCTTCTCCACAATACTCTCACTAAGGGAACTCTCTTATTCCTCAACAGCTTCTCATCTCGATCTAAAATCTGGACTGGCTTAGTTTTCATGGTTAGATCCCCCTCAATCTTCATAGGAACTTGTGGTAATACCTGTGAGGGGTCTATTTTGGCCTTTTGCAGCAATGACACATGGAACATGTTATGAATCTTATCCAAATATACAGGCAATTCTAATCGATATGCAACTGGACTGATTCTTTCCTTAATCTCAAAAGGGCCAATATATCTAGGGGCTAATTTTCCTTTTACTCCAAATCGAATGATGCCTTTCCAAGGAGCCACCTTTAGAAATACTTTATCCCCCACTTGGAATTCTAAGGGCCTTCTTCGGTTATCTGTGTAACTTTTTTTGTCTATCCTGGGCTTCCTTCATCCTCTTTTTGATCACCCTCACCTTGTCGGTTGTCAGTTGCACCATTTCAGGTCCCAAAAGCTTCCTTTCCCCTACTTCCTCCCAACAAATTGGGGTACGACATTTCCTCCCATACAATGCTTCATAAGGAGCCATACCAATGGTGGTTTGATAACTATTATTATAAGTAAACTCTACCAATGGCAGGAGATCCTTCCAATTCCCTCCAAACTCCAACACACAAGATCTTAGGAGATCCTTGAGAGTTTGAATGGTCCTTTCGGATTGACCATCTGTCTGAGGATGAAATTCTGTGCTTAGATTCAACTTTGTACCCATTGCCTGTTGTAAGCTAGGCCATAATCTCGATGTGAACCTTGGATCCCGATCCGATATAATTGAAACTGGCACGCCGTGAAGTCTGATTACTTCATTTACATATAATTTTGCCAGTTTATCCACTGAATCAGTCATCTTCATAGGCAAAAACAAAGCAGATTTTGTTAGTCGATCCACGACCACCCATATGGCATCATTCCCCTTCTTTCCCTTTGGTAATCCCGTCACAAAATCCATAGAAATATCCTCCCATTTCCATTCCAGAATTGATAATGACTGTAATTCCCCTGCAGGTTTCTGGTGTTCTATCTTTACTTGTTGACATATCCCACAGTTCGACACAAATTCTGCTATTTCCCTCTTCATATTTGGCCACCAGTAGTATTCTTTTAAATCCCTATACATCTTTGTGCTCCCCGGATGAGTAGTAAATCGAGTTTCATGAGCTTCTCTTAATATTTCATCCTTCAAAATCTTATCCTCAAGCAAATAGATTCGTCTACCCATAGCTATTAGCCCATCGGATAACATTTGAAATGATGTCTCAACACCCTTGTTTACCCTCTCCTTAATCTTTTTTGCCTTTCCATCTGCCTGTTGAGCCACTAAGACCTTGTCTCGAAACACAGATCGGATCTTTAACTGAGCTAACAGTGATCCCTCGGGCCCAACACTTAGCCGCAAGCCCATCTTCTTTAACTCCACTATACTTTCCTGTTCCTTAAGCTCCATATCATTCATCATTGTTTTTTCCTTCCTATTTAAGGCATCGACTACTACATTAGCCTTACCAGGACGGTAGTCAATAACACAATCGTAATCTTTTATTAACTCTAACCATCTTCTCTGCCGCATGTTCAACTCCTTCTGTGACATCAAATACTTCAGACTTTTATGGTCTGTAAAGATTTGGACTTGTATCCCATACAAATAATGTCTCCATACTCTTAAAACAAACACCACCGCTGCAAGTTCTAGGTCATGAACCGGGTAATTCACCTCATGGGACTTTAACTGTCTTGATGCATAAGCAATCACACGACTATGTTGCATCAATACACATCCCAGACCCCTTCTGGAGGCATCACTATATACCACAAACCCTTCTGTCCCCGATGGAAGGGCTAGCATAGGAGCAGAAGTGAGCCTCTCCTTCAGTTCTCGAAAGCTCGCTTCACACTCTTCCGACCAAACAAACCTGACTTCCTTGCGAGTCAACTTGGTTAAAGGTGATGCTATAGTGGAGAACCCTTCAATAAACCTCCGGTAATATCCGGCAAGACCCAAGAAACTCCGGATTTCTGTCACATTGGTAGGCCTTTCCCATTTTAACACAGCCTCGACCTTTCTTGGATCCACAATTATTCCTTCTGCGGATATCACATGGCCTAAAAATACTACTTCCTCGAGCCATAACTCACATTTATCCAGCTTTGCATATAATTGATTTTCCCTTAAAGTCTGTAGCACAACCCTTAGATGTTGTTCATGCTCTAAGTGAGAGTTGGAATATACCAGAATATCATCGATAAATACAACCACATATTGGTCCAGGTAAGGCCGAAACACCTGATTCATCAAGTCCATAAACATGGCTGGAGCATTGGTTAACCCGAAAGGCATCACTGAAAACTCATAATGCCCATAACGGGTTCGGAAGGTAGTCTTTTGTATGTCTTATTCCTTGATTCTCAACTGGTGGTATCCAGATCTCAGATCTATCTTAGAGAACACTCTAGCACCCTTTAACTGATCAAACAAGTCATCTATTCGTGGAAGTGGGTATCTGTTCTTCACCGTCACTTTATTCAATTGACGATAATCAATGCACAAATGAAGGGTGCCATCCTTCTTCTTTACAAACAGTACCGGAGCTCCCCATGGCGAGTTGCTAGGCCGAAGAAGCCTTCATCTAACAATTCCTGAAGTTGGACCTTTAGTTCTGCCAATTTCATAGGTGCCATCCTATAAGGAGACTGGGCTATAGGAGAAACTCCTGGAATAGTTTCTATGGAAACTTCAATTTCTCTAATTGGAGGTAATCCAGGCAACTCTTCTGAAAATACATCTCGAAACTCCCTCATAACAGGAATACTAGCCAAATCTATGCTACCTTTCCCCGATTCTCTTACATGGGCTAACCAAGCAGAATAGCCTTTTCTCAGTAATTTTCTAGCAACCAAGACTGAAATTACACAACTTGGAATTACCTTTCTTTCCCCTTTAAACACTACCCTTTTTTTCACCTATTCCTTGGATTGTCACCGTCTTGGTGAAACAATCCACTTGTGCCTTATGTTTACTTAGCCAATCCATGTCTAGAATCACATCAAAATCATATAACTTTAACGGCATAAGATCTATCCTTAACTCTAATCCTCCAATATATAGTTTTACCCCTCTATAAATATCATCAATATGAATATTCTCTCCCAGAGACGTACTAACCATCACCCCTATACCCAAGTTACTGGATAACATACGCAAGTTATTCACAATTCTATAAGATATAAAGGAATGACTAGCTCCAGGATCAAATAAAGCATAAACTTGTATTGTATCTAACTGTAAAGTACCTGCCACCACATCAGGTACAGCTCCCACATCCTCATGGGTCATGTGATATACCCGACCCTGAGTCCTTCCCTCCTGATTTCTGGGCCTCCCACGAGTGGCACTTGTCCCTGACTGAGTAGACCTGATAGGACGATCAACTGTCACTGATTGCTGCTGGCTCTAAACCTCAGTCCTCTGACTATGGACTCCCTCTATGGTTCTACGAGGACAATCCTTCTTCCTGTGACTCATGTCCCCACAATAGTAACAACCCCTGCCTACATACGGGCACTCTCTCCATCGGTGCCCCTCACTTTTACAAATATAACATCTCCTCGGCATTCTAGAGCAATTTCCGGGGTGTCGCTGCTCACACCTCTGACAAAATGGATATCCGGGTCCCTTCTGCTCTGTAGACCCTCCAGCAGTTCTAACTCCCTGTCTAGACTGTCCTCCCCAAACTTCTCTTCCACTGATCGGTCTAGATCCTCCTAGGCTCCCTCCTGGAGGGAAACTCTCACCTCTTCTCTGGAACTGTCCTGATGATTTTCCACTCTTCCCCTTCTTTGAAAGAGGAGGTCTCCCAGTCAAAAGCTCAAAATCTCTCCTTTTAGCTCCTATTGCCTGACTCTGCTCGCCCACTGACTTCGAGGTATCCTTTATTACCCTTTCCATACCCTGAGCAGCCCGTACCAATTCCCGCACAGACTGAAACTGCATGGCTATCAATATCATCCTCAGTTCCCACCTCAGTCCATCACGAAACCTCTCCACCCTGTGGCGCTCCGTGGGAAGGTAGGTGGAGGCAAAGACTGATAAATCCTGAAATCTCCTCTCATACTCCAGAACCGTCAAATCTCCCTGTCTCAAATCCAAAAACTCATGTTCTTTCTCCCTTCTATGCTCCCAAGAATAGTACCTCTCCTCAAACTTTTCATGAAAATCCCTTCATCTTAATACCTCCCCTGATCTCCTCTCTCTAATGGTCTCCCACCAAGAGTGGGCACTTTCAACCAACAGTTGAGTCACACAATCCACTCGTAGTTCCTCTGGCACCTACATCTGGTTTATAACTCTTTCCACTTTCCTCAGCCAATGCCCAACAACCTCAGCATCCTCTTCGC
The DNA here is from genome assembly GCA_018804465.1 of Populus tomentosa. Taxonomy (NCBI): domain Eukaryota; kingdom Viridiplantae; phylum Streptophyta; class Magnoliopsida; order Malpighiales; family Salicaceae; genus Populus; species Populus tomentosa. Next base: position 4,874,495 of record CM031997.1, read on the forward strand.
CATGGTAAGTCATACAACCCATCTCTCTCATACCTTTCACCCATTGCACTATGGTGACTACTCCCCCTGATCTAGGAGTCGTATTGGAGGCTCTCGCTACCATTCTAGCTGCTACAGCTCTCACTATGTGTTCCATAAAAGCAGGATCTAAAAATGGGTTTGATCCAGCTCGGGTGTCACTGGTGGGGGTATATTATCTCCCCCTTGTCTAGCTGATACCTCGGGCATGGAGACATCAACCTGACGGGACAACGAATCATCTTGGAGTCTCACTGTCTCATCCCCTTTTGAGTACACTGGTGCTGTAGGTATATGAGAGGAGGTGTCTGCCAAGGGATCCCAATCTGGATCACTTTCATTATGAAAACTCGGATCACTTCCCTGAACAGGGGATGGATCAGTCCTGGCCCCTTGCCTTGTTCTCACCATCCTGAAATAGATTTCAAAATCATCTAATTATTCTTGTCCCCAGAATAGCAACCTGGGCTCTGATACCAAAATGTAACATCCCCCATTTCGGAATAAAACAACAATCTCATATATATATATATATATATATATATATATATATATATATATATATATATATATAACATCCCCCATATCAGTAAAGTAAAGCAAACAATAACAATAATATAACAAACAGATAACAATAATAAATACTCAAAATAAATACTCAGTACGTGGCGTTGTTATACCTGAGAATGATCTAAAAGATCGGGTCACAGGTTTCCAGCCTATATACTGATTTTTTTTAAAAAAAAAATCAAAGAAATAATACAAACAGATTTCTGATGCGAATGAACAAGGCAAGACCAACAATGTCAGGATCCTTGATCAAACACAGAGCATACTTAATGTACATAAAATTTAACAATATAAAATTTAACAAGAATATAAATAATGAAAATAGAATCTTACTTAAATTTGTAAATTAACACAAGAGATATTGGGTACAAAGGAGAATTGATATGGGTTACAGGTTATGAGTTACAATGGAGAATAAGGTTCTTTTTCCTCTGGGAAAATCCTAGTCTTTTTTCTGAAGCATTTGGAGTCCCCTTTTATAGACGAGTTGGCATGGAAGAAGCCAAAATGCCTGGTGATAAAAAAGGAAGGTGTCCATGTGATGACGGAGAAGGAAGATGCCCATGTGGGGACGGAGAAGGAAGATGCCCATGTGGTGACGGAGAAGGAAGGTGCCCATATGGAGACAGGAAAGGAAGATGCCCATGTGGTGACAGAAGATGCCCATGTGGTGACAGGAGAGGAAGATGCCCAAGTTTTTTATGGGACCTTCATCTGTTGTCTTGCTGCTATCGACACCGGTTTTGTCTGTTTGTAGTAACAGGTAAAAAAGAAAGCCTAAAACAAACAGGCTTAAAATAAAAAGAGACTCAAAACAGGTGAGTCTAAAATAGGGCTCTTGAACAGATAAGCCTGAGAATTATTATTATTATTATTATTATTATTATTATTATCATTATCGCTTGATAGGTGGTAATATACCAAAACAGTCATCTTCATTATCATTTTCAAGGGAAATGGCAGGAGATGTCGATCCAGATGAGCTGGATTGGGACAAGACCGTTGCCGGGTCTTGGCTTTGTATAATGCTTTGGACTATTTGTAGGTATTCTTCCTCAGTTCTAGCAGAGGCAAGGAGAGCTGCCGTTTGAGCCTTTCTAGCTAGAAACTTTGATTGAGGATGATGGTCAATGATGGGAGCTGTTTGATGTTTTTGTAACCATTCCGTAACTGCTAATTTGGAACTTTTGGATTCAGCTGCAAAAGAATCCCACCATTTGATTTTGAACTTGCAAACCAAAACTGGATGTCCGTTTTGTAAATTATAATCATAGAACCATGAACATACCCACGGCATAAAAAATTTTGAACAGAAAATGAGTAGGGAAGGGAACTTCCTTTCAGAAGGAGCTGGTTGGAAGTTGTTTTTGAAATGGAGGTAGCCGTTTTCAACCAAAGGATGGTCTTTAAGGTAATTAACATGACAACCATAGTAGTCCCACCATTGGAGGAACCAGAGGGGGAGGTTTGTAGTATTCATGTCATTATGGAAGTAGAAAAGCCAGGAATGACTATGGTTTGGATTTTGTAGGAGGAAGGCATTGAACCATGCATGTTGGTAATCCCAGTATGTATAGGTGGTATTAAAGTCCTGGGGGTTTGTACGGAAGTGTATGGGGAAGGAAAGAGGTTGATGTAAGGGTTGTCCCCAGTCTTTGGGGTGAAGGATTTTGTGAATGATACATGTAGAATATGCTGGTTCAGTGTGATCGGAATGAAGTTTGAAGTGTTTGAATTTGACAGAATTAGTAATCTCAAGGATTGCGGCATAATAGGACGGTGGTTTGGCTAGAGTCCAGGGTTTGTAGTACCAATTTGGAGGGAAAATTTTTGAAGCAGCAATGGAAGGGTTTTCATGATAAAATCCTTCTTCCATAGTTAAAATATTTTGAAAAGTAGTTTTGAAAATATATTTTGATTTGGTTTTTGGAAAACTGGTTTGTTGTAAAGAAAGGAGGGGTTTTGAAGTGGAAATGCCTCCTTGAGGTTTTGAAAGTGGTTTAGAAATACTACCTGTTTGAGAGACAGAATCACCGGAGGTCTGTTGAGACACTTTTTGTAGTGCCAGGAGTAATTCTGGCGATTTGGAAATGGTGTCGACCCAATGCTGGACTGCGTCTGTTTGGTCCTGTTGGGGTTTTGTAGATTCTTCTTCTTCAATAACTGCCTCATACCACGATTTGATTGGTTTAGCAGCTGAGATAGCTGAAGACATGAGTTTTGTAGAAGGTTTGGGGTTCTCTGGTTTTGTAGGCTGGGTTTGAGGGGCTTTCCCCTTGTCTTTGGCCTTTGCTTTCGGAGGCATCAAGACCTGTTTTGAAGGAATTCTCGGGTTGGGAAATCTGGAATGGAATTTGAATCTCCTTTAATGTACACAATATCAAAATCAAAAATGCTTAAAATAGCTTGCCATCGGGCAAAAATTTGTTTTGAAGCAAGATTTTGGACATCTTTTTGCAGAACTTCTTTTGCAGATTTACAATCAACACGTAGAAGAAATTTTTGATTTAGTAAATCACTTTGAAATTTTGTAATACAAAGAACAATTGAAAGGATTTCCTTTTTTATAGTAGAGTAATTTTTCTGGCAATCATTCCAGTGGGCAGATGTATATTGAAGGATCTGTTCTTTGTTATCGTGAACTTGTTTGAGAATTCCACCATAACCTATATCAGAGGCGTCAGTCTCAACTATCTTAGGAGCTAACGGGTTAGCTAGATGGAGGAGGGGGATGGTTTGGACCTGTTTCTTAATCTGTTTGATGAGGTTGGTATGAAGATCGGACCAAGGAATGGGGTTTGTTTTCAACCTATCATGTAAGGGTTTTGCTAGACGGCTAAGATTGGGGTAGTAGTCCAAAACATAATTAAGACTGCCTAAAAATCTTTGCAATTGGGTTTTATCGGTGATCTTATCAGGAAATTTGTTTGTAAAGGTAAGGGATCTCTCTATTGGTGTTACAGTGCCTTGACAAATATAATGGCCTAGGAATCGGACACGAGTTTGAAAGAGAGAAATTTTTGCTTTAGAAACAACGAGACCATTTTGTTTGGCAGTATGAAAGAAAATATGTAGGTGTTTGAAATGTTGATCAATGGAATGTGAAAAAATAAGTACATCATCAATGTAAACAATGCAGAATTTCGAATGTGAATTGAAAATGTCATTCATGTTGCGCTGGAATTCAGATGGAGCATTTTTTAGACCAAAGGGCATGACATTCCATTCATATTGACCAAAGGGAACTGTAAAAGCAGTTTTGTATCTATCTTTCGGATCAATCTGGATTTGCCAAAAGCCAGATTTCATATCAAACTTAGAAAATATGAATGCAGAGTGTAATTTTTGTAACAAATCTTTTTTGTTAGGGATTGGATACCTGATCCATTTGAGAGCGGTATTCAGAGGTTTGTAATTGATCACAAGTCTTGGTGTGCCTCTTTCAATTTCAGAGTTTTTATTCACATAGAAGGCGGCACACGACCAGGGTGATCGAGACTTTTGGATAAGGCCTTTAGACTCAAGATCATGGATTTCAAGTCTACAATGCTGTTCTAAATCAACATTCATTTGTATGGGCCTTGCCTTTGTAGGTATTAGTTTTTCTGAAAAAGTATCTTCATAAGGAAGATCAACGATGTGTTGTTTTCTTTTCCAAAAAGCATTAGGTAGGTCCGAACAAAGCTGTTGCTCAATCTTATTTTGTAAATCAACGATTTTCTTTTGTAAATCAGGATCTTGTAGTTGTTTGGTTATACAAAAAAAAGAAACATGGTTTTGTAAATCATGTAAATGGAATTGTTTGCCATGAATTAGTGCATTAATCTGATAAGTATGTATGGAGCATGCTTTAATTAAATTCAAATTTCTAGTCTTAGACTGTTCTAAAAATGGGAAAACAAGTTTGATGCCATTGATTTTGGAAGTAATGCAATTATGACGTGCTTGGTATGGAGTGATCATGTCAATGAATGGAGTACCGAGAATGATAGTATGATTAATATCTTTTGTAACAACAAAAAATGTCTTAAGAGAGAGGCCTTTGTTGAAAACAGAGGCTTGAGTTTTTCCTGCAATATGTAATTTTGAATTATTAGCAGCAGAGAGTTTTTCAGATGTATTTTGCAAAAATCTTTTTGGAACCACTCCTTCTTTGATGCAGTTCAAATCTGCACCTGTGTCAAATAAGGCGATGGTGTCAAGTTTGAAATCTTCTGAGAAAATAAGAGTAATGCTAATTAAATATTTTTTGGAAGATATTTGTGTTAATACATTTAGAAAATCATCGGGAATATGCTCAATATTTGTAAGTGTATGTGGTAATGCATGAGTTTCAATGGTCTGATCTTCTGTATCGGACTCACTATCAGACTGGCTTTCAATTTTGGATAAAAGATGTTGTAGTATGGCAGAGTCTTTTTGTTGGGCTTGTTTGAGGGATTGTAATTCAGATTTGAGGGTTTTTATCTCAGAATGTAATTCTGGAATGGTAACAGTGGTTTTGGATTTCTTTTTATTAAGGATTTTTGTAAGATCATAGGCATTGGTGCTGGTAGAGGGTAATATAGAGCGGCTAGATGATGGAGGGTTCTCTGGCTGGTTGAAATCTTTCAATAATTTGTCTAGATAGGTCTTTTGAAGGTGAGGATCATCTAGCCTTTTAATAGCTTCAAGAATGAATTCCTGGTCTTGGGTTAAGACGTTGATTTGTTTGGAATTGGTAGAGGTATCTGAAGCAGCACTGGTAGTTGCTATTTCATCAATTTGAAATTCTTCTTCAGAAGTGTCTGAAGAAGAGTGGTCGGTGTCGGTATCTTCAATGTAGAGATTTTGTAGTTGGTTGATGGTATCTTCATCTATTTGAAGCTCATGGAGTTTTGTATTGACTTTGCAAAAACGAGATGTATGTCCTTTCTGGTTACATTTGTAACAGGTAATTTTTTTGGGTCAAATTTTGTTTTGGGTTTTGACTGGAAAGGTCTTTGGGGTTTGGTAAATTTGGAGGGCTTTTTATAGTAAGGTGGATTTGGTTTGGAATAAAACTGGTGTCGATTTTTATAGGTTGATTGTCTATAAGGAGGTTTGTGGCTTGGATGTTTTCTTGGTTGCGAGCAGTTTCCGCTGCAGGAGGGTTTTTTAATGGAAAGGTCGAACTGGTGGCAGAAACTACCAAGTTCTTGTCTGGTACGTTTCATTTCCCACTTTAGGTGCTTCTGGAGTTTAAGATCCTGGCAGATCTTAAGACCTTCTTTTTGGGTGAAACTTACAAGTTCACCGTATGTGAGCTGGTCATATGGTATGGTTTTTGTTGTAAAGGTGTCTTTGATTTTGTTTCTAACCTTTTCTCCTAAGAGAATAGGTAGACCTGCAAGGAATTTTTCTTTCCAAAAGGGTTGGTTTGAATCTTCTCTAAGCATGACACGGGTAAGGAAGGTGTTTTTGTACCATTGAAAGTCACTGAGCTTCTTACACCTAAGATTGGAAAGGAGTTCAGCATTCTTGTCTTTCAGATGAGAAGGGTCTCCAACAAAGTGTAAGGAGATTGTAAGAATAAGGGTTGATACAGCATCTTGGATAGTGTTTCCGGACGGGTCAAGGATGGGTGTTTGGTCTTCATATGTTTGGAAGGAGTTTAGGATATGTAGGTGGTCAGTTTCAGTTAGATGGTAGTCCCACCATCCTTTTAACTGGCCAGAAAAACCAGCAATGAGGAGTTCAGCAATAGCTTTGTCTGAGGTTCCTGTTTGGGTTTTGTAGGCATTGGCTGCCATAGTCATTTGTTGGAGGGTGTTGAGGATATTGTATTCGGACATTCCATCTATATTCCATTCATAGAGGGAAGAGGCATTATATTTGTGTTGAGTAAGGATAGTTGGTTCAGTGGTTATGGAAATGTCTGGAGCGGTGGATGTTTTTGGAGTTTGCCATGTAAGTTTGTTGAGGGTAAGAGGTTGATTTGGAGAAGTACTTTCATCAGAAGACGCTTGAGGGCTTTTGTGTAAAGTACTGACTTGATTTGTGGAGGTGGAAGGGTTAGTTGTTTGTGGTGTTTCTGGGACAATTAAAGATGAACTGTCAAGGTGTTGTAAATGTGTTTTGATAGCTTTGAGAAAGTCTGTCTGGTTTTCTTGGAGTTGTGTTTGGCTTGTTTTTGTAATTTGGTATGGTTTGAAGACTGGGTTTTTTAGTTTCAGGTCAGTTGAGGTTTTAATGTCTACCGAACTTGTAGTGGTTCTTTGTATTTGTTTTTCTAGTCTTGTAAGCTGTTTTCCCAAGGTGTTAAGGTTGGTATTTGTAAAGTTGTTTTGGTTAATGATATGTTTTGTATTGGAGAGGGTGTCATCAGTGGAAAATTTGTAAGGAGCTGCCTCTACAGTCTGGTTGTTGTGGGTTATTTGGATATTTCGTAAAGGTGGATGTTCAGACTCAACTGTGGGTCCACTGGTGAGGTTCCAAACAGGGGTTTTTGATCTTGATGTAACTGGGCATGCATGTTTAATGAATGCAAAAGGATATGCAATGCGATGTTTAGATGCATAATATAATTCAAACCAATCAAAGAATAGAATCTGTATTTTATGTAACTTAATGAAATTATAAAATTGCGTTTGTATTTCACTTCTTTGTTGTAAAAAGTTTTGGAAAAATCAAATTCGTTTTGTAGAGTTATAGGCAGAATAGAAATCCTTTTGGAAGAGAGTTTTGTCAAGAACAAGGTGTTTTTCTGAGGTTAAAACATTCAGCTCGTTCTGGATATTTTCAGTAATGGCTGAAAAGGTTGGTGAAGTTGGAGGAGAGGATTGTTCAAGATTTGTATAGACAGGTTTTGGGATATTTGTAGTATAATCTGCATTTTGGAAGCTAGTAGAAGGGATATCAGATGTAGATTTTCTTGGAGAGGTTTGGTGATAAGGGATATTGATAACAGAAGGGATTTTGGAAATTCTTCCCAGATCTATTGTACTGGAAGAAGAAGAGGCTTCTGAGAATCTGGAACTTGTAGAGTGACGATGGAAAGATAGTTTGACTTTGCCATCTGTGTATTGGGTGATGTTTTTTATTTCAACATTGGGTTGAGGTGGTTGAGGCTTTTTTGGTGGTGCTGCACCTTCAAGGACCCAATCTTCTGGAAGGGATATGTCTTTCCATTGGATGGCTTTTGGAACAACAGTGTTTGAGCGGGATAAATCGGTTTGTAGGAGGAGTGTTTCTCCCTTTTGAGATTGGAATTTGTGTTTGCTGGCAAACGCTGAGAACATGGCTTTGTAGTGAATTTTAAATATAAGAGCAACAGGGATAGATCCTTCGAGCATGTTATAATTATGGGTTTTTATTTGTAATATCATGCTCTGTAGAATATTTTTGTCTTTGAGGGATATGGTTATGTTTGGATAACAATCAAAAGATACAGGGCCACTGCAAAGGTAAGGGATCTCTCTATTGGTAAGGGATCTCTCTATTGGTATAAAGGGATCATGCTCTGTATAAAGGTAAGGGATCTCTCTATTGGTATCAGAGCCTATTGGGGTCCGGGTAGGAAGACATATTAGATAATAGGTGAGTGCAACTGAATGTTGTAAGTCCCGCTTGAGTCTTAAGGGCAATAAATCCATATAATCTGCAGCCTGTTTCCTAGTTTATCTTTCTTCTCTTCTCTATGGATTCTGTTTTTCACAGGACTACTTCTATTTCAGCTTCCTCCACCTCTGAATCTTCTGAAAGTAGAAAAATTGTGCAAAGTGAAGAAATAACTATTGAAGATTTTACAAAAAGCATTGATGATTGGAAAATCCCAAACATTTCTTAAACTCAGATTTATCAAAAATCCAAGTATGATATTTTTAAAACAGATTTTACTATCAAAACTGAGGAACGAGATATTCAGCTTACAAAACCTTTTGAAACCATCCAACTCCTTTCTCAAAAGTCCTTACAAAAACATCTAGCCCGAAACTACAAATATATTCATGTTGGTCTTGTCCAAGTCGGAATAAAACCCCTCACAAAAGAAGGTCTAAACACCTCCATCCTCGCTGTCCTAAGGGATGCTCGATTTCAAAACTTCCAAGACTCTCTCCTTAGTTCTATTAAGTCTAGCCTTTGCAGTGGCCCTGTATCTTTTGATTGTTATCCAAACATAACCATATCCCTCAAAGACAAAAATATTCTACAGAGCATGATATTACAAATAAAAACCCATAATTATAACATGCTCGAAGGATCTATCCCTGTTGTTCTTATATTTAAAATTCACTACAAAGCCATGTTCTCAGCGTTTGCCAGCAAACACAAATTCCAATCTCAAAAGGGAGAAACACTCCTCCTACAAACCGATTTATCCCGCTCAAACACTGTTGTTCCAAAAGCCATCCAATGGAAAGACATATCCCTTCCAGAAGATTGGGTCCTTGAAGGTGCAGCACCACCAAAAAAGCCTCAACCACCTCAACCCAATGTTGAAATAAAAAACATCACCCAATACACAGATGGCAAAGTCAAACTATCTTTCCATCGTCACTCTACAAGTTCCAGATTCTCAGAAGCCTCTTCTTCTTCCAGTACAATAGATCTGGGAAGAATTTCCAAAATCCCTTCTGTTATCAATATCCCTTATCACCAAACCTCTCCAAGAAAATCTACATCTGATATCCCTTCTACTAGCTTCCAAAATGCAGATTATACTACAAATATCCCAAAACCTGTCTATACAAATCTTGAACAATCCTCTCCTCCAACTTCACCAACCTTTTCAGCCATTACTGAAAATATCCAGAACGAGCTGAATGTTTTAACCTTAGAAAAACACCTTGTTCTTGACAAAACTCTCTTCCAAAAGGATTTCTATTCTGCCTATAACTCTACAAAACGAATTTGGTTTTTCCAAAACTTTTTACAACAAAGAAGTGAAATACAAACGCAATTTTATAATTTCATTAAGTTACATAAAATACAGATTCTATTCTTTGATTGGTTTGAATTATATTATGCATCTAAACATCGCATTGCATATCCTTTTGCATTCATTAAACATGCATGCCCAGTTACATCAAGATCAAAAACCCCTGTTTGGAACCTCACCAGTGGACCCACAGTTGAGTCTGAACATCCACCTTTACGAAATATCCAAATAACCCACAACAACCAGACTGTAGAGGCAGCTCCTTACAAATTTTCCACTGATGACACCCTCTCCAATACAAAACATATCATTAACCAAAACAACTTTACAAATACCAACCTTAACACCTTGGGAAAACAGCTTACAAGACTAGAAAAACAAATACAAAGAACCACTACAAGTTCGGTAGACATTAAAACCTCAACTGACCTGAAACTAAAAAACCCAGTCTTCAAACCATACCAAATTACAAAAACAAGCCAAACACAACTCCAAGAAAACCAGACAGACTTTCTCAAAGCTATCAAAACACATTTACAACACCTTGACAGTTCATCTTTAATTGTCCCAGAAACACCACAAACAACTAACCCTTCCACCTCCACAAATCAAGTCAGTACTTTACACAAAAGCCCTCAAGCGTCTTCTGATGAAAGTACTTCTCCAAATCAACCTCTTACCCTCAACAAACTTACATGGCAAACTCCAAAAACATCCACCGCTCCAGACATTTCCATAACCACTGAACCAACTATCCTTACTCAACACAAATATAATGCCTCTTCCCTCTATGAATGGAATATAGATGGAATGTCCGAATACAATATCCTCAACACCCTCCAACAAATGACTATGGCAGCCAATGCCTACAAAACCCAAACAGGAACCTCAGACAAAGCTATTGCTGAACTCCTCATTGCTGGTTTTTCTGGCCAGTTAAAAGGATGGTGGGACTACCATCTAACTGAAACTGACCACCTACATATCCTAAACTCCTTCCAAACATATGAAGACCAAACACCCATCCTTGACCCGTCCGGAAACACTATCCAAGATGCTGTATCAACCCTTATTCTTACAATCTCCTTACACTTTGTTGGAGACCCTTCTCATCTGAAAGACAAGAATGCTGAACTCCTTTCCAATCTTAGGTGTAAGAAGCTCAGTGACTTTCAATGGTACAAAAACACCTTCCTTACCCGTGTCATGCTTAGAGAAGATTCAAACCAACCCTTTTGGAAAGAAAAATTCCTTGCAGGTCTACCTATTCTCTTAGGAGAAAAGGTTAGAAACAAAATCAAAGACACCTTTACAACAAAAACCATACCATATGACCAGCTCACATACGGTGAACTTGTAAGTTTCACCCAAAAAGAAGGTCTTAAGATCTGCCAGGATCTTAAACTCCAGAAGCACCTAAAGTGGGAAATGAAACGTACCAGACAAGAACTTGGTAGTTTCTGCCACCAGTTCGACCTTTCCATTAAAAAACCCTCCTGCAGCGGAAACTGCTCGCAACCAAGAAAACATCCAAGCCACAAACCTCCTTATAGACAATCAACCTATAAAAATCGACACCAGTTTTATTCCAAACCAAATCCACCTTACTATAAAAAGCCCTCCAAATTTACCAAACCCCAAAGACCTTTCCAGTCAAAACCCAAAACAAAATTTGACCCAAAAAAATTACCTGTTACAAATGTAACCAGAAAGGACATACATCTCGTTTTTGCAAAGTCAATACAAAACTCCATGAGCTTCAAATAGATGAAGATACCATCAACCAACTACAAAATCTCTACATTGAAGATACCGACACCGACCACTCTTCTTCAGACACTTCTGAAGAAGAATTTCAAATTGATGAAATAGCAACTACCAGTGCTGCTTCAGATACCTCTACCAATTCCAAACAAATCAACGTCTTAACCCAAGACCAGGAATTCATTCTTGAAGCTATTAAAAGGCTAGATGATCCTCACCTTCAAAAGACCTATCTAGACAAATTATTGAAAGATTTCAACCAGCCAGAGAACCCTCCATCATCTAGCCGCTCTATATTACCCTCTACCAGCACCAATGCCTATGATCTTACAAAAATCCTTAATAAAAAGAAATCCAAAACCACTGTTACCATTCCAGAATTACATTCTGAGATAAAAACCCTCAAATCTGAATTACAATCCCTCAAACAAGCCCAACAAAAAGACTCTGCCATACTACAACATCTTTTATCCAAAATTGAAAGCCAGTCTGATAGTGAGTCCGATACAGAAGATCAGACCATTGAAACTCATGCATTACCACATACACTTACAAATATTGAGCATATTCCCGATGATTTTCTAAATGTATTAACACAAATATCTTCCAAAAAATATTTAATTAGCATTACTCTTATTTTCTCAGAAGATTTCAAACTTGACACCATCGCCTTATTTGACACAGGTGCAGATTTGAACTGCATCAAAGAAGGAGTGGTTCCAAAAAGATTTTTGCAAAATACATCTGAAAAACTCTCTGCTGCTAATAATTCAAAATTACATATTGCAGGAAAAACTCAAGCCTCTGTTTTCAACAAAGGCCTCTCTCTTAAGACATTTTTTGTTGTTACAAAAGATATTAATCATACTATCATTCTCGGTACTCCATTCATTGACATGATCACTCCATACCAAGCACGTCATAATTGCATTACTTCCAAAATCAATGGCATCAAACTTGTTTTCCCATTTTTAGAACAGTCTAAGACTAGAAATTTGAATTTAATTAAAGCATGCTCCATACATACTTATCAGATTAATGCACTAATTCATGGCAAACAATTCCATTTACATGATTTACAAAACCATGTTTCTTTTTTTCGTATAACCAAACAACTACAAGATCCTGATTTACAAAAGAAAATCGTTGATTTACAAAATAAGATTGAGCAACAGCTTTGTTCGGACCTACCTAATGCTTTTTGGAAAAGAAAACAACACATCGTTGATCTTCCTTATGAAGATACTTTTTCAGAAAAACTAATACCTACAAAGGCAAGGCCCATACAAATGAATGTTGATTTAGAACAGCATTGTAGACTTGAAATCCATAATCTTGAGTCTAAAGGCCTTATCCAAAAGTCTCGATCACCCTGGTTGTGTGCCGCCTTCTATGTGAATAAAAACTCTGAAATTGAAAGAGGCACACCAAGACTTGTGATCAATTACAAACCTCTGAATACCGCTCTCAAATGGATCAGGTATCCAATCCCTAACAAAAAAGATTTGTTACAAAAATTACACTCTGCATTCATATTTTCTAAGTTTGATATGAAATCTGGCTTTTGGCAAATCCAGATTGATCCGAAAGATAGATACAAAACTGCTTTTACAGTTCCCTTTGGTCAATATGAATGGAATGTCATGCCCTTTGGTCTAAAAAATGCTCCATCTGAATTCCAGCGCATCATGAATGACATTTTCAATTCACATTCGAAATTCTGCATTGTTTACATTGATGATGTACTTATTTTTTCACATTCCATTGATCAACATTTCAAACACCTACATATTTTCTTTCATACTGCCAAACAAAATGGTCTCGTTGTTTCTAAAGCAAAAATTTCTCTCTTTCAAACTCGTGTCCGATTCCTAGGCCATTATATTTGTCAAGGCACTGTAACACCAATAGAGAGATCCCTTACCTTTACAAACAAATTTCCTGATAAGATCACCGATAAAACCCAATTGTAAAGATTTTTAGGCAGTCTTAATTATGTTTTGGACTACTACCCCAATCTTAGCCGTCTAGCAAAACCCTTACATGATAGGTTGAAAACAAACCCCATTCCTTGGTCCGATCTTCATACCAACCTCGTCAAACAGATTAAGAAACAGGTCCAAACCATCCCCCTCCTCCATCTAGCTAACCCGTTAGCTCCTAAGATAGTTGAGACTGACGCCTCTGATATAGGTTATGGTGGAATTCTCAAACAAGTTCACGATAACAAAGAACAGATCCTTCAATATACATCTGCCCACTGGAATGATTGCCAGAAAAATTACTCTACTATAAAAAAGGAAATCCTTTCAATTGTTCTTTGTATTACAAAATTTCAAAGTGATTTACTAAATCAAAAATTTCTTCTACGTGTTGATTGTAAATCTGCAAAAGAAGTTCTGCAAAAAGATGTCCAAAATCTTGCTTCAAAACAAATTTTTGCCCGATGGCAAGCTATTTTAAGCATTTTTTATTTTGATATTGTGTACATTAAAGGAGATTCAAATTCCATTCCAGATTTTCTAACCCGAGAATTCCTTCAAAACAGGTCTTGATGCCTCCGAAAGCAAAGGCCAAAGACAATGGGAAAGCCCCTCAAACCCAGCCTACAAAACCAGAGAACCCCAAACCTTCTACAAAACTCATGTCTTCAGCTATCTCAGATGCTAAACCAATCAAATCGTGGTATGAGGCAGTTATTGAAGAAGAAGAATCTACAAAACCCCAACAGGACCAAACAGACGCAGTCCAGCATTGGGTCGACACCATTTCCAAATCGCCAGAATTACTCCTGGCACTACAAAAAGTGTCTCAACAGACCTCCGGTGATTCTGTCTCTTAAACAGGTAGTATTTCTAAACCACTTTCAAAACCTCAAGGAGGCATTTCCACTTCAAAACCCCTCCTTTCTTTACAACAAACCAGTTTTTCAAAAACCAAATCAAAATATATTTTCAAAACTACTTTTCAAAATATTTTAACTATGGAAGAAGGATTTTATCATGAAAACCCTTCCATTGCTGCTTCAAAAATTTTCCCTCCAAATTGGTACTACAAACCCTGGACTCTAGCCAAACCACAGTCCTATTATGCCGCAATCCTTGAGATTACTAATTCTGTCAAATTCAAACACTTCAAACTTCATTCCGATCACACTGAACCAGCATATTCTACATGTATCATTCACAAAATCCTTCACCCCAAAGACTGGGGACAACCCTTACATCAACCTCTTTCCTTCCCCATACACTTCCGTACAAACCCCCAGGACTTTAATACCACCTATACATACTGGGATTACCAACAGGCATGGTTCAATGCCTTCCTCCTACAAAATCCAAACCATAGTCATTCCTGGCTTTTCTACTTCCATAATGACATGAATACTACAAACCTCCCCCTCTGGTTCCTCCAATGGTGGGACTACTATGGTTGTCATGTTGATTACCTTAAAGACCATCCTTTGGTTGAAAACGGCTACCTCCATTTCAAAAACAACTTCCAACCAGCTCCTTCTGAAAGGAAGTTCCCTTCCCTACTCATTTTCTGTTCAAAATTTTTTGTGCCGTGGGTATGTTCATGGTTCTATGATTATAATTTACAAAACGGACATCCAGTTTTGGTTCGCAAGTTCAAAATCAAATGGTGGGATTCTTTTGCAGCTAAATCCAAAAGTTCCAAATTAGCAGTTACGGAATGGTTACAAAAACATCAAACAGCTCCCATCATTGACCATCATCCTCAATCAAAGTTTCTAGCCAGAAAGGCTCAAACGGCAGCTCTCCTTGCCTCTGCTAGAACTGAGGAAGAATACCTACAAATAGTCCAAAGCATTATACAAAGCCAAGACCCGGCAACGGTCTTGTCCCAATCCAGCTCATCTGGATCGACATCTCCTGCCATTTCCCTTGGAAATGATAATGAAGATGACTGTTTTGGTATATTACCACCTATCAAGCGATAATAATAATAATAATAATAATAATTCTCAGGCTCATCTGTTCAAGAGCCCTATTTTAGACTCACCTGTTTTGAGTCTCTTTTTATTTTAAGCCTGTTTGTTTTAGGCTTTCTTTTTTACCTGTTACTACAAACAGACAAAACCGGTGTCGGTAGCAGCAAGACAATAGATGAAGGTCCCATAAAAAACTTAGGCATCTTCCTCTCCTGTCACCACATGGGCATCTTCTGTCACCACATGGGCATCTTCCTTTCCTGTCTCCATATGGGCACCTTCCTTCTCCGTCACCACATGGGCATCTTCCTTCTCCGTCCCCACATGGGCATCTTCCTTCTCCGTCATCACATGGACACCTTCCTTTTTTGTCACCAGGCATTTTGGCTTCTTCCATGCCAACTCGTCTATAAAAGGGGACTCCAAATGCTTCAGAAGACAGACTAGGATTTTCCCAGAGGAAAAAGAACCTTATTCTCCATTGTAACTCATAACCTGTAACCCATATCAATTCTCCTTTGTACCCAATATCTCTTGTGTTAATTTACAAATTTAAGTAAGATTCTATTTTCATTATTTATATTCTTGTTAAATTTTATATTGTTAAATTTTATGTACATTAAGTATGCTCTGTGTTTGATCAAGGATCCTGACATTATTGGTCTTGCCTTGTTCATTCGCATCAGAAATCTGTTTGTATTATTTCTTTGATTTTTTTTAAAAAAAATCAGTATATAGGCTGGAAACCTGTGACCCGATCTTTTAGATTATTCTCAGGTATAACAACGCCACGTACTGAGTATTTATTTTGAGTATTTATTATTGGTATCTGTTTGTTATATTATTGTTATTGTTTGCTTTACTTTACTGATATTGGTATCAGAGCCTATTGGGGTCCGGGTAGGAAGACATATTAGATAATAGGTGAGTGCAACTGAATGGTGTAAGTCCCGCTTGAGTCTTAAGGGCAATAAATTCATATAACCTGCAGCCTGTTTCCTAGTTTATCTTTCTTCTCTTCTCTATGGATTCTGTTTTTCACAGGACTACTTCTATTTCAGCTTCCTCCACCTCTGAATCTTCTGAAAGTAGAAAAATTGTGCAAAGTGAAGAAATAACTATTGAAGATTTTACAAAAAGCATTGATGATTGGAAAATCCCAAAAATTTCTCAAACTCAGATTTATCAAAAATCCAAGTATGATATTTTTAAAACAGATTTTACTATCAAAACTGAGGAACGAGATATTCAGCTTACAAAACCTTTTGAAACCATCCAACTCCTTTCTCAAAAGTCCTTACAAAAACATCTAGCCCGAAACTACAAATATATTCATGTTTATATATATATATATATATGTTCATGATACCGGAAGGTCCGAGATTATTGACATGAATTTATTTACGTTTCTAATAGCTCGCATCTCATAACTCAAAATCCTGACCCAATCATCATGGGTTTTCAATTTCCACACTTATACCCACTTTTATCAACCACAATATTTACGATATGCCTTATATAACAAGATATCATCATGAATAGATAAAAATAAATAAGTATAATTACATCGGCATAAAGCATGATTATATGAACCACATGGTTACATTTATTCAGTCAAGTTTAAACATTAATTATACAAATTAAGTTATACAAACATTTTTATATTTACAAAATACAAGGGTATACTCCCTAGGAACTAGATTACAAGAAAGGAGCATAAGCTAGGACCTACTCTTGTCGTGCATGTGATGATCCTGAAACAAAATACATATTATTGAAAGGTGAATATTACAATAAATATGACAACATGAACATCTAACAATTTAACAAAGTAACATGTATTCTCTCCCTTCTAGTTTTCCTTTTTATTATTATTATAATCCCTTCCTTGTCCCACTATTATTAATTGTTCCCTCTGCCACTTTCAACCTTCATTATAGACTCTATGAGAGATTGAACATGATCATTTCATTTTTTTTATCACATTACCGATACCAATATCACCAGTACCATCATCATCACTCCATATGAGTCATTCCAAGGTGATCCCCTTATCCGGGATCCTAACATACACTAAATGTATGCTAGCCGATACATGGTGATCCCTTTACCCGGGATCCTAACATACACTAAATGTATGTTAGTCCATACATAATGATCCCATTACCCGGGATCCTAACATACACTAAATGTATGTTAGTCCATACATGATGATCCCATTACCCGGGATCCTAACATACACTAAATGTATGCTAGTTTACGCCTCAAATCGCACTTCTCATATTTCCCTTGTTAGTGATAATTTCATCATTTGGCAATTTACACAACTTTTCACCTTGAATACCCATACATTCAGAAGTTCACATTTCATATTGGTAATATAAATAAATCATGGAAATTAACTAGGAAGTATAGGTGTGATTCACCTACCTGAAATAGAAGCCCTATTCGTACTCCCCTGCTGTTGCTGTTGTTGTTGCCCCACGCCTGTGGTCCCTCCTGAAATTCACAGGTTTATCCCATAAGTTCTTCTCACTCACGGATATGTTTTATTATAAACATATCTACAACCAATAAGTCTTTCTTTCAGTCATCATTTCTTTATACATATATTTGAACTATTTCTACTTAAAATCCGAACTGTTACTGTTTCGTTTTTGAACTGTTACTGTCTCATTTTTGAACTGTTACCGTTTTGAACTGTTACCGTTTTGAACTGTTACTGTTTTGAACTGTTACTATTTTGAACTGTTACTGTCTCATTTTTGAACTGTTACTGTCTAGACATTTTTGAACTATCACCCATAATGGGAGTTTTATAACTCTAAATTGAGCAAGACCAATTTCATTAATTAGCCAACATTCAAAACTACAATTTCTATAAGGAATCTGATCCTAATTCTTTCATCCTCCTACCCGAAATCTCTTGTAAATCAAGAGACGAAACTGTCCAGATTCATCAGCCTTTCCATTTACACACAACACAAGAAGTTCTTTAATTTAGTAACTCATACTTTTTCCTCAATTTAAGTCTAAGAACTAAAATCTATAGTTTAACATCCAGGCATCAATTCAAAATCAACCTGAAATGACTCATAAAAACAGGTTTAGAATACCTTACCCGATACGCATCAAAGTTTTGATCCCTCTCTTTTTTTTTTTTTGGCAGCCGGCCCTTCCCTCTTCTCTTCTTGTTAGCCCCTTTCCCACCAGTGTTTTATTTTACCTACAACCCTCAATCTTGGATGGTTTGTAAAAAATGAACATAAAACTCCCTCTTTTCTTTCTTTACGTTATCTCCAGATCTGTTTTTTTTTTCTTTTGTGACAAAAGGAGTACTTATGCTTTATAATTATTCTTATTTGCATTTAGGCCCTATCTTCTTTAAGTGTATTTGTTTTTCCCCCACTTCTTTCTAATTTAGTTTATTTCCTTTAAATTTAATCCAGCCTTGATTTTTATTTTTCTCGGGATTTACAGTCAGGAATTCATGATGCTAACTTATGTTAACCAACAAATCAAGTTCTAGTAGAAAAGACTACCTACCTTCTAAGCTGTTACCACCACCCCTAAATGACCCCTTGTAGTTGTGTTATGGTATAATGTTATCAACTTGTTATGCAGCTCAGAATTCTGTTCGACTATAATTTTGCCCTTTCTGTTTAAATGATTATTAACCCACTTATAGTCAGGGTGAGAGCTAGGGTCTCTCAACAAATTACGCATAATGATCTTTACACAAGCATTAGTCTCCTACGTCATCCTGATTTCATCTATGACAGGGGTGGAAATTAAAGTCATAATCATGATGCTTAATTGCCCATTAGAAATCCTTGATAGTGTTTGCAGCCACATTCTCTTTCCCTTTTCTATGCTCAATTTCATAGTCAAACCCAAGTAGTTTAGTGAGCCAGAGTTGTTAAAAAGGATAGGTGACACGACCAAAATATTGATGTCTTCTCCTGTAAACCCCCGATTATAATTTTTATAGGTATATAAAAGAAGAGAAATTTAACCAATAGTAAAATGGGTTAAATCAAATTAAAGAAACCTAAATTAAGATAAAAATAGTGAAATTAATGAAATAAAAAGTGAATATAGTACTAAATCATTGAAAAGAAAAACATTTGTGAGGACAAAATGAATATGGAAGATCAAGAAAGGTCAATATTCAAATAATAGAAGGTTGGGAGTTTATGTACAAATGATAAAAAAGGGTGGGGATAAATGTGCAATTAATAAGATGTTAGAACTATAAATATCATTCTATTTTCTCTCTTGGGGGGACTGGCAAGAGTAAGAGAGAGTTTAGAGAGAGGCTGGAGAGAAGATATATTGATGGCAGACCAACCGACAGCTATAACTCCACTTTCCATCGTTGGATCAGCATGATATTTGGATATGTTGTTCTCATCCATGTTGTGTACATTGTCACCGTAGGGATTCTCTATATCAATCCTCGTTTGAGTGATACTGTGGGAGGAATATATCTGGGAAAATACACTTCTTGATAGTCTTCTTTGTTGTCTGTTTTCTCCTTCAGCCACCGTTGGATTAGGCTATAACTTGGATATGTTGCTCTTCCTGATTCTTTCTAGATTCTGAACGGTGGAGATCCGAAACAAACATTCGGTATAAAAGTTGTGTATCTCACACAGTAGGTTTGCAAGTTTGAGGTCAGTTCGGTTAAACCCATATTTCTGGAAATTTCACCATTTGATGAAGTTAATATTTGGATATGTTATTCGTTTGTTATTTATGGTTGATAGAAACTGTGTGAATGATTGTGTTTAGAAGAATATTGTTCGGAAAGTTTGTAAAATCGACAAGAATGTTTTATTTTGACGGTAAGAAGGAAGATTGAAATAAATAAGATAAATTGGCTCTTATAAAGATATTCTCTTTTTTACAATCTTAAACGATATGTGATATGGCCAGGGGTTGAGATGATAAAGAAAAAGTTAAATTGTGGATGTTGTGTGTAATTGGAAAGGTTGATGAATTTGGACAGATTCGTCTCCTAACTTTTAGAGAGAATTCGAGTAGAAGGATGAGAGAATTAGGATAAAGTTTCTTCATAGTAATTGTAGTTTTGGATGTTAGCTAACTAAGAAATTGTTCTTGCTCAATATGGAGTTGTAGAACCTATAGGTCATCAACCAAGATTGGGTCCTGACAGACCCTGTAAGGTAATGTTTGTTGATGAGCAATTTTGACTATCTCAAAGGCAGAACTAGGTTCTCCTTCCTTCAGAGAACTTGTGGCCTTGTGTGTTAGCTTTCCAACGAGACTAATCTCGCTTGAAACAGAGTTCTATAACTCTAGATATAGTTAAAAATCTTATGAGTGTTCAGGTAGTAACGGTTCATTGTGTGGACAGTAATAGTTCAAATGTCTAAACAGTAACAGTTCAAAGTCAAACAGTAACAGTTGAAAAAGTCAGACAGTAACAGTTGGAAAAGTCAAACAGTAACAGTTCGAAAAGTCAAACAGTTACAGTTCAAAGTCAGACAGTAACAGTTGGAAAATTCAAACAGTAACAGTTCGAAAAGTCAAACAGTTACACTTCAAAGTCAGACAGTAACAATTGAAAATTGGACAGTAACAGTTCAAAATTAGACAGTAACAGTTGGAAATTGGACAGTAACAGTTCAAAGTTAGACAGTAACAGTAGACTTCCATGAGAATACTATATAAAAGAATTAAGTCATACGAACACTTGCATATTGAGATACTAACTCTGAAAATATACATGATATATGTATGTATGTTATTATGAGGAAATGAACATGCATAAGAAAGTAACATATGAGTAATAGATGAATATGGATTCTCTATAATATCGGCCTGAAGGAATGACAACTATGGTTGGATAAAGGATGACAACATTAATGGGTGTAATGAGAAGAATGTAAGATATAAAGAAAGAAAGATTTATTAGCTATTGATATGATTATTATAAAACATATCCTTGAATTAGGAAAATTATGAGATGAGTCTGTGACTGTAGGAGGGACTACCGGTGTGGTGCAACAGCAGCAACAGGGGAGAACGAGTAGAACTTCTACTGCAGGTAGGTGACTTCCACCTTCCTTTTAAATAATGTTGAATAATAAAAATAGTTTATCATGAATGTTACTGTATTATGTTAATTCAGATACTAGATTTGGCGAATGCTTAAAATGTTGACAAATGGTTGATTAGCTTCAGCTAATGGCATCTGAAGAGATGACCTTGAACAATGAAATACCTTATCATCAACGTTGTCGTATCTGAATTAGCTTCGGCTAATGGCATCCGAATGGATGACCGGGACAAACAAATAATTAGCTTTGGCTAATGGCATCCGAAGGGATGACCGGGACAAACAAATAATTAGCTTCGGCTAATGGCATCCGAAGGGATGACCGGGACAAGCGATTGATTAGCTTCGGCTAATGGCATCCAAATGGATGACCGGGACAAACAAATAATTAGTTTTGGCTAATGGCATCTGAATGGATGACCGAGACAAATGAATGATTAGCTTCAGCTAATGGCATTCGAAGGGATGACCGGGACAAACAGTTGATTAGCTTCGGCTGATGGAATTCGAATGGATGACCGGAATAAATGAATGATTAGCTTCGGCTAATGGCATTCGAAGGGATGACTGGGACAAACGGTTGATTAGTTCTGGCTGATGGAATTCGAAGGGGATGGTCGGGGTGAGTGAATAGTTAACCTCGACAAATGATGTCTTAAAAGAAGGGCCAGATTTAAGATTATAGTTGATTGCAAGAATTGGTGCATATATATGTACTGCAAGCTGTGTATACCAAGAACATAAAGGAACTACAAATGTCACGCTTCAAACATGATGTAATGTTAATGCTTCATTAAACTACCAAACCATTTTCTTATTATTATTGTTATTATTATTATTAAGTAATTGCATTCTTATAAATGTTTTGTACTGCAATAGGAACGTCATACCAACAAGGTGCCTAGGAAACCCGATACACGGGAACCTACTTTTGCAAGGAATCATATAGTTGCATTCTAAATCATGATGTATTTTATATGAATCAACGTACTGAATGTATAACTATTATTAGATTCTCTTAGATTATATTCGTGATGACTATTTGTAGGATTGAATACAAACTCATGACTATGCATGTATATTTTAAATGCGAACTTCTAACCATGCAAATATAATATTATGAGTTTATGTAAGATTCACTCTTAAATGAAATGTTAGTTGTTGTTGATGTATGGATTATATATTGATGATGTGAAGGGAACATGTTCGCCAATTACTGACATGATGTGTGTCAACTACAAAAAAAAAATAAAAAAATTTACTGTTGTTTTGGGCTTGAAAAGCCGAGCTGTTACATCTCCCAAGTGCAGGAGTGTTAAAGTAATAAATAACCCAGCAAGATCGGGGTCGAACCATAGAGAGGTTAACTATATAAATTATAAATAATAATAATAATAATAATAATAATAATAAGTTAAAGAGGACTTTGAGATGGAAGATTAATGTGAGGATTCAACAATGATAAAAATAAATGTCAATGTTAAAGGATCCACTAATAGTATTAGAAATAAGTATAGTATAAACTCTTTTTATTAATCAACTGGAAACCACACACAAATGAGGTTCCAATCAGATGATTTATCCTTAATAGTTCATTATAAATTTTTAACATGATCATATTAATTATCTTATTTAAGTAAAACCAAACTTTTAAATATTATCAGGATTTCACAATGCTAATTTATGTTAACAACAAATCAAGTTCATTTCATAGCACATGTATAGGTTATACCATACGGTTGGCTATGAAAGTGCCAAGCATTTGTTGTACCAAGTGTTATACAACAACAGGTAAGGTATTAAGAATTAGTAAGATAAAAAGATAAGACATGTTAATAACAAACTTTCTTGGATATAAACATTGAAGTCCATGTTGAGTTTATATTATACATATTCTAACACCATTAGTGAAACCTTTTCACCTTTACATAATAAACTTAGCTAAACATAATGAAAAAGATAAACATAAATAAACAACATAAGAACATAAGTATAGTAAAGGAAATGAAAAGCATAAACAAGAGATTAAGGAAAATATAACATGAAATAAAACTTAAACATTACAAAAATATCCCTTGACAAACCTCCTGTAATAACCCGTTAACCCTAGAAAACCCCTTAGTTGTTTGATGTTTATAGGCAATAGCTAGTTCACTATTGCTTGGATATTATGCGGATCGATGGCTACCCCAACTTTAGTTATCACGTGGCCTAGATACTCCACATGAGAGCTACCAAAGACACACTTACTTTTCTTAGCAAAGAGACTCTAACTTCTGAGTATATCAAACACTCTGCAATTGTTCCACGTGTTTTTCCATTTAGGCCAATACACCAAGATGTCGTCAAAGAAGATAAGAATGAATTTTCATAAATGCTTTCTGAAAATGTCATTCATTAAGCTTTGGAAGGTGGCTGGTGCATTGGTTAGGCCAAATGGCATGACCAAAAACTCATAATGGCTATTATGGGTTCTAAATACTGTCTTGCATATATCTTGAACAAATATCCTTTTTTGATGATAACTAGCCATAGATCAACCTTTGAGAATACAATAGCCCCCCCGGTTCTTCCAGCAGTTCTTATATTATAGGGATATGAAACTTGTCCTTGATCATTATCTTGTTAAGGGCCCTGTAATCCACACACAACCTCCAAGTATCATTTTTCTTTTTCACCAAAACCACTGGTGAGGCAAATGGATTGGTGTTAGTGTTGTATAATGCCAGAACCCAACATCTCTGTTACTATTTTCTCTATTACATCTTTTTGTAAGCCTAAGTGTCGATAAGGCATGAGATTGATTGGTTGTGATCCTTCCTTGAGAGGAATAGCATGGTTGTGCATCCTAAGGAGAGGTAGCCCTATAGGTTCCTTGAAAATATCTTGGTAAGAATTCAATATTTCATCTATAGTTGTATTTGTCCTAATACTGGGCTATAGGTTAGTGGTCATCGAGCTTACAAGGTGATCACTCTCTTCCACTAATCTAAGGCTACATAAACTGACCTCTACTAGCCGAGTTTGATTGTTAAGCAAACAATTGCCAATAATCTGAAGCTTAACTAGGGTGTCTCCTCGCAACAATACTTATTTCCCTTACAACACAAAGGACATCCATAAGTCATTGTAATTTGATAAGATGTTACCCAATATAACTAACCATTATACTCCCAGCACCATGTCACAACTTTTTAGTTCCACTATAAACACATCCGTGAAGAACTTGACTTCTTGCATTTTCCATATGAAGTTCTTGCATACATGGGTACAAGTTATCTTACCACCATTTGTTGCTTTTACTACCAAGGGCCTAATTGGAGTGAGAGTACAGCTTAGTTTCTTGGCCACCTGAGTGTTGATAAAATTATGTGTGCTACCTGAGTCGATCATGATAAAGAGTGGAGACTTATCAACCTTACCAATCACTCTTAGTGTCTGAAAACCTTAAGTACCCTTCAAGGCATTGATGGATATTTAATGTGTGAAATTATCAAGGTCAATCTCACTGGATTCCTGGACCTCTTCTTCTACATCATCCTCATCTTCTAAAATACATAAGGAATACAACCTCTTGTTTTTGCATCGATGTCCTGGTATGAATTTTTCATCACACTAAAAAAACAGTCCTTTCGCCCTCATCTCATTCAGCTCCTTGTTCCTAATGGTCTCTCTAGGTTTGTAAGGTGTTTTAACAGGGTAGTTATCAGAGGTTGGAGTCTTCTAGTGGTAGGGAATGGGTTTTACATTGTTGTTATTGTGGAAAAGAGTTGTTTTTGTGGTGTTTTTAGCAAGGAAAGGCTTCTGTAGGTTGGCACTACTAGTAGTTTGGTAGGTGTTCTTTAAGTAGGAATGATGGTGTTGCCTATAACTGATGGTATTTTCTTGTAATCTAGCTAGGTTGTAAGCTTGATATAAGGTTTTTGGTTCAAACATTTTAACCATGTTCTTAATCTCAACTTTTAATCCCTTAAGAAAAAACACCAAAGCCTGCCTCTCCGCCATCTTTACCCTATTCCAGAGTATGTCAAATTCTTGTATATAAGTTTATAAGTTTGCCATTTGCTTAAGATCCTTCAATTCTTCCAGATGATCCTTCTGGCCCCTAAAATGGCAGCACAAGGCCTTAATATATTCACTCCATAAGATCTCATGATAGTTCCTAACAAAATTTTGATGCCAATATAAGGCTCTTTCATCCATGTAATAGGATGATTGTTTGAGTTTTTCAGAATCATTCATTTCAACAATTTCAAAATACTTGTTACATCTGAATAACCATTGATAGACATCGTCCCTATTAAAACTAGGAAAGTCACGTTTAGGCTTGTATACATGTTGAAGATGTTGATCTTGTACCCTGGTCCAGTAATTCTTGGTAACTTTGTTGGAGCAACCCAACTACTCATGGTTAACATTTGGTTCACCCTTTGCCAAACTTAACTTATGCAAAAAGGAACTGTGGTAGAATGATAAGCCACTAATCAAGTCTTTAATCTCCCCAAACTTAGCTTCATGGCTATCCATTTTTGACCATACACTTCCAATAACTTGGTTACTTGTTTGTATTTCACTGCATATTCCTTGTTGGCAGACTTAAGGGAGTCTTCCCAGCGCCTTAGATCCTGTGCTCTAGTGTCTAGAGCCATGGCTAGTGTCCAAGGTTCACAAGCTCTGATACTAGTTGGTATAAGTGATATTTCTATAGAACCCACCTAAATAGAATCCAGTACTTAGGCAGGGGTCATTATGTAAAGAGAACAAGGGAGGAAATAGTGAAAATGTGTGGGCAATGGAAATGGCCACTCATCATGCATTCATTATGTTTCTCTATATATCCCTTGTTACAATTATGCCACACACACACACACACACACACATATAGCATTTCTTCCAGAGAGTTTCCCCTAACTAACTAATCCCTTATTCTAGCATGAGAGCACACACAAGTTATGTGTTTGCAAACAATGCGAATTACTGAAACGGGGCATTTTAACAACAGAAATAACAATTTGAATCTACCCCCTCTCAATGGCCCAGTTTGTGCATGTAACATCCATAAACTAGAAATAGGAGAAGAGAGATGCTCAAATCTAAAAAAGGGCTCGTGACTCGGGGTGATGTCTAATAGTACGATAAGTCTTTTTTGCATTAAGACCACTCCATGCATTGATTGGACTTAATTTCACATGAAAGTTATGGTTTTGTTGAGTTCATATATATTGATCTAAAGCTTAATGTGAATGGCTTTCAATATCGGTAAATGAAGAGTCCAATAATATTTTTTATTTCATTGCCTCCTAATTGCTTCGTAATGTGTCTCTAGTAAACCAGAAACCATAAAGGTTGAGTGAGATTTTGATTAGTCTCTCCGAAGATCTCTCTATAAAAGCAATTCTATGACAACTTGTCTAATGATATGTGCATGTGTAGTTTCATTACTTACCTTTTTCTTTTTATATCCACTTACTTTGGGTCATCCTATTTTTTACCCATCCTTTAATTATACTTTTATTTAATGGTTTTTTTCCCTAAAAAAAATGGATACTTACCCAACAACTTGGTGATAAAAAAAAGTTATACTAACTACATTTAAAGTCTATAATTTAACCATATATTAAACCATAAATAAAATGACATGAAAAAAATTCATAAAAATACACTTGTCAAATTCTAAAAATTTAATTGTCAGATAATATAAATAAAAGAAAATATTAATGAGAAGCTCAATACATCAACTTCGAGAAAATTACTAAAAACCTCACATTTTAAGTATTAGAACACCATGTATAACAATTTTTCATAATTACACTTTACTTGCTAATCAGTTTAAAATAATTAATTATACATTACATATTGAATCATTAATCTATTAACTTAATTAACAAAAAAATCTAAAACATTACAAAATCATTCATAGCCCACATTACCTCGTCACTAATTGAACCAACAACACCAACACAATAGCCTTCAATTCCACCCACCCAAACCTTCACCATCATTTACCACTAACAACGCTAACACCACCGCATCACTTGATAACAACCAACAATCCTCATCTTTTTCACCACCATTAAACAACAACATATACCTTCAATAAACCATAAAAATCTTAAATCCCCACCCACCCACCTATATACCTCCCTTTAAAAAAGCCTAAGTCATATCAATTTTCATCATTCTCTCAATGAACAAAACCAATCTCTCTCTCTCTCTCTCTCTCTCTCTCTCTCTCTCTCTTAATTTCAAAATCTCTTTTGATTCAATCAGTAATAACCTATACCACACTTCCTTCTTTGCAGCCTAAAAATTATAGTTATGCAATGACTTATGGTTGTTGACGTGCTTGATATTTTTATGATTTTTATTGTATTTTTACTTTTATTTTTATGCTAGTTTATTTTCAAACTCTTTATTTTATATATTTTGAATTTATTTTTATTTATATAGAAAAAGAAATAAATTTATAGAATCATAGGCGTTACAATGAAAAATTAGTTTTCAATCCTTGAATTCTAACTAAGCATTATCCTAATTGGATTTAGGGTCATGGTATTGAAGAATCCTATTTAGAAGCCAATTAAAAGAGAAAATTAATCTTAAAGAGGAATGATTGACTTGTTTACATATTTTGAGAAAGAAGGGCAGGACGAGAGTGATAAATTTATTGTAAGAATATAAATTTCTTTACCAGAAATTTTAGAAACATATCTTAGTATAACTAGGGATAAATTTCTCTATAAATATCTAAACTAAGTGATGTTGGTGGTAGGAGAAAGCTAAGAAGAAGATCTAAAACTTTGATGTTATAACCTTTTCAAAATAAGTCAATTTGATTGAGAATATAGAACTGGAATTAGGAATTGAAATCTACTAATTTTCAAAAAAAAATTGAGAAAACAAATAAAAAAAGATTTTGAATGAAAGAAAAGAAAAGAGAAGTAGACCAGAAATGAGAACATGAACAAAGCTATAACAAAAGGGTTTTTCACCATTGACAACTTTGGGAGCAAAAGGTGGAAAAAGAAGATTGAAGCAGAGTTTGTCAACATTTAAGAAATTCAACATAAAAAAAGTATCTTCCTATTCTTTTCTCATTTATTTTTATCTTTCACAATGAATTCTATAGAGATTTTGATTTGTAATAATATGATTATGAGCAAAATATTATTGCTATGGATCCAATGTAGCCTTTCTATGACATTCTTGAATTCTTGATTTATGTTATTAAAGTATTTATCAATCCTTTTTGAGTGTATGTTTTTGTATCAAATACATTTGAATGATTGATCACCATTTGAATGAATTGTTATACATGTTATGTTTTTTGGATCAAATGTAAGAAATTTTATAAATCAAATGAAATAAATTGCATAACAGCAAGTCAAAATATACAAGCATGTACAAAAAGAAGGGAACATGCTCCCTTAAACAAAAAGCATAACCGTACAAAGAAACTAACAGCCAGTATTAGCACCAAACCACAAAGCCATAACAAGTACAAAACATCAACCTGCAACCAACCCCATGACTAGTAGCCAAAATCAAGCACAGGCCACTAGGAGCAACAACCATAGCAAGCCAACTATGCCAGTAGAACTAGCCACAACAGCTACATTAGCAACTGGAGTCGAAAAGAGAAGACCGGAAAAAACATCTTCACACTAAACAAGCACAACCAAATCAAAACTAGTAAAAAGAGCCAGCCCAACAAAACCTCTAAAGGCAATGAACCTACAACCAGCAAACAAGCAACCACACCGGCAACAAGCATAGCAAGAGCTTGTACTAGAGCCCAAAAGCAAAACCAAACCAAAAGCCTACAACCACCAGCCAAACAACCCTACCAGCAGCTAGCATAGCAACAAGAATCAGCACTAGAGCCTAAAAGCAACCCCAAAACTCAAATAGAACCAACCACCAACAGAAAAAATGACAAATAGCCAGCCCAACCAACTTCTACCAAAGACAATCAACATCTAAAACAAAACCAAGCCCATAACTAATAACCCTCTAGCAGGAAGCAAGCATTCCTAAGGGCACACTAAAGATGACAAAGACCCAGGAGTTCTATCCCTCCCAAAAATATCATGACTAACATTTAATCTAGAAGACTGCCATCTCACATTAGCATCATCCACCTGAACCTATCCTTTCCGATCTTCAGGCAAAGCTAGGGAAGTGTCAGGTGCATACATGCTTCTACTCCTCGTCATCTACTGCCTCTGACATATAATAGTATTTTTTCCTTGTGGTGGAGCAGAATACTTATATTGCCAATCAATGATGGGTATGACATTAATGGAGGATTTTGAAGGATCTGAGGCTGATAATATAGGGTTTGGTGAAAGCTTAGGCCTTTTCCTTTACTAATGGCAACTTTATCTTCATCTACAACAGTAACTGCCAGAGCATTAGAACAGGAGTCACCAGGAGGAACAGTTGACAGCCTTGAGTTATCATCCATAACAACTATCTACATAGAGGGTCAAGATAGGAAGAATGTTTTACTTCTTATGATATATGCCATGAATTGAACAAAAGACAGAGATGTTCTAACATGATTTTTTTCAGTTGTTATCTTGAAATATTATATAAATATGTTTACAAGCTTTTAAAATTATATAAAAATATCACGAGTTATCATATACATGTAATTTTAATTCTACTCGTGAGATGGTATTCGATAAATTATAATATTTCACCATTAATTTAGATGATAAATATTTAGTAACATATTTTAGAAATTAGTTTAGCTTAGTTAGGTAAATCAAAAGCCCTAGTATTTTATCGGTTAGTGACTTTGTTTGTTTTGTGCTTTTGTTTGATTTCTATTTGCTAATTTGTTAATTTTCTTACACATATTCATCTATTTTATGCTTTCAAATAATTTAGAACTAGAATAATTGTAATAGCTAATAGATAGATAGTCCTAATGACAACAATAATCTTTCTTACATTATATTAGTAGAAGCGTATACTTGCTATCTAATTTTTGCATCAAGTTTTTGGCATCGTTGTTAGGGACTATTTTAACCATGTTAATTTTGATAACATATGGTTCTAGGTTAATTTGATTTTTATTTAATCTTTAGTTTGTTTGCTGATTTTGATATTTCTTTTTTAAAATTCTTATGCTCTGCATGAGAGATTCTTAAAGCTTGGAGTTAGTATCATTTGATTTTGAAATTAAATGAATATGTCAGCATTTTAACAAGGAAAGGAAGGAGAAGTCTATAAATATTCAAATAGCCATGAATAATCAACTTGGTGAGGTTGAGGACCAAAAGGCTTTGAGAGACTTCGCTGGACCTTTGGTGGCTGAAACAACTTCTTGTATATGATGATTGTCCATTCAAGTTGATAATTTTAAATTTAAACCAACTATTATACAAATGATCCAACATTCAGTGTAGGTTGATGGAATGCCCAGTGATGATCCTAACACCCATATAATAAATTTCTTGGAAATTTATGAAACATTTAAGCCTAATTATATATCAAATGATGCTAAAGTGTAAGGCTAGTTCGTTTTCACTTTAAGAAAAGGAAAAATGATGGTTTAATTCTCTTTCAGGAGGAATGATCACCACATTTTAAAAGAAGTTCTCCCTTACAACTAAAACAAAAAGAAAAAAAGATGACAAACATCACCTCTTTTATTCAACTTAGAACTATTATATAAAGCATGTGAACGATATAAGGATTTACTGTGAAAGTTCCCAGATCATAGGATTTCTCTTTATCTAATGATTTAAACTTTTTACAATGGAATAGTGACTTCAAATTGATCAATGTTTGATTTTTTCACTAGAGGAAATCTTACAGGAAAAAGTCTTGAAGATGCTTACAAACTGCTTGATAAGATGACAACCAACAACTACCAATGGCTATAAAAGAGAGTAACTTTGAAAAAAGGAGTTGGAATTTTTAAATTAGATGTTATTTCTACTCAAGTTAATCAAGTTTTAGATTTAACTAAAAGATTAGAAAATATGAGTGTGTTTTTGAATTAAATGTTTTTTTCTATTCTAGTTAACGAACTTTCAAATTTAAATAAAAGATTAGAAAAATATGATTGTGAACTCATTTCAAGCATCTAATAGTATATGTGAAATTCATGTTGGAAATCAGAAAAGTGTTGAATGTCATATAGACAAGCCAATTTTATATCTAATTTCCGGTGCTCAAATAATCCATATTTATATACATATAATCTAGGTTAGCATAATCTCTCAATTTTTCTTGGAATAATTCTCAAAATGCTATAAGCAACCAGGATTTTAGTGGCGAGAAAAAAATCCCAACCTTTATGAACTACTTATTCAATACATCAACAAATAGGAAATTAAGCTCTAAAACCAAGAAGCTTTTATCTGCAATCTTGAAACACAAGTAGAGAAAATTGTCAACATGATGTTTGGAAGACCTTAAGGATCACTTCCAAGCACTATAAAGAATAATCCAAAATAGCAAGTGAAGACAATCATGTTAATGAGCAGAAAGAAAATAAAGCACTCGTAAGACTCCATAGATGATGACTATCAAGCCATTGAGAAAAAAAAAAAGCATCTATGAAAAGGAAAGAAAAATATATTGGTTCAAAGGAGAAGGCTAAATCTCAAC
The DNA here is from genome assembly GCA_018804465.1 of Populus tomentosa. Taxonomy (NCBI): domain Eukaryota; kingdom Viridiplantae; phylum Streptophyta; class Magnoliopsida; order Malpighiales; family Salicaceae; genus Populus; species Populus tomentosa. Next base: position 4,906,412 of record CM031997.1, read on the forward strand.
ATGAAATTACTAGCCCGCCACCATATGTTCCACCAATTGCCTTCCTATAATGTTTGCGAAAGAATGAGCTAGATAAACAATTCTTCAAATTCCTTATGTTTTTTTTAAGAAATCACATATTAACATCCTTTTTCTTATGACTTGGAACGAATCCAAGTTATATGAAGTTCATGTAGGAGATCTTATCTAACAAAAGAAAATTAGTTGAGTATGAGAATGCAATGCTAATTGAGTAGGGCATTGTAAACACTAAAGCTTAAGGATCTAGAGATTTTTACTATTCATTGCACACTTGAAAATTATTATTTAAAAAAATCTTTGTGTAACTTAGGTGTAAATGTAAATTTAATGTCTTTCTTATTGTTTACAAAAATTGATCTTGGTGAGCCAAAGGCCACCATGGTATTGTTATAGGTTATAGATATGTCGATCAAATATCTACAAAGAATTATATAAGATGTACTATAAAGGTTAACAAGTTCATTTTCTCAACCAACTTTATTATTCTTGATATAAAGGATGACCATGAAATCTTTTTTATTCTTTGCCAAATATTCTTCGCAACGAGAAAAGAATTGGTTGATGTTCAATAAGAACAATTAATTTTATAAGTGCTAGATGAACAACCTTTAATGCATTTAAAGCTATGAAATATCTATCTAGTTATGATTAATATTTTCAAGTGGATATCATTTACAAGTTGGCAGACAACACTTTTAAAGAGAAGAATCCAAAGTTCCCTCTTGAATTATGTCTCATCACCTCTAAAGTTATTGATGTCAAACAAACTTTAATTAAAGAATGCAATTAATACTATGAAGCCCTTCCACCATTCCTTTAAGCAAATAAGCCAAACTTGGAAGAGATTGGAGCAAATATTAAAAATATACAACCATCCATTTAAGAGAAACCCAAGAAGAAACTTAAGCCGCCACCAACCCATATAAGGTATGCTTACTTAGGCAAATCTTCATCTCTTCTAGTTATTATCTCATCAACTTAAAGTATTTTGGAAAAATAATGTTTTTTTAGGATTTTGACAAAGGACAAGACGACATTAGAATGTGCCATAACAAATATCAAGGGTGTCAATTCATCTCTTTATATGCATAATATTTTGATGGAAAAAAATTCCAAACCAACTTCCCAAAAACAATGATGATTAAACCTAACTATACAAGAAGGGATGCCAGCTCAAATGCTGAAATTATTAGATGTCGGATCATGAGAATAAAAGGAAATCTAGCTAAGGACTATAAACCAATGCTTTATTAGAGGCAACCCAAGTTTTTTAAATTTCTTTGCTTTGTTTTATTTTTTATATTTGTTTTGCTTATTACTAGCATTTTCTTCTCGTTTTAGTTTGCTAAAGTATGATGGATCCTCATAAACACTTTAACATACATTTTAAAAAATACTCTTAAGGAGTTTCTCTTATATCCTTCTTTTTTTCTTACATTAAAGACAGTGTTTAGTTTATGTAATGACTTGAAATTTCCATGTAACTTGCTAAAAAAGGCTTTGTATGGATATAAACGGGCTCCTAGAGCCTGGTATAGCAGATTGGATAGTCATCTCTTAAGCTTAGGTTTTGAAAGGAGTATGAATGAAATAATTTTGTATGTGAAGTATGTTGAAAAACATAAACTCATTGTGTCAACATATGAAGATGATTTATTGATTACAGGAGACAATGAGCAACTTGTAGAGGAGTTTAAAGCCAACATGAAGGATAATTTTGAGATGAATAAACTTGGTTTGTTGACATATTTCTTAGGCATAGAGGTAACTCAGTCTGTGCAACTTTACATTTTATGTTAGAAATAGTTTACTTTGAAGCTACTAAATAAATTTGCAATGGAAAATTGAAAACCAGCTAGTACACCTATAGTACTAGGACAGAAGCTAATTGAGGATGGAGCACCCAAAACATATGGTAAATCCTATAAAGGTTTACTTGGGAGCTTGTTATATTTAACTGTTACACGTCTAAACATTGTGTTTGTTGTCAATTACCTCTCTAGGTTCATGCAGGGTTCAAGTCAAATCCATTTTGTGGCAGCCAAGAGAGTTCTAAGATTCAAAAAAGGACTATGGAGTTTGGCATGTATTTTATGAAATCTAGTTCTGTTAAACTTATTGGTTTTTCTGACAGTGACTGGGGTGGAAGTGAAAAAGAAATGATGAGCACATTAGGCTATTATTTGGCTATGGGAGAAAGCATTTTCTATTGGAACTCAAAGAAGCAATCAGTGGTTGCACATTTCACTGTAGAGGTAGAGTACATACGGATATATACGGCAATAAAATAATTGATATGGCTAAGAAAAATGCTAACTAATTTGGACTTTAATCAACGAAGTCCCATAGAATTATTATATGATAACATATCAACAATAGCTATTTCAAAAAATTTTATTTTTCATGACAGAACCAAGCATATGAAGATCAAGTTCCATGCTATTAGACAATTTCAACAAGAAAGGAAACTAGAGTTACTCTATTGCACTTAAAAAGAACAATTAATAGACTTATTTACCAAGCCTTTAGCTAAAGACATATTTGAAGCTCTAAGGTAGAGGATTGGAATGTGCAACTTTGGAACAAAAAAGGAGTATGAAGTGATGGCATTAAAGCTAAAAGTTTGTTCTTCAAAAAAAAAAATTCTTTCATTATTATTTTTCTGTTAATGGCATCATTATCTTGATGTTGTTTGAATCTTTGGATTTAAATTTATCTAGAATAAGTGTTAGCTATATAGTTTCTTAGATAAAAGAGATGGTTGTTGTTATGATTCTTATCTTGTTTGATTTTATTTATAAATAAACTTAAAAGGATAGCAGTACTCACGTTATTCATTTCTACTACTTGTTCTTTGTTTCCTTGTACTTTTGTTCCCTGTTTTTTGTTCTTTTATTAAGTTCTATATATATGCAATGTCCTCACCAACCAATGCTTAAGATTCAAGTACCCTGAAACATCTCACCAATACTTAGGATTCAAGTAGCCTGAAGCATGTAATTAAATACTCTAGTTAATTAAACCAAAGTGTCAAGATATCAATAATGCTTATTTTAGCATCGCACCACACTTTTTAAAAAATAAATTTTTATTTTAAATTAATTTTTTATATTTTTAGATATTTTAATAAATTAATGTCAAAAATAAATTTAAAAAAAAACATAAAAAATATTTTTTTTAATATATTTTAAAATAAAAAACAGCTCCACACGGTTTATAAAATAACAATAACAAACCTATTCGGGTTAGCTGGGTCGTCCTTATCTGGTGTTGGAATTTGAAGAGACTGGAGAAAACTTTGCATTTGGTCTGCGAAATCTTTTTAAGTTTAATCTAAGCAACATGTAGCAACCAACATCAAATCAGCTCAAATAGTTGGCTGTTGCTCCAGATGAGCGCGGCATTTATGGCTCAGACTCAAACCCCGTGAACAAAGGGTAATCCGGGGCATTCCAGACAGTCGTCTCCGTTAACAAGTCACAAAGTGCATAATTCACATTAACGGTTTGAGGACATTTGCTGCAAAATCTTTGAGCTATAATAAAAGAGGAGCAGCAGTGATCTTTTATAGCAAGGAAATTTTAGAAAGTGATATCTGTTAGGAGCTCACAAGATGGCGAAAGATCCAAAAGAAAAAAAAATACAAAATGGAAATGGAAGGACGAAGGATTAACCTTCCATGAAATGACTGGGGGAGCTTTTATACTTGGACAACCCAATCTAGTCAATCTGGCATCACCCTGTAATGGCAGAGGAGCTTCTATACATGAATTGGAGTCTTCGAGTATATTTTATAATACTAACCTAGGTTTGCTTCCACACATCATCTCAGGCTTTCTTGAAGTTCACCAAACACTATAGTGCCTATTGAAAGCAAACTCCTTCATTAACACTGTACCTCTTGTAGAGAACAATATGTTGATCTGTGGTAGAATGGCTAGCACTGTGAGACTGATTTATGTAATAATTCGTCAAATAATGATCATGTGCTGCTGCTCAATGGATCCTCTGATGACTGCAAACACTCTTCTGGGTTTGAATAGAAGTAATCCTCTTCTTTAGGCCTGTCAGGGATCACTAGCCTTTTTGTTGGGCCGCCCATCCGATCTGCATGGGATTCTTTTACATAATACGAAAATTCATCCCAGGTCAGTGATCCATTAGTGTATCGATCTATCAGATCAACCAAAAGCCTTCTGTCCAGTAAAATTGTTTTCTTGAAGCCAAGGAATCTGAGGAGGCATTAGACAAAGGATTAGACACTGTTAAGATAGATGAGTTTTGATTTCACACACAAGAAAAGAAACTACATGGAGACCATAAGAACAGAAACATCAAGAACCTTCCTCAGTCAATGTAACCCACCTTTGCAAAAATCATCAATAACAAGATCATGAATTTTAAATAAATATCAATATATCAACTCAAAAATCAACAATAACAAGTTCATGAAGTATAAATAAAAATCAAGCTTCAAAGTTCATTCAATATCTCACAGCCAGAGTAAAAAACTGTCTGGATGTAGAAGGCACACACAAATTTTTGTCCTCCAATAGAGATAAATTGGAATGTTAAAACTTGAGGGTGTTTGAATTCCAAAATCATTTATCTGAGGCCAAAGAAACCGCTACATTAGTTTAAAAACATTAAAGGACCTTCAATATAATATATGAATAAAAAAGAAGCAGCTGTTTGGAAGAAAAATACCTGCGATGGCCTTCAACAACTTTAGCCATGTTTCCATCATAGGTAGGGACAAAAATATCACTCTCCAATGCAACAAGGTAATCCAATGCTGCCATTTGAGATGAGTGATTCTGGAAGAACCTAAGGTCTGATGGTTCCAACAGCGTTTCCTTTCTGACCTGTTTCAAAAACCAAAAGGAACCTGTTAACAGAAGAGGAGGGAGCAACTATCTTACGTGTAAACAGTTAATTTCAGCTTTGATCTACATACCAGTTTTGGATAAGATGCAGCAAGACTTGCCATTCTCCTATCACCCCCATATATTTCACCAGCTGCAACATATATTTGCATATTCGGATCAATGTCCAGTGCCCTCAACGTGAGAGCTGTTTCCTCAGGTGTCAAAGGACACAACCCATCTTTCCTCTTCAAGTCCGAATTTATTATTTTTTCTTTCCACCAAGGATAAGCATATCTGTTCAGATGACAATGTGGACTGAGGATCAAATAAATACTTCAAGCAGCTAAATAGCTGATAAAGAATTATGCACAGCTTACCTCATTCTAGTCAATTCTTCCACCTCTTCATCGTTGCAACCTTGAGTACAGCCAGAAAACGCCAGCATGTCCATTTCATATCGAAGGTGGAGTACCAAGAAGGGACCATTTTGCCTTAGAAGCCTTATAACTCTCTTACCCAACTCCTCTATTTGAGTGGTGAATCTCAGAGCAATAAAATTCACACGGCAGCGCAACTTCTGCAGCTCTAGAGGTTGGTGATTATTGGCAAGTCGAGCATCAGTTTTATTTAGATGTACAACTTTGTACTTCCGTATCAAAGGAAGAACCTGCATACAACATATAAAAAAGATACCAATGAGCAAAATAAATAGAAAAAAATTAACAACAATACCAGGTAAATAGGAGACCTTGCATGAGCCTACAATTTGAGCTAGCTGATGGAAATTAGCAATAAGAACTTCCAGAGTAACACATGACAATTTTTGCAACAATGCCAGAAGCAAAAAGGACAACAATGAGCTAACCTGGTTATAATAGTAAGAAATATCCGACCAACTAACTGGTGCCATGGTATAAGTCATCCCCAGTTCCACTCTCTGCTTCAGCCTGGAAGGCAATTCTTTCAGTACCCGAACCTCATCCCTTAACGATGTGATAAAATGCTCCACATCAAATATGTCTTGGAACTCACTGTGAGATCACAGATATTCATTAAAAAGTACGAGGTGCGTCTCCAATCCAAAAAATAAGGGGGGGATTAAATGGTACAGATTCCTATGTAGTTGAAACCATTTGGTAACTTCAAATACGAAAATGAGATTAACACACCTGGGATCAGCCCAAAAGGAGGTTTTATCCAGTTCTGGTACTATAAGTGTAACATTCAAATATCTAGCAATAGCAACCATATCGCATATCTGTAATGCAGAGAAGAAAAGCGACAAAATTAATGACAGATAAACCACAACGCCACTGTAAGATCATCCACAGATATGCACATGCCCAGCACAGTTGTAGCCACTCACCGCAGCTCTCATTTGATTAAGACCTCCATTGCACGAGACCATTAAGTATCCATTGTTCTTATAAACCCCTAATGCCAACCAACAAATGAGATATATCAGTCTACAGGTGACATGCTAGTTAAGCAGAACCAGCCAAAAACACAAATATATAATTTAAGTAGAAGAAAAACATCAGATGCAAACAAGTTTTTCCAACACCAGAATAATTTTATATGACAAATATTCTTCCCTTGGGATAACTTGCAGCAGCATCACTTTTGCAGACAAACACCAATCAATTTTATTTTTTATTTTTTATTTTATTTTTATCAAATGCAAGCAAACAATCAATCAGACTGAGTTGATCAGGAAAAATAAATAAAACATGCATCTTTCCACGAAATCACACAATTAATAGCTAAAAAGGACTGACTCTTCGGAGGCAAAACGCGAGCAGGGAGAGAAGGAACATTCTCTTGCAAGGCGGCGGAGACAGATTGAGAAGGCCAACCTTTCAAAACCCTAGGACCCCACATCTCACCGATTGTCGTCAACTGAACCACACATGTCCACAACAAAACCGACGTCGTTGCCCTTATCATCCACACCTTCATTTTCGACGACGGTCTTGATATACTAATCCTTATCTTTTCTACTCCTTTAACAACCCCCATACTCTCCTCCTCCACACTTTCTCTCTATCCTGCACATTTACCCCCCATTCAAAACGACCTGTCGTTCCTCTTCAACAATGCAGGATCGGTAACTTTAACAAAGAAACTTCGACACCCAAAACTGAATCCAAGAAAAACAAATAAATATAAATTTCTACCAACCTCTTCAAAATCAATCAATCAAAAAACGAATGAAGAAATTTCTCCACGATCTCATCAATTTTTCCGGCGAGAGAGACGAAAATACTCGCCGACGATTATAAAAAGGAGAGAGAGTGTGGTGGGGAGTACTCGAGCAATAAAGAAGAGCTGTTTTGGTGTGAACCGGCAACACAACATAGACACCGCTTCATCACTTTCCACCGGTTTTTTTTTTTTTTTTTTCCTATTCAGAGTTTCTTTTTCTCTCTCTTCTTGCCATATTTATTTAACTATGGTTATGGCTGACTATGGTTTACGTCTTGACTCTACTTAACTATACCCTTACATTTCAACCAGTAAATGCTCGCCAGCTGACGCCAGTACGGGTAGCCCCACTAGAATTAAGAGTGCCTGACGTGGCAGCTGATCCGGCCGTGGCGAAATAAGACGTGGTGATCTTTGATTGTCGTTACGCCGACAAAGTATCGCGATAAACTACGGGTACGATGGAAACAAAGTTTCTTTTTTAAAATATTTGTTTTTTAAAAAATAAACTTTCTTATTAAAGACACTAAAGAAAAAGGTAAACAGTAGAAATGTTTTCCCAGCGTTTTGTTTTTTTTTTTTTAAGGATCACATATTGTTTTATTTATAAATATTGTTGGATAGGACCAATTTTATTATAAGATACATTTGAAAGTATTTGAATTTACAGAGAGTTTACTATCTCTTAATTTTGCTTTCTTGAATGTGATTTTTTTTTTCTCGTTTGTTTTAAATTTAAGCTTTATTTGTTTGTCGAGATTTGGTTATGCTATAATCTTGATCTTTATATGGTGGTTGAGGTTTATTTGTTTGTTAAGATTCAGTTGTGCTATTACGCCCCTTAATTGCAATGGGAGCTTGTGAACATTGAGATTGTCACGGAGATTGCAGAACCGTGCAGTTGGGAGTGCCTTTGTGAATGAATCATCTATATAATATGTGTTGGAGATGAACCAAACCTAGAGATGACGTTAGGCAACTTGATCACACACGAAGTAAATGTCTAGTTCAATGTGCTTCGTACATGAGTGATAGAGAGGATTGGCAATTAGGTATGTGGCCCCTTTATATTGTCGCGCCAAAGTGTAGGTGGAGTTGGACTCAAGATGCCTAGTTTAGTTAGGAGAGATCGGAGCCACGTAACTTCAGCGGTGGTATGGCAACCGCGCGATACTCTGCTTCCATGCTTAAATATGATAACATTGGTTGTTTATGTGAGCTCTATGAGATTAAATTAGAACCAAGGTATACATAGTAGCCAGTGAAAGATCGTTTGTCGACGTCAAAGAAGGCATAATATCAGTGGATGAGGTGTAGCGGATGAGAATGTCGTAGTGGATGGTTTGTTGGAGATAATAGAGAATTCTTTTGACAACGGTCCAATGGTCTCTCATGAGATGCTACATGAACTAGCACACTTTACTGATAGCAAATACGAGGTCGAGTCTAGTAAAAGAGAGATACTGAAGAGAGCCAACAATGCTACAATAAAGGGTTAAACCACTAAAAGGATCACCTTTAAAGAGTGATAAGTTGTATGTTGTGGACATGAAGGAGTTCACTAGCTTGGCATGTAGCATATTAGTCTTCTTAAGCAAGTCAAAAATATACTTTTGTTGTGAGAGAAAAGGCCACAGTCATTTTATAGAGCTTCAATACCTAGAAAATAGTGAAGGTCCCAAAGATCTTTGAAAGGGAAATCTAATTACAGATTTGTAATGATGGAGTGTTAAAGAGATTTGTGAGGCCTGGTGATGATGATATCATCATTATATACGAGGAAATAGATGGCAGCTTGTTGTGATTTGAAAATGAATAAAAAATATCGGTTTTAGAAGCAGTAAAGCTCATTTCTACCAGTTTATTGCTGAGTTTGGAGAAGCAAGCTTTGAGTGCTTGTTTAAGCCTATAAATAGGTTTTTAAAGGTGACAAACATACTTAGGACATGAGGATCAGAGAATATAGGAGTTTGGTCATGTAAACTGTTTCTTGTAAGGTTCCACATAAAAAGGCATTTTTGATATCTAGTTGTCAAATGGGCTAATTTTGTGATACTGCAAAAGAGATAATAGTTTAAATGGTAATGGGTTTTACCACTAGACTGAAGGTATCATCATAATCAATACCTAGTAATTGGTGAAAGCCTTTTGCAACTAGATAGGCTTTGTAACGTTTATGGACCCATCAACCCGTTTCTTGATTTGGTAGATCCACGTATAACCCATAAGATTTGTGTTTGGCTTTGGCGGGACTAGGACCCATGTGTCGTTGTCAAGTAAGGCTTGAAATTCCTCATTCATGGCTTGTCTCCAATGTGGGCTTTTTTAGGCAATAATGAAGGAAGTGGATTTAATTTCTTTGATCTCGATGAGTAAGGCTTATATAGTGGGAGTCATGTTAGGTGGTATACTCTTGGGCTTGTGTATGTTGTTTTTGGATCATGTGATCATGAGGTGTGAGTTTTGTTGTTTAAAATTAGGCTCAAGTAGGGGGTTTGGGTTTGAGGGAAGGCACGAGTCAAGTTCTGGTTGGTTTGGTGGAAAAAAGAGGTCATTTGGCAAAGGATTAGGCTACGAGATGTAAAGGGATGAGGGTAGTGTTAGGAGAGGGTTTTGGTGATCGAGAGAGGGAGGATTCATTTGTTGGAATGGAAAACAGGTTTCATTGAAGATTACATGTCTAGAGATAAAGATTTGATATATGGATTGTTACAAGCATCAATATCCTCGATGGTTAAGGTTGTTGCCAAGAAAAACACAGAGATCTGAGTGGTAATCCATTTTGTGAGAGTTATATGGGCGAAGGTAAAGCCAATAAGCGCACCCAAATGTACGGAGGAGAGTATAGTCTGGAGGTTGTTTGAACATGAGTTTAAGTGGGGTTTTGTGTTGAATGACGTTAGACGAAAGATGATTTATGAGATAGGTGGCAATGATAAAAACACCATCCCAATATTGTTATAGGATAGATATATTTGCCATTAGTGGGAAGCCAATCTCAACGATGTGGCAATGACAGCGCTCGATTGACCCATTTTATTTGTGAGTGTGTGGGCAAGACAAATGATGGATGATGCTAAAGTTAAGAAGATGTGATTTTAAGGCCTGAAATTTGCCTTTAAAATCAGTTTGGACGCTTTTGATTTTGCAATCAAAGTAGCGTTCGATTTGAAGTTGGAAATTGATGAAGGTATGGGCAACTTGTGATTTGGCATTAATAGGAAATAGCCATATGAATTTAGAAAAATCATCAATGATGCTTCAGTAATAATTATTTCTATGAACATATTCAGTGGGCGATAGCCCCCATATATCCATAAATATTAGCTCAAAATGAGAAGATGAAATAGAATTTGACAAATGAAAAGGTAATTTATGACTTTTCCCAAACTGACAAGCATGACTAATTGGAAAATATTTATTGTTATTGACTGCTAGATGAAACTTAGAGATAATTGCTTTGAATGTGTGTAAAACAGGGTGTCTGAGGCGTGTATACCACTATGGAACCGAAGCTCTTTCGCTAAGGTAAGAAGCTGGACTAATGGAGGGAGAAATGAGAGTATACAAAGGATAAATGCCATTTTTACTCGGTCTTTGAAGAAGGATATTGCTCAAGGATGGATCCTTGACATAAAAAAATAAATGGTGAAATTCAAAATAAACATTATTATCGTTTATGAATTGATGAACTGATAATAAGTTATTTGTTTTATTTCAGGAGCATGTAGAAGAAAGAAATATTTGGAAGTAGAATAAAGAAGAGAAGAATCAGTGTGAAGAATTTTCAAACCTTGTCCATTGCCCACCTGAATTTATTCAGGTCTAGTATAGGGGTTGGCATTGAGTGAAAGGTTGTTGAGATTTGAGGTAATGTGATTAGTGACACCAGTGCTAGGGTACCAATTTTGATCATAGTGGGGTGCAGGAGAGTGAATTATGTTTGCTTGAAGATTAAATGGAGAAGGAGATTGATGTAACTAGTTGAATCAATACCAAAAGTTGCTACTGTATGGCTTATTTTAGAGCAAATTTGACATTGAGGTTTGTTAGAAGTGTGATTGTTATTAAGGGAAGAAATTATGGAATCCACACCCTCTGCCTCTAGACAAATTGCCATGGTGAGAACCACTTTTATATGAAGGTGGACCATGATGACCCCGATCGGGGTGGGAGGTGACAATGTTGGGCAAAGGCAGGTTGAATTCATTGGAGGTGTTTTGTTGGTTAAGGCAATTTTCATGAGTGAGGAGGCATCCATATAAGTCATCAAAGGAGATAGAATCTAGTCTAGTGGTAATAAAGGAGACAAATGAGTCGTAGGAGGAAGGGAGACCAACAAGAAGATATGAGGTGATTTCTAAGGAGCAAAGAGGATAACTAATAGCAAAGAGAGTATCTGATAATTGTTTGACTTTGGTGAAGTAATCAATGATTGTGAGGGATGACTTTTTAAAGGTAAAGAGTTAGAAATGCATACTGAGAATGCAGGTAGTGGAGGTAGAGGAGAATGTTTTCTCTAATGCGAGCCAGACATCTCGGGAAGATGTAAAACCTACAACTTGTGTGAGAAGGGATTCAGTGAGGGAAGAGAGGAGGGCACATAGAATGATTTGATCTTGTTAGGACTAGTGAATGTATTCAAGATTAGAAACATGAGCGAAGGATGAAGGAATTGTGATAGGTGGGCGGGGGACAGAGCTATCTAGGTAACCAAAAAGATTTTGACAACGAAGGTATGGGATTAGTTGAGCTCGCCAAAGAAAATAGTTATCTTGGGTGAGTTTGATTGTGATGAAATGATGGAGTTGGGTAGAGAGAATAGAATTGACAACAACAGAAAGAAAAAAAGAAGAATTGTTGAAGGCCTTGAAAGACGTATGTCTTTGTAGGCTCTGATACCATAACGAGATTGAAGAGAAAGGTAAATAGTATAAATGTTTTCCCTAGTGTTTTTGGAGAATCACATGTTGTTTTATTTTATAGATGTTTTTGGATAAGACCTACTTTGTTACAAGATACATTTGAAAGTATTTGAATTTATAGAAAGTTTGTTATCTTCTAGTTTTGCTTCCTTAAACGTGATCTTCTTCTTCTCGTTTGTTTTGAATTTAAGCTTTATCCATTTGTTGAGATTTGATTGTGCCATTATCTTGAGCTTTATCTGTTTGTTGAGATTCAGTTGTGCCATTACTTATATCCAAGTAATTTGATTTCATGTATCAAGGAGTGAAAGATTTTATGACAACAAAAAAAAAATTGTTACAAGCTAAACAATGCCGAGGCTAACTAATCAATAATCATCCAAATCTTAATCCTTGAAATAGAAATTCAAAACTAGGCATTGAAAGGATTATGTCTTATGATAACATGTAAACAAATGCTTTCTTTTCAAATTTTGATAAATAATTGCCACAATGACCACAAATAAAAATATAAATAAATCTCCTTTTTTCTTATTAATATTAAATGAATCATTGATTCCTTAAGCAATTAATATTTTACTGTAAATATCCCTATTTAATTTAGCCAAAATAGTGATTTCTTTTCTTTTTTTTTGAGATATCACAATAAATTAAAATTTTTAACTAAATAACATAGTTTTAAAAACAATTGGTGAAATACCATAGTTTTAGCCTGTCACGATTTCAAAAATACAATATCTTATGGATATCATGATTTGTTGAAAATTACTAGTTCTCGCCATAGAAAAAACTAGAAATCGTATCCCCTTTGTCTCCAAGCCTCGAAGCATGTTTTTCTCATAAAAAATCATCACTGCCACCACTTCCCAACAACAACCATCATGCTTCCACTACTTCTTAATAAAAAAGGTAAGTATCTAACATTGATATTAATTTTGTTGATTTTATATTTAATTTGTGATTGGTATAGTTGTGATTAAATTATTGTTTGGAGTTAGTTTAAAATTAGAGTTTGTTTGAATATATATATATATATAGCTATGTATTATAAATTATTTTATAAATTAGCTCATACATTTACCATCATTTTTGTCTAAAAAAACCATTGTCAGCTCTATGCAAATTTTATTGTTAATGTTATTTCAACATTTATGTTGAATAATATTTCTATAACAATTGCAAGCATAAATAAATTGGCATTTGTATAATATCAAACAAACATGCAAGCATTAAGAATGGAGTAGTAGAAATTTGACATGAACCTTTAGGATACAATCAATATTGTGCCTGATATTTTGTCATCAACTTTAATAACAAATTCAAAGACCCTTCTATAAAGAAAGATTTATAAAGAAAGATTTGATAGAAATGTGTTATGAACTTTCAAGGCATAAATTTGATTTGTGGCTCTCGATAATAAGCAATTTGGATCTAGAATATTGAGAACGATTTAAGTGGGAACAAAAAAATAGCACTTTCTTATTATAGATCACTAGTGCAGAAATATAACAATCAATATATCTTAATTTTATTATTTGAGATGGCTAAGATGGTAATAAACTTGATTAAATTTTGAGGAAATATATGAATTATTTATGTGATTACTTGGTTTTTATTAAAATGAGAACAAATGTGGCAAGATAAGTAAACTTTACAAGCAAACTATGAAGTATGGTAATAAAATATTCATTGAAGAGTAATTAAATTTTTTTAATATGTCTTGATAGAATTTATAATGATATCACGGAATAAAAAATTCTATGTGGTGATGATGATAAAATTTATGATAGTATCATTTACACATTTAGTGATTTTTAGTTAAACTCTTTATTGAAAAAATTATAAAATGTTATAATACAATTTTATATAATATTTCTTTAAATGAAATATGGATTGAGAATGCATAATATATTATATGAACATGCTCTAAAACTATCTTTGTTTTTTTTTATCGTACTGCTTTTTTTCTTAATTCATTTCAATCAATGTCAATTAATGAATAAGTGATGTTTTTTTCTTTTAGCTAATGAGAAAATAATTTATAGCACTAATACATTGGTATACAAACTTTAGAATTTGGTTCAATAAACATCTTTCATGGGCATGAGGAGTGTTACGATTTATGTTTAAATACAATGAGAATAATATGAATAAAAATAATTATATCAATTAGCATAATGTTTCGGCAAGATCGCCGTATAAAAGACAATAGCAATTCACAAGGAATGCTACGGTGAAAGTTTTGATTGTGATATATGGATATGGCCACGTGTGCAAAGAATTACTCAGTCATTAGCTAATAATACCATGCCATTTGTGAAAATCATCAATATAGAATAATCAAAATATTGCACTCAAGAAAAGATATGGTTATGACATGTTAAAATAGCCATGATAAAAAAAAAATCAAAATACTAGCAAATCATATATGTTAGATATAAAAAATTCAAAATAAAATGGGTTCTTTATGACATTTTTATATTAAAAAAAATTAAAACATTAATGAATTTTTTTAAGGATTTTCATGTAATTTTTTAATGTCTATATGATGATGACAATGATATGTATAAAACTTGAGGAAAAGAAAGAAAAGTTAAGCAGAAAAAAATTTGAAACATAGATGAAGTTTTTGAGGATTTATATGTGCAAGTTTTAAAGTCCAATGAATCAAAAAAGAAAGTTTAAAGAGGAAAAATATATATATATATATATATATATATATATAGAAACATTATTGAGGATTTTTGTGAAAGTTTTAATGTTAAAGAAAATAAAAGAAAAGTTAAACGTATTTATAGTGATTTGTTTTCTTGATATAAACTTAATAAAAAAAAAAAAAAAAGGAATACGAAGGAGAAAACAAAATAAGATTATGATACAATTAGATAATAAAAAAAAAACTACAAATATAAAACAATATACATTCTTACCTCAATTCTACATTGAAACCATCTCGATTTTATAAAATAAGTTAACAGTCCAACAAAAATAAAAAAATATATATATTTAAATTAGTAGATGCTGGGTTCTTACTATCATATATAAAAACAATAAAATAAAATTATTTAGGAGTCTCTTAGATCTTGTTAAATAGATGTAGAATTATATAGGAATTTATTATTTGAAAATCTGATATTTTTCAGCTTTGAATAATTTTTTAAATGCTAGGTTTTCACAAACTATAAGCCGTTTAATTGTTCAACCTTCAATGATAATCGATACAAATCACTAGTGAAAAATTTCTTAGGTCCCTATTTAGAATAGAATGGTTGTTATGCCTAGAGTACTAGTTCTTTATTCTATGATTTACATAGTTTTTTCTGTCTAATAGACAATCACATAAAAATAAGAGGTATATCTTACTATTTATAAGAAAAATTGAAAAACTTTATAAATTAGTAAAATATCAATTTGCCCCTTGAACAATATCCATATATTAATTCAGGATAATTTTAGAAATTAACCCAATCTAGTCCTCACTTGATTTTTCTAAGTTTAGAAATATAATCCTTGTATTAATTATATTTTAGTTCTTAATTTATAAAATATATTTTAATCAAGTCATATTTAATTAAATCATCTCAATTTAATTTTTGATTAATGGTTCTTAATGTGTGTAACCCATTAGATTCTTAATATGTTGGCTCAAATATAAATTGTAATTATAATTACATAGAATTAAATAAATTAAATAATTTAATTTATTATCAATTCATCAACTAATTAATTTGTATTTGAAAATCAAGTGCATCGTTTAGCAACGCGTTATGATCCTCTAAATATTAGAAAAGTCATTAGTGGTTTGACTTAACCTTTCAGTGATCAGTTTTTTAGTATAATTAATATCTTTTCATCAATAATGTTTTGATTTAACATTAAAATATAAAATATATTTGGCATGTTAAATTATGTTTGTTCTGTATATAATAATCATTGATTGTTTGGATAAAATTTGAAACTCTTTTTAAATCTTATTCCATCTTGACTAATGATTTCTTAGTCAATGCTATTTGAGAACATATAAAATACATTTTCTAATTCACACATAGGGTGATAAATCCTCTATTTATCACTTAAATACCCTCATATAATTCATGTTATACCTAATATCTACTTCTTAGTTACCTTAATTAAGATAACATGTAACAAAATTAAAGCATAACATTCTCTATATAATATAACTTAGTGATATCAAGTTTAAAGATTTCTTATACAACTATAACATGAGCCTTTTCATAAACATAAGTGATCTCTTCATATGCGATTCTCATGTGGGTCAGTTCAGTGTAAATGTCTTATGACAAACATCAACATAAAAAGTTTTAAGTATTTTTTATACCTCAACTTATGATAACAACTATTTCATTTTATAAAGTAAAGAACATAATATATATCAGTCTCTACGATCATAATAAATGTCTTATATTTAAAAAAATATTGACTATGAACTTTTTAGGAATAATACTTTGATGTAATATGAATCACATAATTTTAATAATTTTATAATTTTTTTACAAAATATTTTTGTCTCATGAACTTTATTTTTAGTTTAGATTCATAAATCAAATATTAAATTTATTAATATAATATTATATGAATATTAAATATAAATTAAATAACCAACTGATTAGTTAAAAAAAAATATTAAACTAACATCGGATGCCACCAAATAAACATTAGTGCATAAATTTCTTAAATATATATTCAACCAGTTGCCCCTTTTTATGAAAAAAAAAATCGCACCAAATTATAAAAAAACAACAACTGCAAAGTGAAGAGTTATTAGTAGGGGTGAGCAAAAAAACCGAAAAACTGAATAAACCGAAAAAACCGAGAAAAAAAACCCGAAAAAACCAAACCGAAAAAAAACCGAATTAAACCGATTAATTTTTTTTCAAAAATGTTCGGTTCGGTTTCGGTTTCAGAAACCAGAACCGGAAAAACCCCAACCGAACCGAACCGGTTCGGTTTGAGGGGTACTATAAATACAAAAAAAATCGCGTCAGTTTTTTTAACCCTAGCATCTATACTTGATACTTCAGCCGTCCTTGTTCTTCTCCTTCTCCTGAGCCGCTCCCAGCTCCCTCAACTCACAGTCTCACAAATTCACCACAATTTCAAATTGAAATTAATCCATCTCCATCTACTGGACCACAATCAGATCAGCCCCCACCATCTTCGATTCTCCATCTCCATCCATCTCCAGCTACACAGTAAAAGGTTGAGTAGAATTTTTTTTTTTTTTTACTTTTGTTCTTATTTTAATATGTTCTCCGATTGATACGAGTCCTTCCATAAGAAAAAAATACTTGAAAACGGAATTGGACCCCCCCTTTGATTTGAATCACTCGTAGTCTCGTACCAAATGTAGCAATCTCTGTAATCAAATACCAAATGGCTAGTTTGCTTTCGGTTGATGTTTATATATATATATATATATATATATATTTATGCTGCTAATATATATTTATATATATATCCTGAGATTATATTATGTTGTAATGCTTGATATATATATGCTGTGAGTTTGTATATTGTAATTATATATACATGCTGAGTTTGTATATATTGAGTTTATATATATATATATATATATATATATATATGTGTGTGTGTGTGTGCGCGCGCGCGCGCGCTAAAATTGTATTATGCTGTAATGCGTGTAACATGTTTTCATTATGTAATAACAGATGGAAACTACTCAAATTCAAAATGCTTCATCCACGGACACTACACCAACATCTACCATGTCTCCAACTTCAAAACCTAACACAGAATCAACCAATGCAGGATCCACCATAGATACAAAAGGTAAACAACCTCAAGTTCTTGCATCTAGGAAAAGAAATGCTGATGATAAAAAAAAGTCACAAATTTGGGATCATTTTACAAAACTTGATATTGATCCTAAAGCCCCTAGAGCTGAATGCAATTATTGTGGAAAACATTATGCATCTCATACTATTGTTAATGGCACAAGTAACATGTGGAGTCATTTAAAAGTGTGCAAGAAGTTCCCTTTTGTGGTTGATAAGAAACAAAAGGTTTTGGTATTAGAACCTAAGATAGAGAAGGGTGAATTAGGAGAACAAATGTGGGAAGTCTTAAGGCAATAGGTTATAATTATGATGAATGTAGACAAGTACTAACAAAGATGGTTATAATTGATGAGTTGCCTTTTAATTTTGTGGAGGGTCGGGGATTTAAATTGTTTGCTAGGACCATGCAACCTAGATTTGACATTCCTTCTCGTTTTACAATTATGAGAGATTGTTTGAAACTTTATGTTGAAGAGAAGGATAGATTGAGGATAGCTCTTAAGGGTCAACGATTGTGCTTGACAACCGATACATGGACATCAATCCAAAATATTAACTATATATGTTTAACAGCTCATTGGATTGATAATGACTGGAATTTACATAAAAGAATTCTTAATTTTTGTCAAGTTTCCAATCATATGGGTGAGACAATTGGCCAAGTTATTGAGAATTGTTTGTTGGAGTGGGGGATTGATAAACTGTTGACCATTACATTAGACAATGCAAGCTCTAATAATGTGACCATTTCATTTTTAAAGAATGTGATGAAAGATTGGCCAACTAATATATTGTCAAATGAGCACTTGCATGTTAGATGTTGTGCACACATTGTAAACCTCATTGTGTGTGATGGCTTGAAAGAGATTAATGTTTCAGTTGTTAAGATTCGAAATGCCATTAGGTTTTTGAGATCTTCACCTTCAAGGCATCTTACATTTAAGAAGTGGGCTGAAAAGTTGCATATAGAGTGTAAGAAATCATTATGTTTAGATGTTGCAACTCGATGGAATTCAACTTATCTTATGCTAAAAGCTGCTGAAAAGTTTGAAAAGGTATTTATGAGGTTAGGTGAAAAAGAACCTAGGTATATGAGTTACTTTTTGGAGGTTGATTCAAAGGGGAATAAAAAAAACATAGGACCACCTCGTTTGGAGGATTGGGAAAATGCAAGAACTTTGGTTAAGTTCTTAAAGATCTTTTATATGGTTACATTGAGATTTTCTGGCTCATTGCATGTCACATCAAATTCTTTCTTTAATGAATTGATTTACATGCATACGAACTTGTTGCAATTATGTAAAAGTAAAGATAGTATTTTAAGTGGAATGGCGATGAATATGATGTTTAAATTTGAGAAGTATTGGGGTTGTGAAGTAAATTAGAATTTTTTGTTATATGTGGCTAATGTCTTAGATCCACGTTTGAAGT
Organism: Populus tomentosa; assembly: GCA_018804465.1. NCBI lineage: Eukaryota > Viridiplantae > Streptophyta > Magnoliopsida > Malpighiales > Salicaceae > Populus > Populus tomentosa. The sequence continues at coordinate 4,925,681 of CM031997.1, forward strand.
TGAAATATGTGAAATTTTGCTTTGGTGATTTGTATAATTATGACAAAACACAATTGCTAACAAATAAGGTGAAAGATACTTTGGTGAGCTTGTATGAGTTTTATTTGAAAATTAATGAAGTGGTGGATAATAATAGGCATAAACAGGATGTTAATGCTATTGATGATGTGGAGGTAGATGTTAACACTTTGGCTCGATTCAAAAGACATTTGTTGGAGGTGGATAGTATGGAAAATAAAAATGAGGTTGAGAGGTATTTGATTGAAGGTTGTGAGGATCCTAATGATGATAAGTTAGATATTTTAGGTTAGTGGAAAAGTAATGCTTTGAAATATAAGACACTTTCAAAGGTTGCACAACATGTTCTGGCTATTCTTATATCCACAGTGGCTTCTGAATCAACATTTAGTACAGGTGGTCGTGTACTTGATCACTTTCAAAGTTCCTTATCTCCAGCAACTGTTCAAGCACTCATTTGTTGTCAAAATTGGTTGCATCATGGATCAATTCCAACTGATATTAGAAGCTTGATAAATGATCTTGAAACCTACGAAAATCTTGAGTCAGGTAATTTATTTTAGAAACTTGCACCTTTTATTTTGTTATTTATTAATTAAATTGTTTGCAATCATCTAACATGTCTAATTTTTTATTTTGTAGAATTTAGTGGAAAGTTACATTTAGTAACGGATGATAATTAATTCAAAAGTTACTTTGATGGTAAAATACTATTTTTTTATTTTTACATATTCTAATTTATTTTATCATGTTATAATTTTAGATCTTGATTTTCAGGTTTTGATGTCAATGGTATTACGGAATCAAAGTGCAATGTTCTTGTCATCTTGATGTGCTTTTTGATTGAGATGATGTGCACATTGAAGATTTATATTTTTTGCATGAAGTATTTTATTTTTTATGACAATGTTATTTGTTGTTTTTTTTAAGCCTTTTGAAGGCAATGCTTTGTAATTTTAATTTTAATTTGGTGTGTGTATTATTTAAACTTTGATGCATGAGGAGTCCAAACTCTAAACATAAATATTAGAAAGACTTGCAACATATTAAACACAATATTAGCACTAATAATTTAATATAAATGAAAATTTAGTGACAAAAATATTAAATATATTATTATAGAATTTTGTAACAAAAATAGAAAATATTGACATTAATTATAAACCCATTAGAAAGCCCAAAAAGGCCTTAAAAGCCCAAAAAAAATAATACAGGTTTTTCGGTTTTTCTGTTAAAAAACCGAACCGAACCGAACCGAAACCATCCGGTTTGAACCGGATCCGGTTCGGCTCCGGTTTGAATTTTTAAGCTTTTTAAAATTTAATTTTGGTTAGTTTTTTTAAAAAAAACCGGACCGAACTGGAAATGCTCACCCCTAGTTATTAGCAAACCAAACTGAAGGACACGCACAAGGAAAAACACAAAAGGACAATATCTTGACTGGAGGACGTCATCGGCATCAAACACCGTACACCCATTTGATGCAATCCAAGGAGGCTTTCCAATAACCAGAGAACTACAACAATATAAAAATGACGTAAAATAACCTAATTTTATTCGAGTATTTACTTTCATTTTGAACAATTTCAGGAAAATAAAAATTTGGTTAATGCCTTAATTTATCTTTATATAATAAGATAATTCTTCAAAATGACCAAAAGGTCAATCCAATGTCTCGCGTGCATTCGTGGATTTTGGGCCAAAACAATATTATATTATTATTTAGTGAACCAGGTCGACTCCCCCTGCTTTTTAACCAGGAGAGTAAAAAAATTAAAAAACTAATTAAATTAAAAAATATTAAAAAATAATTTAAAAAATTAAATTATAAAAAAAATTAATTAAAATAATTAGAATTTTTTAAAAACCAACTATCTAGTTTTATAAGTTTAAAATAAACAAAACCGAATTGAACCAAACTCAAACTAAAAAAAATAAAAAAACCAAGTTAAATCGAAAAAAACCGAATAAAAAAAACGAGCAACATAAAAAAATCAAAATAAATTAAAAAAATCGAGTTAAATCAAATTAAATCAAAACTAGTTGGTTTGAATCATTTTTTATTTTAAAATAACTGAATCAAATTAAATTAAAATAGTTTGGTTTAAACTAATTTTAATTTTATTTTAAAAATATTTAATTTAATTAATTTTTTTAAAAAACTCAACCGAATAAAAAACAATCCTTTCTATCTCAAACAATATTATATTATTAATTTGATGGTCGAGTTAAATTACCCTCAACAGGTCTCGTTAATTAATATGCCAAGCAATGCAAGCCCAAAATCCCTGTTGGCGGTGCTGCAACGGATAAGAAGGGAAACGGATATAAAGTGATAAATACGCCCCGCCGTGTCTGTGCCTGATCTCTCAATCCCCTTTACACCTATTTCTCTCTTTTCCGGGGTTTCTTACACTCGGTTGCGGAATTCTTTGTTTGTGAGTTTTAGACCAGGGTTAGGGTTTGCTTTGCATAATGGCAACCGCATCAGGTTTGTATTTTTATGTGATTTTGATTGGGATGCTGATTTCTTGACATTAGCTTTGGAATATTGGGATTTCTTATACAAAATATTGATATTTATAAATTTAGCTATGATTTGGATTGTTTTTACGTTAATTGATGTCGAAATAGGGCCGTAACAGATTCTGATTATATACAAAATAAAATAAATATGAAAGAATTTGCAGCATGGTTGAGATTTAAGTCTCGTTTCGGTCTGTCTTTGTCTTGCAGTTGCATTTAAGTCTAGAGAGGACCATAGGAAGCAGATTGAATTGGAAGAAGCGCGTAAAGCTGGGCTTGCCCCTGCTGAGGTTGATGAGGATGGAAAGGAGATTAATCCTCACATTCCTCAGTATATGTCATCTGCACCTTGGTATCTCAATGCCGAGAAACCTGTAAGTTGCTTGCACCTTGCTTTTTTCGCTGTTATGCTTCTTTTTGTGGAAAGGATAAATCTTGATTTTGATTATCTTTTTGTTGATAAGTAGAGCTTGAAACATCAAAGGAAGTGGAAATCAGATCCTAATTATACAAAATCATGGTATGATAGAGGTGCAAAAGTTTTCCAGGCTGAAAAATATAGAAAGGGTGCATGCCACAAGTAAGTGATCTCTGTGTGTATGTGTGCAGTCTTTGCCTGACATTTGAGCTTGCATGTCATTCAATTTCATTGTTGTCTTAAGATGATCATTTATCCTCTTGTATGTGCTACAGCTGTGGAGCTATGACACATGCTGCAAAGTCATGCGTGGAAAGGCCCAGGAAAGTGGGTGCAAAATGGACTAACATACACATAGCCCCTGATGAAAAAATAGAGACTATTGAACTTGATTATGATGGCAAGCGAGACCGGTGGAATGGTTATGACCCATCAAGCTATGCCCATGTTGTTGAAAGATATGAAGCTCGAGATGCGGCTCGAAGGAAGCATGTGAAGGAACAACAACTTAAAAAATTGGAGGAGAAAAACGGGAACCAAAATGCTGAGGATGGGGTTAATGATGTTGACAATGATGAGGATGATTTAAGGGTAGATGAAGCAAAGGTTGACGAGAGCAAACAAATGGACTTTGCAAAGGTTGAGAAGCGTGTGCGAACAACAGGTGGTGGGAGCACAGGAACTGTTAGGAATTTGCGTATTCGTGAGGACACAGCAAAATATCTATTAAATCTTGATGTTAACTCTGCGCACTATGATCCCAAAACCCGGTCCATGCGTGAGGATCCTCTTCCAGATGCAGATCCAAATGAAAAATTCTACGAGGTAAGTGCTCTTGAGAGTAGGAAATTTTTAAATAGCTCTGCAACTTCATTGATATGCTGTGAGCCCTAAACAGTATTTTTATTAAACATCTCTTTTTAAATGTTACAGGGAGATAACCAATATAGGAATAGTGGTCAAGCAATGGACTTCAAGCATCTCAACATCCATGCTTGGGAGGCATTTGATAAGGGACAAGATATTCACATGCAAGCAGCTCCATCGCAAGCCGAGTTGCTATATAAGAATCATAAGGTCATAAAAGAGAAGTTGAAGACCCGTACGAAGGACACTATTATGGAGAAGTATGGCAATGCAGCTAGTGAAGAGGAAATTCCAAGAGAACTTCTATTGGGACAGAGTGAAAGACAAGTTGAATATGATCGGGCAGGGCGGATTATCAAGGGGCAGGTAAATATTGAAACAACAATTAGTTTTTTTTTTTTTTTTTTGTTACAGATAATTGATGGTATTTCTGTTTTCATGGAGAAGCTGTAACGAACCTTGTTTTCTATCATCAAATACTCGCATGGTTCACGAGAACCATGGGTTTATTTTGGTCCTTGGTTAATATGGGACAATTTTTATCTGCAAGACTCTTCAAAAAAAAATTGTCGTTGGTCCTGTTATCTCTGTTACTTGAACTTATATTCTGAGCCACATTACCTGTGTAGACACAGCATGATTCAGAATGGGTAGTGGTACAAAATTAAGGTCAGACCTGGCAATTTAACTTTGATGCATCAAAGAAAGAGGAACTGGGGCTCACTGTTGTTACTGATATTCTCATCAACTTTAGATGGTGGAGAGGTAGAGAAAGCATTAAGAAAAGGACAACAAAAGCCGATGATTGTAAGAGAAATAAAAAGAGAATCTGGTCACTATGAGTGTTTCTTGAGACGTGCAGCTGCAATTGTTGCTTCAAGTTATGCTGTCTCACAATAGATATAAATTCTCTTTTAATATCACTAATACAATACTTAGGATAAAAAAGAGGCCATCTTCAGCCTCATTTGAAGCTCTACCCAGCACTACAAACGCCTCCAGTGGGATTTGCAAGAGGCTTGTGCCTGCTCAATCAAGTGCCCAAAGCCCCTCAATGTTTAAAGAAAATACTCAGCCTCATACTATTTGCCACCCATGACTATACCCTATACCAGTCCAAACAAAAGAGCTTCCAGTTCCTATTTTATCTACAAAGATGGTGAAAGGCTCAAGCTGAAAAAGAGCCATGACATATTGAACTTTTTTTTTTCATCTGCATAAATAAGTGTTGTAATTGCTCTGTCCAATGCTGTTTACAGGAGACTGTACTTCCTAGAAGCAAGTATGAAGAAGATGTTTTCATTAATAATCACACAACCGTGTGGGGGTCATGGTGGAAGGATCATCAATGGGGCTACAAGTGCTGCAAGCAGATGATTCGGAACAGTTATTGCACAGGTGCTGCTGGAATAAAGGCTGCTGAGGCTGCAACTGATCTTATGAAGGCTAATATTGATCGTAAAGAGGCCACTAAAGGTTTGTCTCAGTTCTTTCCGTTGTTGTTAGACCTTGCCTGGACCCAGCTGAGTTCCTGGGTCATTGGTTGTCAGTTCAACCTTTATATTAATAATTAAACTGCTGGTTCCATAAAATAATAAAAAATATAGAGCTTTTCAAGTAATATTTAATATGTCATGACATGAAACAGTTTTTCTAACCTATAATTAACATACAAAGCATTGCAAGCTTTTTTTTTCTCCTCAAAATACCAGTTTTTTTTTTTTTGTTAATACATACAATATCATGTGATTCAAGGGTTCATTGTAAAAGTTTGCTTTTTGAAAACTTAATTTTGACTTTGTTATTTGTAATTTTGGATGGTGCGCCGATCATATTTTCTGGTGGAAAATTGTTGATTTAGATTCCATGAACATTATAAGCCTGTAGTCTTAAAAGTATTGATCAATTGATTGTCAGGGGTTTTAGGCAAAATAAATTTTTTACTTCATAAGCTAAATGTAATTGTGGCTAGATTTCTATGTCTAATTCTGCATTACACATGGGAAACAGAGGCACCTGCACCAGTGGAGGAGAAACAGCTTGCTACTTGGGGAACTGAGGTTCCAGAAGATTTAATTTTGGATGAGAAGTTACTCGCTGAAGCGCTTAGAAAGGTGAATAAGAACAAGCCCTTTTAAATCATTTGGGAAATTATTAGGTGCTCCTAATGTATCGTTCCTCCCTCGCACATAAATTTGGGACTCTTGATATGGTTGCCCCACCTTTATGCGAGCGGGGGGCAATAAGTAGGAGTACCTGATAATCTCTAATCATTTTTTTTTTCCTTGTTCCTTATTTTGTTTGCTCAGTTTGTTGGTGAAGTGGGCGAGTGGTGCTGCTCATAAGTCTGTTAATTTTCTTGATTTGGCTACAACTATAGAATTTGTTCTGCTTTTTTGTGAACGGTATTTAGTTCTATCGAGAACATGAAAGGTTGGGATATGCTACAGGTCAACATTTCCCTTAGTACGGATGCTATTGTTTGTTCATGGCGTGGTATTTTTAAGTGCTGGTTGAAGTTCTTCCATGAACTTTGCTCTTTGAGGTATGCTATGATTGCTAATGTTTATTGCACATGATTTGCTTGGACAGGAAGATGAAAGAAAGAGAGAGGAGAAAGATGAGAGAAAGCGGAAATACAATGTCAGGTGGAATGATGAGGTAACATTTGGATGGTCGGCCCTCATTTGAATGTTGGACTATGTGTTGTGCTGTTATAGGGTTTGACCAATCAATGTCTTAATCATGACAGGTTACTGCTGAAGATATGGAGGCATATAGGATGAAGAAAGTCCATACTGACGACCCAATGAAGGATTTCCTCCATTAAACTTTTGCTGTATTTGTTGTAGCATGCAAATTTTCTTCTCTCCCCTTTGTTCAGCTTGGTATGCTTTTGTACTTCATTAATGAACACTGATCAATAATATAAGATGAGATGGCTGATTGATTGTTATTGTGATGAATCGGATAACTACAAGGACACCTAAGATAAGCAATAGTCTTGCTCTATTAATAGGATACTTGATAGATCTGTTTGCTAATTGTAAAGAGACTGTGGTGGACTTTACTTCTCCAGGATCTAATTTCCAAAAATAAATAAGGTACAAGATTAATACCTGCTTCTAAATCCCGTGATGCTTTCTCAAAATAAGAATTCCCTGTAATGCAAGGAATTTGAAAACTCCCTGAATCTTTCAATCTAGGAGGCAACTTCTTTTGTAGAATTGCAATACTCTCCTTAGTTAACATTATCATCTCATGCTCTTTTAACTTCTTTGATAAAATATTCTTAAAAAACTTAGCATATTTAGGCATTTGCTCAATAGCTTCAATAATAGGAATATTAATATGTAATTGCTTAAAGATACTAAAAAATTTAGAGAATTGATTATAAAGCTTATTATTTTTTAGTCTATGATGAAAAGGAACAAGTGAATCAAAGATTAAAGGAGAATTAGTATTAGATATAAACTCCCTGGAATTCTTGAGCTTTGAAGCTTTATTTTTCTTTGAATTTTTAGCTTACTGATTGATCATTTGCTCTTCCAATTCCTCCATCTTCTACTAGTCTTCTCATGATCATCAACTTTATCTTGCTTAAAACTTATTGTTTGTGGCTGCTCTGTTATCCTCCCACTTCTTAATGATATTACTTTGACATGTTTCTTAGTATTGATAATAGTGTTACTTTGGCAAAGTTCCTTGTGTTCTCTTTGTAAGAATGTGTAAGTGATGAATAATCTGAGCTTCAACGCTATGAATCAAAGCTAAATTGTTTTGGATTGCCAAATTTATATTTTGCATGTATTACATGAACATTTCTTGATGTGTTAGCTCGTTTTGTTATTATAGAAAATTTTGAGGTGGTTTAGTTACCTCTTGATTTGTTGCTATATGAAAAATTAGGGTGATTGAATAAGGATTTTTCTAATGTTGGAAATTGGACATGTAATTAACTTTCTTGGAATTTGGTAGAGCAGAAGGCTTCTCCATATGGCAATTGATACTTGAGTGATTTCCTGCACAATAATCATATAATATTTAAATAATATTAACATTCACCTTACCTAGTTATTTAAATAGAGTTGTTATTTGTGCTGCCAATGTGGTAATAGAATCAAGTTCAAAAACTTCGGCCACCTTTCTTCACATTACTCTCACAAAAGGCCATTGATAGTTGTAGGATGTCAATTCTTCTAAAAATTCATCAATTGCTTCATGAGTTTTACTCATTAAAGCTCGCCTAGTGTTAAAGCAACCATGAACATGTTTTTAGCTCTTAACCATTGTAGAATATTTGGACTTGAAGCCATGCTAAAAGTTCATGATATGGACACTTTTTAAAAAAAAAACTTTATATCTCTCTTATGCTTCATACAAAGATTCATTCTCAAATTGAGTAAATATGGTAATATATTTCCTTAGCTTTGTTGTCTTGGTTGGAGGAAAATACTTTTCTAAAAAGTTTAGTGCTAATTCCTCCCTAATAGTAATGACACTGAATTGTAGAGAATTTAGCCATGCCTTCTTTTTTTTCTTAAAGTAAAAAGGGAGAAGTCTCAAATGAATAACATTGTGTATCGTTCTATTTTGCTTGTGTTATATATTTCTAGAAAAAATTTGTGATATAAATATTATGATCCTCTTGTGACAACCCCTCAAATTGAATAGTTTGTTATATTAATTGAATAATTGATGGTTTAATCTCAAAATTATTGGCTTGTATAGTTGATCTATTTATGCTAGATGCAAACCCATTAATTGAAGGTATAAAATAGTTCCTTAAAGCTCTATTCACCTTTTCACTCTACAACTTTGCCATGGTAATGACTAATATGGTTATATTTTACTTCTTCTTTTTATTAATCTCACACAAAGTTATCTCAATATCAAGATAAAAAAATGCAGGATCTAATGGTTTAGAATAAGGTATACACTTTTAATCTTTAAATAAAAAGAAAAGAAAAATTAAGATATAATCAAAGAAACAACAACAGAAGTAGTAACAATAACAAAAAAAAAAAAAATCTAAATTAGTAATAATCTAACTAGTATCAATATCAATAACAAAATATTAATTCCTAACAACGGTGCCTTATGCCTCCCGTTCTTGGCAAATTGTTAATTCTATATCTGATAACAACTGAAAAAACAATGGGATGTGTACTCAGGCAACATGATGAGTCTGATAGAAAAGAGAACGCAATCAATTATCTGAGTAAAAAATTCATAGATTGTGAGTTCAGATACATAATGGTAGAGAAGCTTTATTATGCACTTATATAGGCTACAAAATACTTTGATAATGCATGTTATATTACACTATATAGTTGATTTCAAAACTAGATCCTCATATATATATATATATATATATATATATATATATATATATAAAATTCATAGATTGTGAGTTCAGATACATAATGGTAGAGAAGCTTTATTATGCACTTATATAGGCTACAAAATACTTTGATAATGCATGTTATATTACACTATATAGTTGATTTCAAAACTAGATCCTCATATATATATATATATATATATATATATATATATATATATATATATAAAGCCTTATTTATCAAGTAGAACAACAAGATAGCCAGTGTCGTTGGCTGAGTATGATGTAGTGTATATGACAAGAAAAGTCATGAAAGGAAGTGATATCATTGATCATTTGGCAAACAATACAATTAAAGATTATAAACCTTTTGAATTTTGATTTCCCATACGAAGATCTGGTGGTAGTAGCAAAAAAAAAAAAGAAGAACCAAACTGGTGGATAATATATTTTGATGGAGCAGTAAATATATATGGCAATAGGGCAGGAGCAGTGATGATTTCTCCTAATAGAAAACAATACCCTATTTCGATCAAGCTGTAGTTTGAGTGCATCAATAATACGACTGAATATGAAGTTTGTATCCTTGGATTTGAAGCTGTATTATAATTAAAGATAAAGAAACTTGATGTTTATTGTGACTCAATGCTAATAATTTGCCATATGAAAGGAGAATGGCAAACAAAAGATGAGAAGTTGAGGCCAAATCAAGAATATCTATCCAAACTAGTAAAAAAATTTGATGAGATAATATTCACTTATATGGGAAGAGACAAAAACCAATTTGCTGATGCTTTGACCACTTTAGCTTTTATGGACAAAATTGATTATGGAAATAAAGTGCAACCCATATTTATTGAAGTTGGAAAATCTCTGGCTCACTACCTACTCAATCAAATGAGAAAAGGATAGGAATTCATGGTATTATGATATCAAATAGTTTATCCAACACCGAAACTATCTCTAGAGAGCATCCAATACATATATGAATACCCTGCGAAGGTTAGTCATGGACTACTACCTCGATGCAAAAGTGTTCTACAAGAGGTCATCCGATGAAACATTGTTGAGATGTTTGAGATGAGATATAAGCAAAAAAAGCACTTCAAGAAGTTCGCGAAGGGATTTGTACAACTCATGCTAGTAGACATATGACGACTAGGCAAATACAGAGGTTAAGGTATTTTTAAATGACCATGGAAAGAGATTGCATAGAATATGTCAGAAAATACCACAAATATCAGGTGTACAATGATAAGATAAATGTGCCTCCAACTCTTTTATTCAATTTGACATCTATATGGCCATTTACAATTTGAGGAATTGATGTAATTGGATTTGTCAATCCAAAAGCTAGCAATAAACATTAGTTTATTTTAATAACAATTGACTATATCACAAAACAGGTGGAAGCCAATTCATATGCTCATGTAACCTAGAATGTAATGAATATATTCATTGAATGAGATTTAATTTGTTGATATGAAGCACCTGAAAAGATAGTAACTGATAATGCTCAAACTTCAATGGAAGAATAATAGTAGAGCTTTGTATAAAATAGAAAATTAAGCACTCAAACTTATCTTCATACAAGCAAAAAAATGAATGGTTCTGTAAAAGTTTCCAACAAGAATATCAAAAAGATTATGCCAACGATGGTAGTCATTGGCAAGGACTAGTATGCAATGCTTCGCTTTGCTCTACATGCATATTGCACCACAATAAGAACATCTATAGGAGCTACACCTTATTCCCTAGTTTACAAGATAAAAACAGTAATGCTGCTAGAGGCATAAATCCAATATTTAAGGGTACTTATGTAATTAAAACTTGAGAGAAGTCGATTAGGTCAAGATGAGATACAAACAGTTTAAAACTTGAGAGAAGTCGATTAGGTCAAGATGAGATACAAATAGTTAAATTTAATCAGAGAAATGGGGTTAGCTACGATCTGTCATCACCATTTGTATCAACAAAGATTGACTAAATCATATGACAAAAAAGTCAAACCTAAGGTCTTTTAGGAAGGAGTTCTAATGCTAATAATGTAATTAGAGTAAGTAGGCACCCAACTACGAAGGCCTATACGTAGTGAATAAAGCATTCTTTAGGGGAGCTCTGTTATTGACAAGAATGGATGGAGTTGACTTGCCTAGGCCTGTGAAATCTGATTTTGTAAAGAAATATTATGCATGGTGTACTCATCTTCATTAAATCAATAAAGTTTGGTTATTCATTCTCGTTACATCTTGTGTATTTTGTAAATGATCTCAAAAGGCTCAATAAAAAACTTTTTTAAAAAAAAATCATTCTCTTCTAAACAAAGGATTGCAAGATTTGACTTTGACTAATGATTTTAAGAAAAATCAATGATTTGTCAAGAGCAATAATTAACCTAGCAATTCCCTAGGAGATGACTAAATACCTAGACACCTAAATGGATGACCCAACCATCAAAGTTTGTTGTGTAAAAGCTATATGAAACAAAGACGATGAAGTTTTCATGAGTTATAAACTCGCAAAACAAATCCATCCAAATTGCTACGATTATGAAATCAAAATTTATTAGTCCTAATTAATCTTGCTTGAAATGAAAAAAAGGCTATTTTTGATATCCCCTAAAGGTGAATATGTCCCTTGCAATCCTAAATTAAGCTGAAGTGAAGTTTTTTCCTTTGTAAGATAACCTTGACTAGGACCACTCCCCACATTAGGGGCAATAAATGATGAGAATGAAGGTATTTGAGAATGTCTATTAGTGATGAGAAAGTGAACAGAAAATAAAAAAAAAGTAGAATATCTGTGAACAGAATACACAATATCTTGATTGAGGCTACAAAATAGGATAACCCAACAAGCCCAATAAAAAAAAAGGCTTTACTAAATGACAAATCTTAAAAAGACATACGGATATCTAAAAAATAAGCAAAATCTTCTCCTTCAGCTTTGACAAACAACGAAAAGAAAAATCATTGAGGAACTTTCAAATGGAATAGAAAAGGGCATTGGTATCTTGATATGAGCAAATAAAAAGATTTCAGAAAAGAAATGTTGATTAGGTGTTCAATCAAAGGTTTAGAGTGAAAAGAAAAACCTGGAAAGATCCATTGTCTCAACTTCTAAACGTGAAGGTCTTTGATAGCATAACATATTCTGGAAGAATAAAAAAAAAGGGATGAAAAGGCATAAAGGAGTGAAAGTGATCTTAGACCCATGAAAACCCTCAAATACCATTTGAGCATATGAACTCGTTTTCTTTGATAGCTATAAAACTCAGCCTTCATTATGTGCCTTTAAAAGTTTATTTTAATTAAGCAAGCAGGAAAGACTAATAAGTAGAGCTCTTAAAATTCCTAATATTTGGAATTTAAAAAGATTAGGTCACCCATGAAAATAAGTTAATTTTTTTTATATTTTAAAATAGACAGGTCACCCGTGAAAATAAACTAATTTCAAAGAAACATGAAAGCTTACTAAAATTATTTTTAGAATTGGAAAAAGGGCAGGTTGCCCAGAATAGGCCAATTTTTAAATTTCAAAATGGGCAGGTCGTCTATAAAAATAAACAATTTTCAGGGAAGTATAGAGGCTTGTAGAAATCCTTTTTAGGATTTCAAAAAAGATAGATCTCCCGTAAAAACAGGTTAATTTTGTAATTTGAAAATGGGCAAATCACTGGTGAAAATAGATCAATTTTAAGGAAACATAGAGGCTTGTTGAAATTCTTTATGGAATTTGAAAAAGAATAGGTTGCTTGTAAAAATTGACCAATTTTAGGGAAGTATGGAGACTTGCTGATTTTTTTTTAAGAATTTTAAAAAAGATAGGTTTCCCGTGAAAATAGGTTTATTTTTAAATTTTAAAAAGGACAGGTCATTGGTGAAAATAGATCAATTTTTTTTATTTTTTAAAAAGACAGGTCACCCATAATAATGAGACCACCTAACAAGTCTGACATATATTTTTTCTTTACAAGATCATTATGCAAAATCTTGATAAGATTTTGCTTTATAAGTATTGTAAATAGGGGATATTTGTTGTTACTCACCTTTCTCCCTATAACAAAAAATCAAGAAAAGAAAAAATTAAATAAAAAAAGAAATCCAAAAAAAACAAGATGATATACATGAAGAAAGCCTAGAAGATTGCCCAAGTTAGTAGTGAAAGATCAAAATAACAATTGAAAAAGTTGGAGGACCAAAATGTATAAGATTAGCAAAATTGGCAACCTAATTTGATTGATAAAGGCCCCATTTGTGAAACTATTTTTATTTGGGGTAAAGAAATACAAACTTTGATAGAGAATTTTAAAAGGCTTAATTAATTTTATTGAGGACTTAATTGCAAGAAAAATTAATTTTTGAAATCAATTTAGGCTTTAATTGGAAGAAATTTAAGAATGGGGTCGAATTGCAATTTTAAAAAGTTAATTTGGTCAAATTAGGGGCTTAATTGCATAAATATTGAAGGTTGATGGGAAATTAAAACTTTATTGAAGAAATAAAAAACCAAGGACTAAATTGAAAAAGGCACGTAATTGTAGGGGTTCAAATTAACCAAATCAGGGGCTAAATTGAAGAAAATTAAAAGTTTGATGTTCAATTAAGGACGCAAGTGCACAAATCAGAAACCAAAGACCAAGATGAAAATAATGCTAAACTTTAGGGTTGATGATTGAGTTTGGTGGGGGTGAAATTGCATGAAATTAAAAGTTTGAAAAGCAATTAAAGATGCAATTAAAAATAATTGGAAGAATAGGGACTAAAATGAAATTTATCATGTCCCAAATTAAGAACCCTAATTTATAAGTTTAATCTAGACGACACATTGTTCAACCACTATTTAGCTTCTTCTTTGACAATTTTAACTGATCAAGTAGACAATTTCAAGCGAATGAATATGATATTTTTTTTACCATCTTTGGGGTTGTAACCACAACCATTCAATAGAAAAACACCCCCTCAACAAACATTAGTTACTTCCATCAAACGTTTACATCTCATTTTCTTCAACTAACTTAGTAATATCTTATCATCGATCAATCATTACTGCATTTTTAGATTCTAGACTGATCAGGTTCACATCTTTAAATGAATAAATATGGATATATATACCTCTATATTGAGCAAAATTGGATCCAAACAAAAAATATGCTCCCCCTTTACTAAGATTAAGTGGTCTTCAACGACGACGACGTTAGAGTTGCTCCGACAAAGCCTCAAAAGTTGTTAACTCACTCATCAATGGTTGTGATATTCATTTCAAAAAAACACTAATATTTTTTGTGTATTCACACTTGAAGCCTTCTCAGTGGGTTGTTATTAAATTTATCTCAAAATCAAAATGCTAGAAACAAGCTCCCTAACCTCCAAGTTTGAAAAAACCACCAAAACCTACAAAAACCAAGTTTATTGTAAAACCACCATTAAAAAACTAGTATAGTTACAAAGCTCATAGCTGTAAAACATATTCTAGAACCCTCTCATTTTGATCAAATGGCTAAGCTTTGATCAATTTATGTTTGAACCCATAAAAAACCTTAGCAAAACCCTATGAATAACCTAGTAGAAAATCAGAGCAAAGAGGAGAAAAGATGGAGAAAATATTGATAAAGAAACTCTAAGTGTAACGGTTTAAGAGCTTAGCACACAGATTTCTTAACCTTTGAAAGGGCGGTAATCTTATGGAAGCAATACTTTACAAGGAAAGAAAACAAGGTAGTCACTACTCTAAGGGCTTGAAGGTAGACTTTTTAACCTAAAAATGGAGTCCATGTGGCCTATTTGAGTGTATTTTTATTGTCTTCTAGTTTGTATTTATGTTTATAAGCATATAGATGAGATTTAAAATGCCTAGCAAGTAGTGTTGTGGTTGTCTGTTTTGTTACTATGATAGATTGATTATGTTTTCTAAAGTTTTTTATGTTTTGGATGTAATAAAAATCTTCTATTTAAGTTTTATTTTATAAAACAATGTTGTTTTAGTGTAATTGAAGCAATGCATGTTGAAGTAATGATGTTTATCCTAGATTTGCTAGGTTATTTCATAACCAAAATGACCCTAGAAAAACCAATTTTGAATCTATATTGCATGGACATATAGGTTGTTTTAAGTTGATAGTTTTTTAATTTGGAACATCGTGCATGATCTTGATGTTGTTTGTTGGTTCTTTTGATTTAAATGTGCTTGGTTATGGTAATGTAGTTTGTTAGAACTCGAAAAGCATGTTTAAGAAGCCTAAAATGATAGTTTTGGGTTTGACAGTGGCTGGTTCTGTATCTGAGCATTTTCTAGGTTTTAAGGCAATGTTTTTCGTGTTTTTAGAAAGAACATTGCCTTAGCCCTATGATTTGGATCGGTTTGGTCAAATTCTTTACACAGAATCCTTCGATCGACTTTATTAGTCAATAACCTTGGGTTTATTTGCATCAATAACATGTTTTTAGTAGGTTTTGATTTTGAACCAGAATCTTTTTTGAGAAAATAATTGTTTTTTAGTGATAATTGAAATGCATGAATTCTAGATTATTTGCATTATTTTTGCTCTTAATTCTCTCTTATATAACTTTTTACCGTTGAAACTTTTTTGGAGCTCAATATTTAAATTGTTAAAAAATGTTAAAGGGTAAAAATGATTCATCAACTAGTCAATGATAACATAGTCAAGAAATGGGATGGGTAACCAAATTATAGGTAACCAAAAAAAAAATATACAAGAAAGGGCCAAATTATAAGTAACTAAAAAATAAAAGAGATGGCCAAATCCCATAAAAGAAAAACTAGGTCTAGGCCTGAAGTTTAGTTAGAAAACAAATCTGGATGCACATCTAATGCAAATAGAGACCTCAACATATGAAGAAAAGTCATCCATTCTCATCAAGTTTTATATACTAGATAGGTATTTATGTTGATTTAGAACCTTCATTGCTGAGTAATATCTTTTCATATTAAGCTTGTACTCTTATTATTGAGTAGCTACAAATTGTGTATATAGTTTTTTCTTTCGGGTATATAAGAAAAGTTAAAATTTGAAATTTTTTGAAGAGAGAAAAAAATATTAATAAGTTAAATTATAAATTGTGTATAGTTAAAGAGTAAAATTCATCGCAAAATCTCCTACTACATAAAATAAAATTTTGATCTAGAAAAAATAAATAAATGGGAAATTGCATCTAAATACTTTATCTACATAAAATAACTTAATTGGCGATTTTCATCCATATAATAATAATAATAATAATTCAAGTGTGGTTGTGTGTGGCTAACACGTACTCGTGTGTGCGTGTGTGAAGGGTTCGGATTAAAGATTAGTAATAGCTGAGGTACAAATGATTGACTAAAATAATTGTCTAATATAATCCGTTTATGATCCGTTTATAATTAACGAAATCCCAACGAGGTAGCGTGAAGACCAGGCTAATAGCATATTTGAGACCATAAACATGTCGTCCCTAGACCACTAGGATAGGCCTTGGTGGGGCCATGGTCATGATAACGCTCTCCATACATTTATAATTAATTAATTAATTAATCCGGCGAGCGAGATAGTTAAGCTGAGATTAGTGGTGACAGAGCTAGAAAGGGGTTGTGGGGATGTATTTGTTTATAGTTTTATAAAATCGGTCAGATGTGACCATGAGATCTTTCGGGGGCTTTCTATCTTTCGTTAACACCAAGTGCTGGCTCGTATATACATATATGAACAAGGGAGAAACAACGAAACATCACTTTCTTTTACAATTTTGCTCGTCTATAGACATGTATTATTTAGGTGGCTATGTGTCGGTTTAAATTTTGTAAAATGTTAAAATAATATGTTCAATAGATGATAACGTGAGATAATCTGGACATGTAATCTGCAATATAAGATTGAAAGAATACGTAAAAAGATAAACAAAAAAAAAAAATAGAGTTTAAGAATTAATAATCTAAGATCAAAAATAAAAATAAAAAAAATATAATATTAAAGAAAAAAATCCATATCAATTTGAGGCAACTAATAAACTCACAACTCGTAACATGATTTTGTAATTAAAAAAAATCAAGTGAAAGACCTAGTAAAAAAATATTAAAATTTAATTAAAAAACATAAAAAAAACTTCAAGCAAACTCGGGTTAACTTTACAAACCCACTCTTGGAATAGCCAAATAAAAAAAAATAAAAAAATAACAAAGCTCAAGGATAAATAATTTAATGTAAAATGATAAAATTAAAAAATATTATAAAAATATTAAGATAAATAAATCTGAGTTAACTCGAGTTAACTTAATTAACCTGTCATATACAACATAAAATTAAGATTAAAAAATAAATTTATAAAAGAATGACATAGTAAAAGAGACTCAAGTTGAATAAAAAAAATATTGTAAGAAAAAATGTAAGTTTCATGTTAGTTTGACTAACCCACTCTTAAAATAATAAAACAAAAACAAAATAAAAAAATAACAAAGTTCAAAGATATATATAAACCTCATATGAGAATAATAAAAAAAAACGATTATTTTTCTAAAAGATGTATATTTATTTTTTGAAGGCATTTAAATAATTAACTTGTAAAAAAACGATAAAAAACATGAAAAACCCTTGAAACGGAGGAATATGTTTTTTTAATAAAGGAATGCTTAAACAAAATGGTTTTCCCAAGATGGCAGCTAGCTAAAAGAGGTCGGTTGATTCAATTTTTCTTTTTCCAACTGTGCGTAGTTATTTAATTAATAAAAATATCTCATAGTTTAGGTATTAAAAGCTGAACAAATCTTAATCGTTGACAGATTAATAACACACCGGGCGGTAACAAAATTGGTAGTCCATACAGATTCGAGTAGCTGTCAATTATTTCCATCCCTTTCTCTCTTGTTCTTTCTATATAAATAAATGAATTAAAATAGACGGCAAGGTTCAGATTCATAGATATAGTTTATTCTGATAAAAACAATATGAGCTGGGCCCGTATTATTGAATTCCATGTAAGCTGTCCTCGATTCCACCCCTCTCTCTCTCTCTCTCTGATGCTGCCAAGAGCTCTGGCGACTCCAAGGAAAAAAGAAGAAGTCATTAGTTAGAACAGCAAGAATTAAGCATTCTGAGTTCAGATTTAAAACAATCAATAGTTTAATCCTAAACTTAGAACCATGATGCAAACAAGTCATGGTTGGGTCATGTGCTCACTTCCACCAGCAAATGTACATAATCCAACATATTATATTGTTTTAATTAACACATAAGTATGATTATAAAAGTGTTTCTATACTGATTTTATTTGTTATTTAAAAAAACTAATTAAGTGCATGCCATGTTTAATATAAATAAATAGCCTCACTTAAATCTTCATCAACACCCAATTCAACTCAATTTAAAAAGACTAATTAAAAAATTAATTAAGATAATATTTGAAAATTTATTAGTGATTGCTTTTTATTTTAAAATATATTAAAATAATAATTTTTTTATTTTTAAAAAATTATTTTTAATAATTTTATATTAAAATGATTGAAAAATAATAAAAAAATATTAATTTAAAATAATAAAAAACAAAAAAATTTTAATTTTTTTAAAAACAACTTCTGAAAGACAACGTCAATCACTTGCAAAACCTTTATCGTTCTCTGATCGGCTGTCACCCTCGATGGGAATACGTAGAAGAAGCATACAAAGAGGCCGGGGCCCACGACCACATGATAGGTGGGGTAGGTGGTTGTGGGGCCCAAACAGAGATGATGCCTCCACTCCAACCGACTGGCCCTTGGAAGCTGAGCTTAAGGTTGGTGAGTAAGGACAGTGACTTCCATTAGAGGGTACGACCAAGAAGACCCAGCAAAACACCGTATCTTTTACGATCTTCAAGATTGTGAAAGGTTTTGACAAAGTGTTTGCTACTATTCTTCCCTCTCCGGCTTCTTTCTTAACTTTTGTTGACTGTACTGTGTTAGCCTAATTAATTCCTGAGGCACGAGGATTCAAGGAAATACTAGCTAAGAACAGGAGTAATTTGATTACTCTAGGTTGTCAATTTCATTTTAATAAATATTTAATTTTTTTAATTAAAATAGAATGTTTTAGTTTTAAAATATTTCAGCTTGCTATTTTAAAGTTGTATTGTTTATATATATATTCAACAAACATAATTTAAATTTAAGATAAATTAATTATAAATTATGCAATAAAAACACAATGCCAAACAAATATAATTTCAAAATTTAAAATGTTTCTAAATAGTCAAGATTAAATAGATCTTTAACTTAAAGTAATTCAACTTAAATAAAATATCAAAATATTATGAAAGTAAAATGTTTTAACAAAAATATTTTAAATATAAAGTTAGGTCAATGTTATCAAGTGGCTAATGGAATCTGAAGCATCTCTTGTGTTGCTCAAATTCCTACAAAGTATAAACATGAAAAAAAACAACATGAATATAAACCATATATATTAGTGATAAATCTAATTTTAAAAAATTAATATTATTGTTAATGAAAATAATAATAATAATTTTTAACATTATTATTAATATTATTGCTATTGAAAATAGTAATGAAAATGAGCTTTTTATAATCAAGTGGTTTAATTAATGAAATTGAGGAAAGTTTAATTTGATTCAATAACTTTTTAAGAGCGGAACGGAACATGTGGAATGAAATCAGAACGTTTCGAGTGGAATTTAGCTGAAAAATTCGAAACAGATTGAGATTTAAAATAAAATAAAATTTATTTTATTTTATTTTATTTTTTAAATTAATATAAAATATTTTAATTATTCCAAACAAAACAAAACAGAATTGATAATCCTGCACGTGACCCTGACAAGAGGCAATGCAAGCCTGAGAAATCAACACGCAAAAAATATAAAGAATTTGATGTGTCCTCCATTCGAAAGATTCTGAATCTCATTCACCAGCAATAAATTGGGATGAAAACGAGGTACAGACCATCAAGTGCAGGTAAAGTGGTCAAAGATTTGTTTTACTATCACGAAATTGATGTTTTGAAAAACATTTACCAGACTTCTTTTATATTTATTTTTCATTAAAAAAAATTAATCAATAAAAAATATATAAAATTTGATTTGATTTTTAAAAAAATATATATTTTTAATTTTAAATAAAAAATACTTTCCAAAAATTGTAAAAAATTTAAAAATATTATATTATTTATTGATTATATTAAATTTGATAATCATACTTTTAATTGCTATATATTTTATTTTGAATATATATTTTTTAATTTCATCCCTTATAATTTGATTTAATTTGGTTTTTATATCAATTTTGATATTTCTTTTATTATTGTTATTTGTTTTCTCTTATCATTTTTTTAATTGAAATTTTTTATTTATCAGATTTGATCCTTATTTTTTTATTGCTATTTATTTTATTTGAAATAATATATGAAATTATAATAATTATTTTTTAATTTAATCATTTTTCAACTTTTTTTATATGTTAGATTTGATTTCTATTATTTTGATTGTTATTTATTTTATTTCAAATAATTTATGAAATAATTTTTTTTTTAATTTTATTATCATTTAACTTTTTAATTTGTAAAATTTATTTCTCATTATTTTAATGAACTTGGAAAAAAAATATTAATAGTTATTTTATAACTCATTTCCCATGACATAGTCAAACACAAGAAAGTGTTTTCCAACTTATTTTTCATGATAATACCAAACATTAAAAAGTAATTCAGTTTTCAAGAATCTATTTTCAAAAAAAAAAAAAAAAAACTTCTTTCTAGCAAACAAATGGGGCCTAGGTTAAGATTTCCATACTCATTTTAGATAGTTTTAAAAGTACGGCCACCAAAATCAATCCAAAGTGTTAGGGTCATTCGACCCTGACCTATCCTAAAAGATGATGAACATAAAGGGTGTTTGAAATTATGATATATAGCATTTTTCAAAATAATTTTTTATTTAAAAATATATTAAAATAAATATTTTTTAGAATCATTTTATTTTTAACATTAGCACATTAAAATTATAAGCAGAAGTTGTGTCAAACACTTTTAAAAAACACCTAAAATAAAAGGAAAAAGTAGAAGTTGTGTAAACACCCATTACCTAAAATTTGAAAAATAAAGTTGGAAATAATTATGGCAAAAATTCCTTTGGTAATTTGCAGTGAAACTTATCGACATAATATCTCCTCGCTATGTCCATCAATATATACTGATGAAATTTTTTTATTGGTGTATATCAAGAGAATTATAATGGGAAAAGAATGAATGAAAGAAGAAAAATGATAAAAATGACATGTCATGCTTACAGATGGTATCATTAACAAAATAAACCTGTAATAATATATGTCAGTAAATTCATCAGTAATATTTAAGTTATGACTTGGCACGAGACCCCCCCTTTCCTCTTGCCATACTTCTTATTCTTCCTGTATTTTCCTGTGTAAATTTGTTGATAATATTTTTGTGCGGCGGGCACAGTTCAGTACAAAGAACTGAAACAAGGAAATTTATGGTTCAATTACCACCCACACCATTGGATCCATTTTGTTTGTTTCGCATATGACGCAGATGGTAAGATTCTTTTTTATTACATTCATTTTTTAAAAAATTAATGTTTTATATAAAAATGTTTAACTAACAACAATTTTCTTTTGCATGATACAACTATTAGAAGTGAACCAAGGCTGATGGAGCTTTTTATAGAAACTCGTGTGTAAAATTTTGATTGTCAAAAAAGGATGCAATAACTTGTGGATAGTCGAGCTCAAAAGTTTATGGTAAGTTGGATTTCAATTATTTTTTTTCTCAACTTATTTTTTAAAAAAATATTGTTGCCTTGGTTTTTTTTTTTTTTTAATTTTTTTCAGGAAACATATAACACCTGGTTGTAAGAGAGATACAAGAACAATCCTTCGACCCATTCGAAACTCGATTCAAACTTTTAATTGGAGGCAGGATCATCTAGTGGACCCGATAGAAATCATGTTTATGGTATCTCAAACACTATGGTTAGGGAGTTGCAAACGACTCAAAATGTCTCAATCGTTGGATACTCACAATCGATTCCAAGCACTCAAACTTTGGAGTTCCAAGTGATTTTAAACAAACAAGTAGAAGCTCAGATGACCCATATTGCTGCTAAGATGACCAAATTCTAACGATTGTACATAGAGATAAAATCATTCATAGGTTGTACATGTGGTCCATCTTATATGCCCACATGTCTTGGTGAAGACTTGCCTTATTTTCCTCTTCTTCCAACCCTTTTTTTTTTAGATGAATAACATTCAAAATGATGAATTTTAAAATTTATAATAAATATTTGGTTTTTTATTTTAATTTTTTATACTTTATTTAGTATAGTTTTTTTAAAAAACAAAATACTGGTGAGATCACCGAAAGACAAAATCCAGCAAAAAGTTCCAGAGAGATAAAAAAATTACATAAAATGCCACTCAATATTGTAGACAGAATCACCAATGAAATAAATCCCTTGGAGAATTCTATAGAGTTGGAAAAATGGTATGGAAAATGTCATTGACAACATGTACTTCATCAATGGAATTACAAATAGTATTTTCTATTGATGATATGACATACTCACGAATGGTATTAACAAAGAAATTATGCCAAAAAATATTTTTTTTTATTTAACACGTTTTGTCCATCTGTAATACCATTGGTGATAATATTATCGATGTAATGACGGACAAAATAAAAATCACTAATGATAAGTTTTTTGACAAATAGTGACCATCCATAATTCTGATGGTAAATGTATTTTCAACATGATCAGTGTCTAAATACTGATACATTATTCTATCAGTAAAATGTAAAATTCTAATAGTGACGTCCTTATCAATTAAAGCAAAATTGATTTGAGAATGTTCTACTACCTATAATAACATCTAAAAAGGAGTCATAGTAGTGTTACACTTTAAAAATTTCAAATAACACATTTTAATAATCAATATTTTTGGCTAGTAAAATACCCTGTCAGATGCTCTATAATTCTATAATCATGTTGATAATATGATTATAAAAAATATGGAAAGCCATTTATTTAAATTATATATAAAAAATAAACCATAACAATATAAGCCTTTGAAATTACTAAAAAAAAAACTACCATCAATATTAAACTAATTAAAATATTTTGGTTTTTCTCTATAACTATACTATTTTAGTTTTAATTTTTGTCTTCTTTTCTTAATAATTAATATTGTAAAATGGTACGATTATAACTTATATAAAAAGTGTTTTAGTAACACAATAGTAACAGGAGACTAAGTTAATTATAGGTTTTCAAACACAAATGATAAATTTATAATAGAGTTCAAAAGACATGTACTAAATAATAATTTATATAGTTACTTAAGCTTTTGTTTTCCAAGGCTACCTTGTATATTATTATTATATATATATATGGGTAGGAGATAATTATTGGCTAGGAAAGGTGGCATTGTACGAGCAACTCATGTGTATGTATCAATCAGGGTGACATTGTATCAAATTTATTATATATAACAATTCTACCTTAAGAAGCGTGTTGGTTGTTGAAAATTTAGGTGGCATTGGGTTGAGCTTAAAAAGCATCATAGACAGCTTGTTTGGGCTTAGTCATAGACCAAACAACCAAGTAAGGTTGTTTAATCAGAAGGTGGTAGGTTATTCAAGCCTAACTTGAATAGTTTATTTTTTAATTTAAATGTACCATCATTTAGCCCCTAGTCTTTTAAACATTCATGTTTGAAAGACTTAACTAGTAGAAGTAAAAGGAAATAAAAGTATACAAGTCACATTACCTTCTTATAGTTTTTCTTAATGTGTTGTCTTATGGATGTCATGTTACCTTCATGTAGCTTTTGTTAATGTAAGTGTAATAGATATTAGAGTTCAATTAACTTGCTTGTTCCTCCTAGAGTGGAGAATGTTTTATGATCATGAAAGCAATATAAGAAAAATTAAGTAAGGAGGTGTTGTATGAAAACAAGGAGATTTTATTGGAGATATAAAAAATTTAGAAGACATGAAGATTTTCAGTGGAGATATGGAGGTTTAATCATAAATATAGAAAATTCATTAGAGACATTGATAGTTGTATTGGAGGCATAGAGAAACATTACTGCTTTCATTAAGAAATTCAAAAGACTTTCTCATGCAAGTGAAGGTATGATTTTTAGAGATGGGTATTGCATGAATTATTTTTCCTTAATGGTAGTTGATACCACATCATATCTGGTGGTTAGAGGTGAGGTCACAAGCTTAAAGAATGTCTGCTGGTCATGAATCCCTTAATGTTCCTTTTAGATGTCCTAAGGTTGTAGAAGATTAATAACACTTGGGAGATTCTGCTTTTTTATGGCTAGAAATGAAGGTGTTTTTATCTAGTCATACTCATTTCTTCTACTCAAATATGGCTTTTTATTACTTGTTTCATGTTATAGAGATTTTGTTCAAATAAAGTATATAGTCATTTTTATAAAGAATTGTTGTAGACCCTACTAATCAAGGCTTTAGTAGCAATTGGTTCAAATAAACTTTTTTATTAAACATTTCCTTGTTAAACCTTTAGAGATATGCTCTAGTGTTTTTCCTTTTTATTTATGTGATAACAAATAACTTAATGGTTGTATTTTTATATGGTATGCATGTACTGAAACAAGGGATGAGTTTAACATTGAGATTATAAAAGTTAATGATAGAGCTAGACTTTAGGATGTGGTATCACACTTGATCATATCTATAGGATGTTGTTGGAAAAATAGACTTTTCTATTGATAACGAATAACTTAATGATTGTTTTTTATATGGTATACATGTATTGAAACATGGGATGACTTTAACATTGAGATTATAAAAGGTAATGACAGAGCAAGACTTTAGGATGTGGTATCACACTTGATCATATCTATAGGATGTTGTTGAAAAAACTTTGCACATAACATCATTGTCTAGTGTTACAAGCTTTAGAATGCATTGTATATTTTGTATATGCTCTCTTAGGTATGTAAGACTATTGTAGCTGTTTAAATTAGCCTTGACATGGACATAATCTTTGAAAAAAATATGTATGTAGCACTTTATGACAAAATAAAGAATCTATCACTTAGTGGGGTTGTTTTCATTCTTAAAAGTTTATGTAGTTACTAATCTTGTCTCGTATCTAGGACTTTTTCTGTGAGTATGTGAGTGAAATTAAAGACGAGATTGATGGAATTAAACACTTTCATGGTTAGGACTTGATGAGGAGCACTCTTTATAGCTGGAGTGGCTCCTTAAAGAGTTGGAGTACAAATATTCTTATCCCTACTTACTTGCACATCATTATGCCTTATTTCTTCTAGAAATTGGAGTTGTCTTTGTATATTCAATTATGCATGCAATGGAGCTAAATATTATATTTTACATTAAATAAATAGAAGAGTGTGAAGTTATTAATGTATAGCTTGAACAACATCATTAAACATTTTCACTTGATGAGAAAATTGGTGGATATTTGGAGTTGGAGTACTTATGGGGGTAAAGTCAATTACTCAATTATGTCTTAGAGTTTTTAAATTGTTAGCCATGAAAATAATTTTTTTGGTGATGTGTTGTGAAACAATAATGAACTAGCTTTTATTTAGATTCAATAAGAGGTGCTACTAATAAAGCCATGAAATCTTCACACTAGATTAGGATTTTTATGGCTATGTATTGAGCTTATGGAATGACTAGGCTTGACCTAGTTGATGGGTTGATAAAGTGAATCGATTTGATCATTACTTGGTGTGATGACAAGGTGATTTCCATGCTCACTTATAAAAACAAGTTCCCTATCATAATAAAAGATCATTTGATGTTTAAGTTAGTAAATGTAAGAGGATAAAATTATGTAAGAGCAAAAGAAACAAAAGGGAGCACAAGATGCGAGAAGATTTTCACAATTATAAAGAGGTTGTCATAATGTGGGGTGATCACAATGTGAGAGGGTGCTTATATATGAGGATATAATGGTAATGATCAGAAGGTGTTAACCTAGAAGTATTAGTGACCTTGAAGTGGTACTAAGATATGATAACCAGAAAATGTTAACCAGGATATATGTTATATGGTAGTGATCATAAAGTAAAGGTGTTAACCAGAAAATGGTAGTCTCATGTCCCCTTCTTCTTATTTAGTGACTTGAGATATTTATATACCTTGTTCATGTTAGCTTATCTCATGGAGAGTGTGACACGACCAAAAGCTTGATGTCTTCTCCCAAGTGCAGGAGTGTCGAAGTAATAAATAACTCGGCAAGACCGGGGTCGAACCACAGAGAGGTTAATTGTATAAATTATAAATAACAAGACAACAACAATAACAACAACAATAACGATAATAACAATAATAACAATAATAGTAATAGTAATAGTAATAGTTATAATATTCAGTACGTGGTGTTGTTATACCTGAGAATGATCTTAAAAGATCGGGTCACAGGTTTCCAGCCTATATACTGAGTTTATGAAAAGATCAAAGATATATATTATATAATATAAACAGAATGTAAATAATAATAATAACAATAATAATAATAATAATAAAGGCAGAAGATGAAGAAATTAATGAGAACTTTGAGATGAAAGATTAACGTAAGGATTAAACAACGATAAAAACAAATGTCAAGGTTAGAGGATCCACTAATGGTACTTCAAACAAGTATAGTATAAACTCTTATTACTCAATTGGAAACCACACACAAAGGAGGTTCCAATCAGATTATAAATTGTTAACATGATTACATTAGTTATCTTATTCGAATAAAGCTAATACTTGTAAATGTTGGCAGGCATTCATGATTATAACTTATGTTAACAACAAATCAAGTTCCTTTCATAGCTCAGGTGTCGGTTATACCATACAGTATGGGCTATGAAAGTGCCAAGTATTTGTTGTACCAAGTGTTATACAACATAAATCTAGATTAACCATTTAACAAGCAAAGTATTAAAAGTGAACAAGATAACAAATATAAAACATGTTAATATCCAACGTTAAGGTCCATGTTAAGTTTATATTATACTTATTCTTACACCACTAGTGTACCCTTTTCACCTTGACATAATTAACTTAGCTGAACATAATGAAAGAAAGAAACATAAATGAACAAGATAAGAACATAAATGAGAAAGAAGTTAATTAAGTAAAGGAAAGGAAATGAAGTGCATAAACTTGATATTAATGAAAGCAAAACATGAACAATACAAAGAGAGAAAGCAAGAGCATGATCTTGATCTGAATATCAAGATGCCTCAATACATGGTAAGTGCCTCCTTTTATAGGCTAAAATTTGGAACTATTGATTTGTTGACTAATTGATGAGTGGGTGGCCACATCTTGACTTGGTGACAATCCTTATCTTCTTTTCTGAACAAGACGTCATTGCTAACATCATAATTTGCCCAGAATCCTCAGGAATGTTCTAGGAAATTGTCTCAGATTTCCAACAAAAAAAAGATGAGGTCATTTGGACTTCTAGAACTCAAGATATGGGCTGAACACTAAATAGTATCTGGGCTGCAGGACAGCTTCGGACTTTTTCGTTGTTCCTATAATTTGGACTTGAAAACGGCCTTCTTAGATCTTGGTGTTCGAATGAAAGTTGTAGGCCTATATTTTACCTTTCCATCCATATAAAATGGACCTAAATCCGAGATCTAGAGCTCCAGATATGATCCAATTACCGAGCAATGTTCTGGTTTGGACTGCATCGACATCTCTTTTCTAAGTTTGGCCATCTCTTTGTCCTTTAACTTTCAATGCTTAAACTCATCAATCAATCCTTTTATTTATGTGATAGTCTTGCATTTAAAATGAGCATTTACCATAAATTAAGGTATCTTATAATATCAAACTTGTTATTATAAAACATGCTTTAATTAAGGAGTTATTGATACTTCAAGTGCAAAATGATGATATAAAACCTCGATAAACATGCACTTTTAAGTACTAATCATACCCCCCCAACCAGCTTATTACTAGTCCCTAGTAATCTAAAGCGTTAAAACAGAGAAACAATTTGCAAGTTTCACAAAGCAAGGCATTCATCATTCAACTTCCATTAATCTATCCAGATAAACAAACTCTCATTAAATTTATATTCCTGCTTCATACTTCTTAAACAAGATATTAATAAACCTTCTTTTTATGTGCTCAATATATGAAAACATAGATGACGGGGCTTTTGTTGGAAGAAAACAATATTATGTTCAAATGTTTAAGGTGAACTTCCTTGGGTTGGGATTATTATTATTATTATTATTATTATATATATATATATATACACACACACACACATACAACTTAAAACACAATGTATCTTTAACCCATGTAACGAGTTTTAGGCTAATGACTCCCAGACCAGTTGGTCTTAGGGCATTAGGTGTTGAGACACCCCTAAGAGCTTAACAACTCGGGTTGCAGATACTAATACGTAGATAGTGCAATGTTTGATTCCCTTAAGCTTTTCTCCTTAACCCATGTAACAAGCTTTGGGCCAATAGCTCCCAAGTCAGTTGATTTTAGGGTATTAGGTGTTAAAACACCCCTTCGGGCTTAATTGCTTAGGTTGAGGAGGCTACGAAACCAAACTTATCTACGTTTTTATTATCATCAATATTATCAATTTTTTTTTTTTTTTACAAATTATATACTATCCCTTTCCCTTAGTTGTTACCTTCAACAAAAGAACATAAATAATGTAATAATCCAATGTGCAACCCACAATCATATGTTAAAGTGTGTGTGTGAAAATGAAGGTTTAATAATACTTGTTAAATGAGTATAGGAGCAGAATCAAGTGATAACAATGCGAGAGTTTGTAAACCTGAATATTTCAAGAAGTATTCTAATAGGCCTTGTTATGAATATTGCAAATAACCATTAGAAATTTTTTACTAAGATGCGTCTCAAGAATAATTCCTCTTTACTCTGCCATCCTAGTAATAACAGTTTTGCCAAATAGTTTTTTAAAAACAAAAACAGTTAGTTGGTTAGTTTTGTTTTTTTTTGTTTTTTTTTTTAAACTACTACCCTCTCCCCCCAACCAAAACGAGACATTGTCCTCAATGTTCGAAGGTAGAAAGATAGAGTATAGAAGACATCACCTGAAACAGCGAACAATGACAAACTTGAAACACACTTAAACAAACATAAGAAGTAACAAAACAAAATAATATGCTATTAATAAAACCAAAAGACACAAGGTTTCACAGATGAAGGCTCAAATCTAATCTAAGCTTTTTACGGCTTTCCTTAGTTGACCAATCTAGGCGACTCATGCAGGGATCAATGATAGGGATGAAAGATTGTAGTTGGTCAATCAATTGTTCAGCAGTAGCAACAGTGATTATGATTTGTCGTGCCGAAGATGTTAGAAATTCCTGTTCCACAGCTTGATCAAGGAAAGACAGCAACTTATCATAAAAACCATTAACATTTAACAAACCTATAGGTTTATGGTGAATGTGCAGTTGGGCCCAAGATGAAATATGAAAGATTTCTTCCAATGTGCCCAGATCACCTGGTAAGGCAATGAAGGCATCAGCATGGCTAAACATGGTGTTCAGTCGGTCAGACATTGTGGAGACCTGTAGTTCCTCTCCAATTGTTTTTCCAATGATGTCTCCATTTGCTAAAGCTTTGGGGACAACCCCCAAAACTTGACTGCCTCCCAAAAAAGCAGCCATTGACACACCTCCCATTAACCCAAGGCTACCTCCCTCATACACTAAATGAATCTTTCTTTCAGCTAGTACCCGACCAAGATGATTTGCTGATTCTAAAAACTCTTTTTCTTTCCCAGGACTAGATCCACCGAAAACACAAATATTTTTTATATGATGACTTGAGGAACCTGCTATTTCTACACACTTCTATATTTGATGAATGTATGGGATGAGTAGAAATGAAGGGAAGGAAGAGAAGAATTTATAGATGAAAAATTGAAAATGCAATCATATCACCTATATGTAGGCCAGCTGTTGTCTTACACTCTCTCTCTTTATTTATTTATTTTGACAAATCATGTATGTACAGGTAGTTGTGATTGTGGCTCACATCTTCCCTTGGTTTTACGTCCAAGAACGGCTTAAACGCCCTCTATGGGTCGGGGATAGGCTTCCCATCTAGTTTTCTTAAAAACTGGCAAACATGGTTTTTTTTAGTCAGATTCCCAAGACTAAGTCGATCATGTTCTTTATGGAATTGTGGCCATAAATCATGAATTACACGATGCACATCTCCACTAGGATGCGTCTCAAGGGTCAACAAAAGATTATCTAAAGACCCCTTACTCAGGCCATCCTTAATGAATTGTATCTTATCTTTACGGTTTACAGATACCATTCCTAAAGAACGACATGTTGCATTGCAAGTCCATCTGGCACATCTGTGACAGACTTTCAGTCGTTTTGCACGACGTTTCTTTGCAAAAGTGCTTGTACCTGTTCCAGGCATGTGTGAAATGAAAGAATTGGAGGACTCACCTGATAATCGGACCTTTGCTTCAATTAGCCAGCGAATATCTTCAGGAATTCCTTGATTCATTAACAACCTCAATCTTGCACACCTAGCACGGTAAATTTTTGTAATCGCATTTGGAGGCAGAGCGGGAAAATACCTTTTCAACTTTTCAAGAGTGGTGTCCATTTTCAAAAGAGAATTGGAGACGAGATTCAAAGGAGGGAGAAAGAGCACAGAATTGTACAAATATATACAGATATCAGTTATTTGGGAAACTGAAAGAACCGACTTATGTCACGGAGTACCGTTATCTGTCATTTGACCGGGGTGAAAGAGAGACTAGCAAAACAATAGATACACCAAAACAAAACACAAAACAATGTTAGAAAAAGAATCAATCTTTATATACAGGATCACTCAATTCAATAGAGTCATTTTCAACTGAAAAATTATCAAAATAAACATTCAAACGATGCCCATTTACCTTGAAAACATTGTCAGTCTTTGGATCCTCAATATCACAGGCCCCATATGGATACACATGTTTCATAATGAAAGGACCGCTCCATCTTGATCTTAATTTT
Source organism: Populus tomentosa (assembly GCA_018804465.1). NCBI lineage: Eukaryota > Viridiplantae > Streptophyta > Magnoliopsida > Malpighiales > Salicaceae > Populus > Populus tomentosa. Next base: position 4,956,889 of record CM031997.1, read on the forward strand.
CTAGGAAATAAATGGAGTCGAGAATTATAAAGCAAGACTTTTTCACCAACATTGAATGTTTTTCTCAATATTTTCTTGTCATGAAAGTCTTTGATTCTTGCTTTATGAATTCTTGAATTGTCATATGCATCATTTCTTATTTCCTCAAGCTCATTTATTTGCAATTTTCGCAGCTGACTAGCATCATCAAGGTTTGAATTGAAAGCTTTAATAGCCCAATAAGCTTTATGTTCGATTTCCACAGGCAAGTGACAAGGTTTTTCATAAACTAGTCTATAAGGTGACATACCTAATGATGTTTTATAAGCAGTTCGATAAGCCCAAAGTGCATCATTAAGTCTTAAAGACCAGTCTTTCCTATTAGGGTTAACTATTTTCTCCAAGATTTGTTTGATCTCCCTATTAGCAAGCTCTACTTGTCCACTTGTCTGAGGGTGATAAGGGGTGGCAACTTTATGTGTGATTCCATATTTTTTCATTAAAGAATCAAATGGCTTGTTGCAGAAATGTGTTCCACCATCACTTATCATGGCTCGAGGGATTCCAAATCGACTCAAAATATTATCTTTCAAAAACTTTATCACTGTTTTGTGATCATTGTTTCGACTTGGAATTGCCTCTATCCATTTTGAAACATAATCAACTGCGAATAATATGTACACGAAACCAAATGATGGAGGAAATGGACCCATGAAATCTATACCCCAACAGTCAAAGATCTCAATGACAAGAATAGGATTTAAAGGCATCATATGACGTTTTGAAATAGATCCCAATTTTTGACAATTTTCACAAGTCTTGCAGAATGCATGTGAGTCCTTGAACATGGTGGGCCAGTAAAATCCACTTTGTAAGATTTTTACAGTTGTCTTTTTAGACGAAAAATGACCCCCACATGCCTCAGAATGACAAAATTTAATAACACTACTTACCTCATTGTCAGGAATGCATCTTCGAAATATTTGATCAGGACAATATTTGAACAAATACGTGTCATCCCAATAAAAGTTCTTCACTTCGTTCAAGAACTTTCTTTTATCTTGGGTACTCCAATGAGCTGGCAATTGTCCTGAAACAAGAAAATTAACAATATTAGCAAACCAAGGCATCGTAGAAACAGAAAGTAAAGATTCATCGGGAAAGTAGTCATCGATTGGTGTGATGTCAGATTTCGAATCTGTTGTCAATCTTGACAAATGATCTGCAACAACATTTTCGGTGCCTTTCTTGTCTTTGATCGTGATATCAAATTCTTGAAGTAACAAAATCCACCGCACCAATCTAGCCTTAGAATCTTTCTTAGAAAGAAGATATTTCAATGCTGCATGATCACTAAACACAACAACAGGTGAGCCAACAAGATAAGACCTGAATTTATCACATGCAAATACTACTGCAAGTAATTCTTTTTCAGTGGTGGTGTCATTCATTTGAGCACTATTTAAAGTTTTACTTGCATAGTAAATCACATAAGGTTTCTTATCTTTTCTTTGTCCCAAGACAGCACCCATGGCATAATCACTAGCATCACACATTATTTCAAAAGGTAATGACCAATCAGGAGGTTGAATGACAGGAGCAGAAGTAAGCAAGTTTTTAAGTTTAACAAAGGCTTCTTCACAATGTTCAGTCCATTCAAAAATATTATCCTTTGTTAGAAGGTTACTCAAGGGCTTAGATATTACACTAAAATCTTTGATGAACCTTCTGTAAAAACCAGCATGTCCTAAGAATGATCTAACATCCTTAACAGATTTTGGTGTTGGTAAGTTGGCAATTAACTCGATTTTAGATTTGTCAACCTCAATTCCTTTTGATGAAACAATGTGACCAAGTACAATGCCGTTTGTTACCATAAAGTGACATTTTTCCCAATTCAGTACAAGATTCTTCTCTTCACACCTGCTCAAAACCTTTTCTAAGTTAGTCAAACAATCATCAAATGAATCACCAAAAACAGAAAAATCATCTATAAAAATCTCAAGAAATTGTTCAACCATATCACTGAATATGCTAAGCATGCATCTTTGAAACGTGGCTGGTGCATTACATAATCCAAAAGGCATCCTTCGATATGCAAAAGTACCAAATGGACATGTGAAAGTGGTCTTCTCTTGATCTTCCATTGCAATTTTAATTTGATTGTAACCTGAATAACCATCTAGGAAACAATAAAATTCATGACCTGCAACTCTTTCTAGGATTTGATCCATGAAAGGTAAAGGGAAATGATCTTTTCTAGTCATTGAATTAAGTTTCCTATAATCAATGCACATGCGCCAACCAGTAACGGTCCTAGTTGGAATTAACTCATTTTTCTCATTTGTTATCACAGTGACTCCAGACTTTTTGGGTACAACTTGGGTAAGACTTGCCCATTTGCTGTCAGAAATAGGATAAATGATTCCATTATCTAGAAGCTTAATGACTTCATTTTTCACTACTTCTTTCATATTAGGATTAAGCCTTCGTTGCATTTCTCTAGAGGGTTTAGCATTTTCCTCCAAATAAATCCTGTGTGTGCAAATCAAAGGGCTAATTCCTTTTATGTCAGTTATGGTCCATCCTAATGCATTTTTGTGCATTTTCAGAGTCTGTAATAACTTACCTTCTTGATGTGCATTAAGTTTGGAAGAGATTATTACCGGAAAAGTTTCATTTTCTCCCAAAAATAAGTATTTGAGATTAAATGGTAACGGCTTCAATTCAGGTTTTGGTGGTTGAACACTTGAAGGTATGGGCTCAATTGATCGTGGTGGCAATTCTTCAATTTGTGGTCTCCAATTGCATGCCTTTGATTCCTGAAAGTAGACCATTTGCAAATCATCAGATTCATCAATCTTAGTTTCACTGGAAGTGGTTTGAAATTGATCATGAACTAATTTTTCAATAAAGTCCACTTCCTGTAAATCATTATCATCTCCAGGTTGCTTGTAAATGTTGAAAATATTCATCTCCAATGTCATGTTTCCAAATGATAGCTTCATCAGTCCATTCCTACAATTAATCAATGCATTAGAAGTGGCAAGAAATGGACGTCCTAAAATGACAGGAATTGAATTACATGCTTCAACAGGTTGTGTATCCAAGACAACAAAATCTACAGGGTAAATGAATTTATCAACTTGTACTAACACATCCTCAACTATTCCTCTAGGCACTTTTATAGATCTATCGGCAATTAAAAGAGTTACAGAGGTTGGTTTTAACTCACCTAGATTGAGACTTTGAAAGATTGAATATGGAAGTAAATTCACACTAGCTCCAAGATCAAGTAAGGCTCTTTCAATTTTATGTTCTCTAATAAAGCAAGAAATTGTAGGACAACCAGGGTCTTTATATTTCAAAGCATTATTGTTTTGAAGAATGACACTTACTTGTTCGGCTAAAAAGGCTTTCTTTTTCACATTCAGTTTTCTCTTCACAGTGCACAGATCTTTCAAAAATTTAGCATAGGAACGAACCTGTTTAATAGCATCCAACAAAGGTATATTGATCCTTACCTGTTTGAAAGTTTCAAAGATTTCAGAGTTGTGATTGACTTTCCTTTGTTTGGTCATGGCATGAGGAAATGGAAGTGCTGGTGGGGAATCAACCTTTTCTTTGCAATGTTCAGGTTCAACCCCTTCCTTACCCTCAGAGATAGACTCTTCATCTTTCTCACAAGGTTCAAGAATAGGTTTTTCAATAACCTTACCACTACGAAGAGTGATGACTGATTTGACTTGATCCATGTGTTGGCTTCCAGAACTACTTGCATTTGCATTGTATTGCCCCTTTGGATTTTGTTGTGGTTAAGAAGGAAACTTACCTTTCTCTTGGAAACTGAGAGCAGATGTTAATTTTGCAAGAGCATCTTTAAAATCGGTCATACTTTGAGCAAGTTAAGTGTTGATTGTCTCCTGCTTTTCAATGAATGCATGCAATGTTTCCTCAAAATTTCTTCTAGGAGGTGGAGCATAAGGAGGTGCATATCCATGAGAATTTTGGAAATTATGGTGTGCTTGAAACGGTGGTTGTGAAGTTTGTGCATTGTTGCTATCACTCTTCCAACTGAAATTTGGGTGATTTCTCCAACCAGGGTTATATGTTTGTGAGTATGGGTTATGGTTGGGTCTTTGGAAATTGTTTAAAGCATGGGCTTGTTCATGGAGGCATTCCCTAAAAGAAGGCAAAGTTGGACAATCATTTGTTGAGTGTTCCTTGGTTTCACAGATTTGACACACAATGTCTTGAACAGATTTTAATTGACCACTCTTTTTCAATTCAAGTGCTTCGACTTTTCTAGCTAAAGATGCAAACTTGGCTTGGAGGTCATGATCTTCCCTAAGGTTGTGCATACCTCCACTAGATGTATGAGGTTGAGTTTTACTTGGTGCCTCATAAGTACCTGTGGTGTCCCAATTTTGAGCATTTTCGGCTAGCAAGTCTAGGTACTCCATTGCTTCATTAGGGTCTTTATCTTCAAAAGTTCCATTGCACATCAATTCAACCATTTGCCTATCTCTAGGTGTTAACCCTTCATAAAAATGTGAAACCAATCTCCATGTTTCAAAACCATGATGAGGGCAAGTATTAAGCAAATCTCGATACCTATCCCAATATTGGTAAAATGTTTCTCCTGGCTTTTGAGTGAAAGTGATGATTTGTCTTTTGAAAGAGTTTGTTCTGTGAGATGGAAAAAACTTCTTTAAAAATTGTTGTTGCATTTCATCCCAAGCACGAATAGATCCTGGTCTCAAATTTTGTAGCCATGTTTTAGCTTTTTCTTTTAATGAAAAAGGAAAAAGCTTTAATCGAATGGTGTTCATGCTACAATTTGAGTCATTATAGGTATTACAGACCTCCTCAAATTTCCTTAAATGCAAGTATGGATTTTCTAAGTCTAAGCCATGAAAAGATGGTAAAAGTTGAATAATGCCTGGCTTAAAATTAAAATGAGATGCATCAGGAGGGAAAACTATGCATGATGGTGCACTTGTTCTTATGGGATTCATGTGGTCTCTAAGTGTTCTCATACGGTTATTCTCATTATTCTCATTATGAAGCGATTGATTATCTTCTTCAGCCATATTTTCTAAAAAGCGATTGATTATCTTCTTCAGCCATATTTTCTGAAAATGATGAGGATACCCTACAAAGTCGACCACTTAATGTACGTGACCAAACTCTCATGCACGTGTAAGAAGAGAATTAAAGGAAGAAAAGAAAAGAGAAGAAAAAGAAACAAAACAAAACAAAACAGAAGGCACAAGAGTTAAAAAGTGAAAAGAGAAAATAAAATAAATATTATAATTTATACAAGAATTTACCTCCCCGGCAACGGCGCCAAAAACTTGACACGACCAAAAGCTTGATGTCTTCTCCCAAGTGCAGGAGTGTCGAAGTAATAAATAACCCGGCAAGACCGAGGTCGAACCACAGAGAGGTTAATTATATAAATTATAAATAACAAGACAACAACAATAACAACAACAATAACGATAATAACAATAATAGTAATAGTAATAGTAATAGTTATAATATTCAGTACGTGGCGTTGTTATACCTGAGAATGATCTTAAAAGATCGGGTCACAGGTTTCCAGCTTATATACTGAGTTTATGAAAAGATCAAAGATATATATTATATAATATAAACAGAATGTAAATAATAATAATAACAATAATAATAATAATAAAGGCAGAAAGTGAAGAAATTAATGAGAACTTTGAGATGAAAGATTAACGTAAGGATTAAACAACGATAAAAACAAATGTCAAGGTTAGAGGATCCACTAATGGTACTTCAAACAAGTATAGTATAAACTCTTATTACTCAACTGGAAACCACACACAAAGGAGGTTCCAATCAGATTATAAATTGTTAACATGATTACATTAGTTATCTTATTCGAATAAAGCTAATACTTGTAAATGTTGGCAGGCATTCATGATTATAACTTATGTTAACAACAAATCAAGTTCCTTTCATAGCTCAGGTGTCGGTTATACCATACAGTATGGGCTATGAAAGTGCCAAGTATTTGTTGTACCAAGTGTTATACAACATAAATCTAGATTAACCATTTAACAAGCAAAGTATTAAAAGTGAACAAGATAACAAATATAAAACATGTTAATATCCAACGTTAAGGTCCATGTTAAGTTTATATTATACTTGTTCTTACACCATTAGTGTACCCTTTTCACCTTGACATAATTAACTTAGCTGAACATAATGAAAGAAAGAAACATAAATGAACAAGATAAGAACATAAATGAGAAAGAAGTTAATTAAGTAAAGGAAAGGAAATGAAGTGCATAAACTTGATATTAATGAAAGCAAAAATGAACAATACAAAGAGAGAAAGCAAGAGCATGATCTTGATCTGAATACCAAGATGCCTCAATACATGGTAAGTGCCTCCTTTTATAGGCCAAAATTTGAAACTATTGATTTGTTGACTAATTGATGAGTGGGTGACCACATCTTGACTTGGTGACAATCCTTATCTTCTTTTCTGAACAAGACGTCATTGCTAACATCATAATTTGCCCAGAATCCTCAGGAATGTTCTAGGAAATTGTCTCAGCTTTCCAACAAAAAAAAGATGAGGTCATTTGGACTTCTAGAACTCAAGATATGGGCTGAACACTAAATAGTATCTGGGCTGCAGGACAGCTTCGGACTTTTTCGTTGTTCCTATAATTTGGACTTGAAAACGGCCTTCTTAGATCTTGGTGTCCGAATGAAAGTTGTAGGCCTATATTTTACCTTTACATCCATATAAAATGGACCTAAATCCGAGATCTAGAGCTCCAGATATGATCCAATTACCGAGCAATGTTCTGGTTTGGACTGCATCGACATCTCTTTTCTAAGTTTGGCCATCTCTTTGTCCTTTAACTTTCAATGCTTAAACTCATCAATCAATCCTTTTATTTATGTGATAGTCTTGCATTTAAAATGAGCATTTACCATAAATTAAGGTATCTTATAATATCAAACTTGTTATTATAAAACATGCTTTAGTTAAGGAGTTATTGATACTTCAAGTGCAAAATGATGATATAAAACCTCGATAAACATGCACTTTTAAGTACTAATCAGAGTGGTATAATGATAGAAAATACCTGAAAAGTTGAGTCGTTAGTTGTTATACCTTGTTGTGCAAATGATGAAAAAAATTGATGCTCACCATTGGTTATGGTGTCTCGTTGTGTTATTGATGAAGATGTTGGTGCTTAGTAGGTTCGTCTTGAGGTGAAATGCAAACAAGAAATAACCATTGGCTAGGAAAGATGATGTCATACTAACAACTCATGTGTAAGCATCGATTAGTATAGCATTGTCCAAAATTTATCGGAGGTCATAATTCTGCCTTAAAAACATACCCATTGCTAGGAATATAAGTGGTACTATTTAGGCTTGCTCATGGACCAAATGACTTGATAAAGTCATTATTAGCGTATATGATTTGTAGCCAATCGATTAGTTACATGTGGTTTTATTTATCTTTAATATTAATCAAATATTTGATTAATAAATCTAATATTTGATTAATGATTCTATAGTAAAGATAAAGTTCTTAGAACAAAAATAATTTGTAAAAAAAAATTATAAAATTGTTATAATTATAATTTTTTTATTGCATTAAATCATTGTTTCTAAATGTTTCTTGTCAATACTTTATTAAGACTAAACATTAATTAGAGTTGTTAAGACCGATATGTATTATGTTATTTTATTTATATAAAAACAGTTATTCTCATAAACTGAGTTATGAGGGATACTTAGAACTAATATATAGGTGATTATCCTATAACATGTATATTGAACTGACCCGCATGAGAATTTTATATGGAAAGATCACCCGTGTTTATGGAAAGCCTTACGCGATGATTTTGTAAGTGATCTTTAGACTTAAAATCACTAAGTTATACTATATAGGGAATATTATGTTTTGATCCTACTACATGTTGTTCTAATCAAGGGTAATAAATGAGCATATATTCGGTATAACATGAACTTTATAAAAGGTATTTGAATAATTAAGAGATAATTCATCATCCTAGAAAAATTTAAAAATTATTTTATATGTTTTTAAATACTATTGATTATAAATCCTTATACAAGGTAGAATGAGATTTGAAAAGAGTTTCAAATTATATTCAAATAATCAATGACTATGGTATTGAGAACAAACATGATTTGATAAAATAGACACACTTTGTGCTATTATGTCTAAATTTGAACATTGTTGATGAAGGAATAATAATTACACTGAAAAACTGGTCACAGAAAGATTAAGTCAAATCACTTATAACTTTTCTAATATTTTAGGGATCATGACATGTTGTTAAAAATTGTACTTAATCTTCAAATATAAATCAATCAATTGTTGAATTAATAATAAATTAATTTGTTTCATTTATTTAATTATATTTTATTTAGAATTGTGAATTATATTTGGGATAATTTATTAGGAAATTTAATGGTTCACACACATAAGAACCATTAGTTATTAATTAAATTGAGATAATTAATCAAGGGTGACTTGATTGTAAACGAGTTTTAGAAATTAGAGACTAGAATATAATTAATTCAAGGAATTACAATTTTAAACCTAGAAAACATTTCAAGTAGAGATTTGTTGAATACATTTTTAAGATTTTTCTGAAATAGCATACATGATATTATTCAAAAGATGAATTGATATTTTGTTATTTATATAATTTTTAGATTTTCTTATAAATAAAATGTTATGCCTTTTATTTTTAGGACAATAATCAGTACTCCTAAAAACATATATATATATATATATATATATATATATATATAAAAGAGCTAACACTCAAAAGTTTATCAATTTCTCTATTCTAAAAGGGTTTAGAAAATTTTTTATTTGTGGTTTATATAAAGTATTGTTAAATGTCAAATACTTGAGTAACTTGTATTTTACGACAACTTAATATTGAAGTAATTATTTAAAATAAAAAAATATTTAGAGAAATATAAAATCTAAATAAATCTAAAGTTATTTAATAGAATCTTGAGAATCAATTTTTTTTAAAAAAATTTATTATTTATATTACGTGTACATATTACGAGAAATTCAACCGTCATTTGGGTAGAAAGTGTCGGATCATTCGAGCATCATCTGCACTATCTGGATTTTTATTTTATTTCAATCAACCATTATATATATATATATTGAAAGAGATGTGGACAAGTACCGGAAGACCTCATTCTAAGCCCCACATCGTCCCGTATGCATGTGAACATGTTCCCATCAAATTGCCCGTTCACTCAAGCAATCCAAGTCATGCTCATTTATTTCACTTGATGTTTGGACTACCCTACAGTTTTGACACCATTGATGAATTCCTGTCATTTTGGTTACCCAAAATCAAAATCTTCTGTACTCGGAGATTTTAATTTTGTTTGAAGGCGAGATTGCACACGTACGCGACATTATTATTATTGTGAATTTGTGATCTACGTGCCTCTAGTTTCTAATTTGATGTTTTATCACAGATTATTTTCATGTCTCTTGTTGACATAAGAAACCTGTTAAGTGAGATATTTTGCTCTTTTTTCTTCTAAATAATTATCTTAACTAAAGAGTTTAACTTGTTAAATGAGATTTTAAAAATAATTTTAATTACATTGATAGCATAGCTTCCGTAAAATATAGAAACGACATGCAGCTGAATCAAGAACAGTAAATTGACGAATGGTACAGTGTGATTACAAGTTTGGGCCCTAGTGCCCGGATTGCACTGATTGTTCATCATGAATAGTGAATGGACGGTTGATTTGCCCATATATATAGGTAGGGCCATGGACATTGTTTGATTCGACATCAGCGTGTTATCATCATGCTTCGGCACTGGTGATGCCATTTAGGAGAAATCTCTTAGGTTTTATAAATAGATAAAAGATAAAAGATATTCATAAATAGCTAAACCAATTAGACCGGCAAGTGGATGTATCCACCTAATTATTCAACGTAGCAAGCTGTATCATCCCAAAGCATTGATCTTTGCCTAGACTGGATCATCAACGTTTGTAACCTAGACTGGATCATCAACAAGAGCAGCTGCATCATAACATTCCGATGGCAGAGGTGATCAGAATTCAAATCAATTAAGGAAACAACAAGGGAGAAGAACAATAGCATGAGACAACCATCTTTTCAAAAGAACGAAAGATAGTTTCCATGGCACAAAAAAATGAGGCAAGCGTTTGAATGTAGCTGAACCCGAAAGCATACTTAGGTTTAAGGACATACCAAAGATTGGATCCATAGAGCTACACATAGGTAGTTAAAAATGAAACAGAATCAAGAAAAGGAAAAAAAAAAAGGAGTAAACTAGAAAAATCAAGTTTGCGCATGCCTGTGATGTCTTAAAAGAGAGAAATACTTGGCCTGTGATGTCTTAAAAGCTCCGGTAGAGAGTTCTGCGTGCCTGTGCAAAACCTTAGGAGGATTTGGAGGGAGAGATCGAGTTTGCGCTCGGAAGCAAAACCAGATCAAAAAAGAAAAAGAGAGCTACTGTTTGAATTCAAAGAAGAAGGGAGATGAGAGGATTGCCGGGTGTTCATATTTTTAAAATTTTTTTTATTTTTTTATTTTTAAAACTTTGAGAAGAAGAAAAAGTTTTATTTTTTAATCAATCAGGCATATGGGATTGTTGAAGATTTGGAATTTTAATGGAAGGTGTAAAACCGTCCTTTCCAATGGTGCCCTCGAAAAGTCAACGAGTCTCCATAAACGAAAAAATACACCCTTTGCTTGCTTCATGGAATTTACTTTTCTTTCTTTATTTTATTTTTTTCTCTTTTCCTAGAGATGCAGAGCGCAATATTTCCGTCAAAATATTCCATGTGGTGGTATTGGTAATAGGTTTTGAGAATGTTTAGGTACGTACAAGTATCCATCAACCGGGAGCAAAGGCATAATACGGCCTAAAATTTACCTTTTTAAGGACACCAACCATATACCTCGAATAGACGAATCATTAATGGATATTCAATACAGCTTGCGATTTATAATTTATGGCCAAATATATACCTTTGAAGGAGGAAGCCAAGGACAGGTCCTTATAATCACTCCACCAAACATCTAATTGTATTACAAATTAGTTGGGGAAAACCCTAATTAATTTGCTCACTCAGAGTTGCAACCATTTGATGAATCTCCATTCTTAAATATGCCAAACCCTAGCAAGTAGGAATGCTTTGTTTGATTTCTTGACTTTTTTAAATTCAAATTATACGATTAATATTTTTGAAAAAATCATTTATTTTTCTAAATATATCGGAGTGGGTTTTTAAAATCATCTAGGAATTTAGTTTTAATTGATAAGCAAATTGATTAAAAAATACTTTTATTTATTCCAAATAAAAAAATAATTCTAAATTAATAAATGACTATATATTACTCATCTTTAGATAGGTTTTAGATAAGGGGAGCCCACCTTGGGGATTTGGAATTGCATCTAAAAAAAAAAAAAGAATGACAGAATATCTATGAGCAAGTTGGTGCGGCAATACATGGCGAGATGATGCCCACTCTTGCATCCTTGTCGTCTTTATTATCTATCGTGAGGAGTTGGAATTGCATTAGAACACACATGCAGAATATGACCTCAAGTGGGGCATAGCGCACTTTCAAATCCAAATCATATAGTGACTCATCACATTAATGAGTCTAATCTAACCTCTGTGGTTTGTAAAGCTTTTTTTTTTTTCCAAGCAGTCTTGTTTATTTTATTTAAAAGAAAAAAAATTATCATTATAAATTCTTGGACCCATAAAAACAAAATAGATGTGTCGTCATATTATGTCATTTATATCATATTCTATATTCCTTTCTTTTAATATATATATATATATATTACATCAAGTTTATATGAAATCTAATGAAATTATGTAATTTTTATTTATAATTTTTTTTTAAAAAATTCATAATATTAACGAAATCAATAATGAGTTTCGACAAATATAAGAATTTTAAAATTTTAAAATATTTTTTTTTGGAGGATGAGAAAATAATTCTAAGGAATTATAATGGAAATAAGGAATCAAAGTTAAGAAAGAACTATATGAAAAGGTGTTAATATAAACCCTGAAAAATAAAAATCAGAATGTTACTATGAAACTGAAATAAGTCCATAAATGATATAAAAAAAGAAGAAAAATAGATATGTTTTGAAATAAGAAAATGATCCAAAGAATTTAATGAAAAAATTGATACGATCCATGCAAGGATGGAATAAAAAATTCAAATTTTTAGTGTAAAATCACTTTTTAACTAGTTTTATGCTATGAAGCATAACTTTCTCTTTGATGAGCTAATCGAATAAAATGTTACATAGAGTTTCCTGATATATCCTTCTATCTAGGGATAAAATTTCAAGGTAATCGAAGTTTGTAAAGGCCTTGCGACAATGTTGACAAATTGGATTGATATAAAAATAAAACATGGGCTCATTAGGGGGGAAATGGTCTTCTGAGCTAACATTCATCCTTTCTTCTTCTTCTTTCTATTTTTGGTGTGAAAGTTGTTGGATAATCAAAAGAGAAAAGAGAAAAGTCAAGTTTAACATCAAAACAATTTTGGTGAGAAAGCATGAATTAAGCATGGTAGATGAGAGAAAGAGTGATTAACATCATCAAAACAAGATTAAGAGAGACAACTAAAGTGAGAAAGAAGAAATAGAGAGAGAGAAACATTCAGCCACACTAAAAGGAAAAAAGAGGGGTGGAAATTTTTGAGTGCTTAATGTTCAAAGCTCATTAATTTGTTAGGTGAGAGGCTATACACTAAATTGTACAAGTTAAACAAAGATTTATGAGTTTCATCCATGAATTCTTAGATTTTGAGTTAGGATTCTTGAATGAACATTGGGGGAAATGTAAAATGTAAAATGTTGTAATTGGGATGGAATATGATGAAATAACTTGAATTGATAAACAATTAAAGATGAAAATTGGGTGTCTTCCATGGGATTAGAGCTGATCATTTTAGAAAAATCAAAGATATTGGAAATTAAAGTTAATGTTTGTTGAATTATATATGTTTGGTATGTGTTGATGTGATAATGATGATTTGAAATGGATTTAATTAATTTCTTTTAGAGTAATTATATCTCAATATGTATTTCAAAATTAGAAGTTCACAAGGCATTGATTTGATAATTGGTTTTTAGTTACGTGGTTGTGAAATTGTGTGATTTGTAAATGGTTAACATATTAAGTGAAGAAATCGTGTGTGGAATAGATTATGAAAATTTACTTGTGATAATCATGAATTTATTAGGATACTTGAGAAGGATTTGTGGATAGAAAAGTTGAAATTTAATAAATAATGATGGATGATAACTAATATGGGTGTAAAAATGTTAACACAAATGGTTGCATATGTATTGAACGAGAGTATGGTGATTTTACCCTTATTGTGTTCAATGGATGAATAAATGTGAAACGTGATTTTTTTTTTGTTTGAATTATGATTTAATGATGCTAAAATGACTTTGAACATTGTTGTTTGTGTATGTCAATAAGCTAGAGGTTAAAAAGGGTTTTTAACGGGTGAAAATCCTTGTTTGATCAAAACTTTTAGTTGAAAAAAAAGAAAGAAGAGGTATAAATATGTTGTTTTAAATGGTGAGAAGTGATCATGAATGAATTTGTTTTAGGATTGTTTTTTTTAGTTAGACTGAAACCTAGTAAGTTTGAAATTGGTTTAAATTTATCAATTATGATTATGTATGTATGTTGTTAATGAGTTATACTTAAACTTGAAATTAAAAAAAAATATAAATAGGAAAAGTTATGTTTAGGTTAAGATTAATCAAAGTGGTTAATAGATAAAAGTTGGCATAACTTTGTTCTTAATGTTATGAGGTATGTATAAGTGTAGTAATGGGATGTTATCATGGTGATAATTAAATGTATTGTAAGGAGAAAAGGATGTTGATGCAAGACTTATGAACTTAAACATTTATGAATGAATATATATGTAATGTTTAAGGTTTGAAATAGTAGGAACAATAGTCCTAAAATTTGATTGTGTAAACGACGGACAAAAAGAAATGAATGCTAAATTAATGGGTAAATAAAGATAATGATTGAAACTTTCATAAGTCAATAAAAAAAAGAAGGAAAATGTTATCATTCTATGTGAAAGTCTATTAACGATCCATGTTAAATGATAATATAACATATATAATAAAGGTTGGAATGAATAAAGAGGTGAATTAATGTGTAAAAGTATTCTTGTAATGGAAATTAATTTAGAACTTTGAAATTTAAAAGGTTGTTGTTGTGTATAAATGAGAACATGTCGTAATGTTAGTTAAAAAATTGTTTATGATAGCTAAATAAACATGAGAATTTGTTTATGATAGCTAAGTAAACATGAGAAATACGATTGTAAACATGAATGAGTTATGTTTGTGATTGGATTGTGAAATTATCATGATTTAAAGGTTATGAATTGTATTAATATGGAACCAGAATGTAGTTCCTGAATAGGATGAATGAGCCAAAATCTTGTTCCAATTACATATTGCATGAACTCATGTTAATATGTTTGACAAGCTAGTAAGCCTTACAAGGATAAATTTATAGCAAACCTACTTGGATTTACAAAAAGCTCTCTGTTAATGCATATGTTGCATATCTTTAAAATAAACTAATTCATAAAAAATAACTAGATGATTATTTAAAAGAAATGTTTGATATCTCATTACACCATCTCAGGAAATGAGATGAAAAATATGTTAAATAAATAAAATAATTCTTAAGTCAACAATCATGATCGAGAGCATGTAATCTAAATAAAAAGAGGTAAACTGACCCCTTTAATGACCATAACAAAAACAAAGAAAAGGTGAAAAACCCTTTATATTTTTCTCTAAACCCATCATTGCCTTGCATATCATATATTTTGCTTTAATATCATGAGTAATGATGTATAGTAGGTTCAAAATTCATGGCCTCGCAATAAAATATTATATGTTAGTTCAAATAAACTATAATAGATGAGGTCAATATTTATCAATATGAGTAGTTCATGTTTGGAATGAGAAAATCAGTTTTTTCCCAATAAAAATACACATATATCCTTGTTGTCCCACGACTTTGATCTAAAATAATATATTCTTTGCTACTAACCCTAAGTAGGATCTCGTACTATAATAAAAGCAAACAAAAATCATAAAAAGATTAAGAAAGCTTTAAGTTAAATTCTAAAGCAATTGCAATTCACTCTTGACATATCTAAAAAGTCTTGCCTTAATATTATTGTCGTGGCATTTACAGTATCAAATGGCAGGTCTGCCTCCTGAATTGAAAGGATTTCAAGATTAATCATAAAATTATGATTTTAAAAGAGTCGCCACCTAATATCATGATCACTAGAAAACCCAATAGTCTGCGAAAACCTGGTAAAGGGACTAGTTGTGTAAGGAAAAGACACATCACTCCCAGTATACTCTACCTATGGTAAGCTCCATTGTGGATTGATTATTTTTTTAGGCCATGTTTCTATTCATTGGTTTTACCTAAGATTCAAAGCAGATCTTCATTTGTTAGGAAATTTCTGCCTTATCAGGCAAAATCCTAATTGTTCTAGGACTTAAATCTTAACATCACATTTATTTCTTACTTTATATCTTTAAAATCAGAGGATATATTTTATAGTGTAATTTTATACCCTTTAAAAAATAAAAGTCTATAACTAATTCTTAATATTTATTGCTATTAATTCATTTAATTTAAATGAATGACATGAAAGGCAATGTACAAATGTATAATGCAAGCTTTAAGGAGTAGAAATATCCAATTTTAATGGTATAATCAACAAATTTGATTTCATAAAAAAAATATGGATAAACCTTTAGTTTACAGTACGTTAGCGAGAGTGGTGTTAGTTTCCTAATATTGTATGTAAATAACATATTATTGTTAAAAAACGACATATCTTTACTTTAATCAGTAAAGTGTTAGCTATCCAAGAACTTCTCCATAAAAAAATTAGGAGAAGCAACCTATATGTTGGATATAAATATTATAGAGATAGATTTTGAAAATTAAACTAAAATGATTTAATTAAGTATAACTTGATTAAAATATATTTTAGAAATTAAGTACTAGAATATAATTAATACAAGAATTATATTTCTAAACCTAGAAAAAACATGTAAGAACTTGATTGAGTTAATTTCTAAAATTATCCTGAATTAATATATGGATATTATACAACATACAAATTGATATTTTGACAATATATAAGGTTTTTCAGATTTGTTTTATAACTAGTAAGTCACACCTCTTATTATTTTTAAGAGTTATTGTGTGTTAGATAAAATAAAAACTATGTAAGTCATAAAATAGCGAGTTAGCATTTTAGACATGACAATCTCTCTATCCTAAATAGAGATTTAGGAGTTTAAACTAGTGGTTCATGTGGATTATCATTGGAGCCGGACAATTGGACGATTTATGGTTTATGACAACCTAACTTTTAAAAGAATTATTAAAAGTCGAAGAACATCAGCTTTCAGATAATAAATTCCTAAATAACTCTACATCTATCTAACATGATCCTAAGGACTCTTGAATTATTTTTTGTTTTGTTATTTCTGCTGCTTGTATGATATTCAGGAACCCAATAGTTTTAAGGCGTGTTTTGGCTTGCAATTGCATATACTTTTACATTGTTTTTAAAGAAAATTGTTTTTAAAAGATTATATTGAGATATGTTTATTTTTTAATTCAAAATGCAAATCAATCTATGTTTAGAATATGTTGAGAATACCTGTGAAGCAAAGAGTTTATTGTAATATCATGACAACTACAATTGAGGGAGTCTCTTCACAATAAAAGAAAAATATTAACACTTAAATAGGTAAGTAAGTTGAGGGTTATAACATTAGCAAAAATAAGAGCAGTCGATTTCAATTATCAACTAGGAAGCTAAGCATCAAAAAAAAGATTTATATTCATACAAATAGGCATGTAATTAGCTATCCTAGTTTCTTTTGTATATAATCATTGCACTTTTCTTATAAATTTGAGTAGAACCTTATCATTAAGATGCTCTTGTGATTGAGTTTCAAAGGAGTCTAACAAATATTTCTTTACTTTTGAGTCTTAAAGGACTTTTAAAATTTGTTATGCGAATTAGAGTCTTAGAGAACTCTTATGAATTTGAGTTGAATTTTACCATTAGGAGGCTTTTGTGATTGAGTGTTAGAGTACTCTTGCAAATCTTTCTTAATTTTTTAATCTCAGATAAATCTTACAAATCTTTTTTATAATCAATCTTAGAGAACTTTTACAACTTATCTTTACATTTTTAGTCTTATAGGACTTTTATAATTTTTTATTTACTTTTTTAGTCTCAAAAGACTCTTGCAAATTTCTCATGATTGAGTCTTAGAGGACTCTCATAAATCTTTCTTTATTCTTTAGTCTTAGAGAACTATTGCAAATCTTTATTGTGATCGTGTCTTAGAGGACTCATAATATTTTTCTTTACTTTTGGAGTCTGAGATGAATCTTAAAAGTCTTTTATGATAAAGTCTTAAATGACTCTTATAAATCATTTTTTATTCTTAAGTCTTAGAGAAATCTTGTAAATCTTTCTTGTGATTGAGTTCTAGGGAATACTTCCAAATTTTTATAACTTTTTAAGTCTTAGAAGATGTTAATTTCTCACACTTGAGTATTAAAAAACTTTTATGAATCTTTTTTTGTATTCTAGAGTTACAGAGAACTCTTGCAAATTATAAGTTTGACTTGGACTTAATTAAAATTTGACTTATTTGACTTTGTAAAGGAGTTAAATGTCATATTGAAACAAATTTTGTGAATTATAAAGTGAGGAAAATGAGAAAAAAAAATGTATTATAAAATGTGATCATTTGATTACCACAGCCATATGAAAAAAACAATTCATCTGGATGTTTCTACTGAATTCATGTCACACACAAGAAAGTCCTTTTGATTTTGTATATTGATTAGGGTATTAGTCATTCATTTTTGGCACATGAAAAAAATATATCCTCCGATGTTTTTTCTTGCATGTACATTGTACAGAACCCCCCTCCCAAATAAACAAGTCTTGTTAGCCTGCTTAAACACTCTAATACAAAATCACATCTTAGAGTCGTCAAAAATAAATAAATAAATAAATAAAAATATATATATATATAGGCACAATTCGAGGTCAGACACATTGGACAGTATCCGTTAAATCCCTCTTCAGTTAAGCAAAAGAATCATCGTATTTTGTTTCGACAACTCACCAATACTAACAAGCAACGTGGCAGCTCCTCAACCAGTTGTACCGACACCGATTTAGAAGGGCAGATAAACTAGGGGTGGCCGACAAGTCGACAACGTGATGTTCTGGACAGCAACACCTCCTCTTTATCATACGTCCACGTGTCCCCCTTTAAACGGCCCAGATTCTCTAACCTTCCGTACGGCTATAATCCCAATAAAACCGCATTTAACACCAAACACCCCCGGTCCATGTTGGGTGGTTTCGAGATTTCACACATGTGGGAACAACTAACGCAAATTTAGATGTGGTACAGGGTTAATTTGGGCAATAGAAATTAAAATAAATAAATAAATAAAAGAGACTGAGAGAAGAAGATTTGGAAGGGGATATTTGTCAGAAGAGTTCAGGTCTCGCTTTGAGCTCTCTTTCTCTCACAATCGGTTCAAATTTGACCGGTTTTCTGAAAGCCACAGTTGAAAAGTCGATGCCATGAGGCAGAACACTCCATTTTTTTCAACCTTTCTTTGAATTTCCATAGAACAATCTTGACAAAACCCAGAAAGAAAAAACTGAAAATTCTAACGTTTGTTTCTCAACTGGAGCTAGCGGTGGCCAACGAGCTTGAGAAATGCAAGACATCCACTCAATTGGCGGCGGAGGCAGGTTATTTAGCGGTGGAGGTGGGGGTGACAGGCGACTACGGCCACACCACCACCAGAACCACCAAGCATTAAAGTGCCCACGATGTGACTCGCTGAACACGAAATTCTGTTACTACAACAACTACAACCTTTCTCAGCCTCGTCACTTCTGTAAGAATTGCCGGCGTTACTGGACTAAAGGCGGTGTCCTCCGCAACGTTCCTGTTGGCGGTGGATGCCGCAAGACCAAGCGGTCTAAGCTTAAACAAAGCACACCAAGTACAACTTCTGATACAATTACCTCCAGTACTAGACCGCAGGAGCTACAGGAACAACATCAGCGACGAGATCATATATCTTCCAACTCTCATTCTAGTAGTGAGAGTTCGAGTCTTACGGCTACAAATAACACGAATGCAAATACAGCAGTGGAAGCAGTGTCTGCGCTTTCTGTAAACTCTGTTTCCAATAATTTATTAAATGGTATTGTTGAGTCCAAAATCTTTCCACGTGGGGATATGAATCCCAGTTTCGAACCTGCTTTGCTCGAGCAAGGATCGGACTGTGGGATTTTCTCGGAGATTGGGAGTTTCACAAGCTTGATCACATCGACGAACGACGTGTCGTTTGGATTTAGCAACACAACGAACCAACAGCAGCAAGGGCTTGAGCATCATGTGCAGAACAATCAGAACCAGCAGCAGTGGCAAAATCAGCATCAGGAGATGACAGGAGGAGGGTTGATTGATCAGACGATTCACGCTGAGTTATCAGCTTTGCCGAGTAGTAGTAGATCAACAGAGAATACCGGTGGGGGATTTGGAGCGTTGGATTGGCAGTTAGGGAGTGGAGATCAAGCTGGTGGGTTTTTTTATCTTCCTAATACCGTTGATCAAGCTTACTGGAGTCAGAGCCAATGGAATGATTTGACTGCTTACCTCCCGTAAATCTCCTTACTTTGTTAACTTCAAATTACAGAAGAATTAATAAAAAAAAAATCTCAAAGATTCAACAAAATGGAAAATATGATATGACTGCTTTCCTTTATGTATGTATTTTTTTTTTCTTATATGAATCTTCTTCTTCTTCTTCTTTTATTTTATTTTATGGAGTATATTTAGTGATTTTGGGAGGTGTCTGGGTTTGATCTTGGGTGTTTATGTACAACAACTAACTTCCATGTTAGTGTCCCCCCCCCCTAGATTTCTGATGTTTCTAGGACTATAATATAGTGAGAATAGAGTGTTTTGTTTTTGTTGGTTTGATCGACAACTATTGCCCGCCCCTTCTCCTTAAGGTAACTAATTATTATTAGTTAATGCTTGTTAGTGCTTTAACACAAAAGTCAACCTAAAAAACAATCACTTGAGGACGTGCCACGTCACTGCGGTCACAGATAATGGTTGTGATAAATGATGGACTAATTACTAATTGCATGAGAGAGTGTACGGACCAAGCCGGGGAGTGTAGACCGTGGTGGTGGGGTCCACGAGGGTAGTGACCAGTCCCATGCGTGATCATAGCTCCACGTGGCGGCTGTGAGGGAGATAAGCTTAGGACCCTTAATGCTTGTTTCCATGTGGGTTCACCTCATTGGATGATACTTCTGACGAGAAACGGACAGTCGGTTTGTCCTCGCTCTCTCTCTAATCTCTATCACTCAGACGATCCATCAAGGACTATACTAGAGAATGCTTAACAGGGTAGAATATTATTTGAGACGGACGTGGCTGGCTGATATGGGACCTGGATTAGGTGGGTGGGGGTGGAGTGGGGTTTAGCTAGCAACGGTGCATATGGGGGCCAAGAGGCATGTGCAAAAGTGGTCTCCCATATGAGACAGTCACGCATTGTATATCTGTTAGGTCAAATATATATATATTTTTTAAAAAATAGATTTTTATAAAGTTCAATCATACATTTTATTAAATAATTTAATAACAATTTATGTAAAAAAATGATCAAACTCAATCCCTACTCAATCAAAGTTAAATCAATTAAATATATTATCCAGATCAGGGACTTGATTATGTTGAACAATTTTTTTATATAAAATAAACACTAATAAAATTATAAATTAACAAAATATCAAAGCGATTGAAAAAAAATTAAAATCAAATTGAAACAAAATAATAAAAAATATTAGGTAATGATATTAAAAAAAAAAACAACTTTGAAGAACCAAAAAAAAAAAAAAAGTATAGTCTCTTAGCTATGAAGGCCTAGAGCTCCTAGGCCTCTAGAAAAAGGCTCAAGTGACATATCTATAACCTTTAACAACCTAGAAACTAGCTTTAAAACCAACAATCAGCTCGAAATCAAAATTCTTTTCATGTTTAGATTTATTTTTTAATGCAAGTTTAACGAAAAAAAACCTTGTATAAATGTTTCCTATCAAAATGAACTCATTGACACCAAAACCATTGAATTTATGGTACTTTTTTTTAACATCAAAATTCAACAACTTTCTCTCTCCACTCTCAAATTAGAAACCAAAAAATAAAAAAAAATAAAGTATGGGACCAAAATTGAATGTCATAAATTTTTAAGGACTCAAAGTATATAATTTAAAATTTGGAGAGCGAAAGTGTATGTTTAACCCCAAGTTTAGAAAAACCTTTTTTGTTGTTGTGTTTTTCATCTTAATCCCCTATCAATCTTTTCCTTCCTTAATAAATGTGCTTCAATTGGTAATTAATTTAGGCCTATAAAATGTAATAAAAAAAAAAAAGACAAATCACCATGATGATATAAAACAATTTGTTTGTTAGTAAATAGTGGTGTGAAGAATGATATTTTCCTTATGCCTTTTAGAGTATTTTTTTATTGTTCTAGTCTAATGTTAGGGAGAGACAAAATGATGAAAGAAGTTTGTAGGATGAAGTAGAAACTGCAAAACTTGAACAAGGAATCTTATAAGAGAATGATTAAGGCTATTAAAGACATCAATGCAAAATTAGATGTTAAAAAAAAAAAAAAGATGAAGTGATTTCTGATTTTAATTATATTATGTTGGAGATAATGAATAAGATTTTCAAATAAATGGTAATTGAGGTTAATAACCATTTAGATAAGAAAATGAAAAAAGAATCAAATTATACGAGGAATGATCATAAATAAAATAGAAAAAGAATCTTGTTGGCCAAAGTTGTTCAGTGCTAAGAATAATTCTCTATTTGAACCAAGAATGAATCAAGGAAAGCCTTTAATGATAACAAAAGCTAGGAGTTGTGCAAAAAATAATTTTATTAATTATGAGAGTTCATCACCAAGAGACATAAATGAAAGAATAATTCTAATAGAAATGAATGTACATCTAAGTAAAGTTGATTCGAAAATTATTCTAAAGATAATGAAACAATCTTATGAACTAAAAGTTCAACAAATACATAGACCAATATATAAAAGATCATATCTAAATTACATTTATAAGATGTACTCTTATCCTAATAATTTTAAATTTCTAGACTTTTCTTTGTTTAATGGCCGAGGGACTATGTCTATAAACACACACACACTAAAGATTTATTTGTCAATGTGAGGAAGAATCTAATTCTAACTTTTTAAATTAAGGTTATTTTCAAATTTGTTAATCGAAGATGCTTTTACTTGGTATATAGAATTATAACCAAATTCAGTTTAGAATTAGAATGATATGTAAACTATATTCCAAGCTCACTTTTCTAGAAAAAAAAAATAGAATTTGCATGAGCTAATTTAGAAAAATTGAAGCAATAACCTGGAGAAACTATTAAATAATATTTAAACAGGCTCATGAAAGTAAAGGGAAAATATTGAGCTAGATTTTAGAAAAATAATTTATTATGATTGCTCGGCAAGAATTACTATTAGAGTTAGAAAAATAAGTTTGAAGGAATGTAGTTCAAAGATAACTAGAAGAAACAGAAAAGAGAATTCCAATTTATGTGCAACAACCCATATACTCAATATGTGATCATACAAGATAACTAGTAATATATTAAATAAGTAGCATGACTTATTATTTTTTTTAAGACACAACATTGGATGACTCATGCCCTTCCAAAAATTTATCTATATTTTTTCATAACATTTCAAAACTAACCAACACTAATACATCTTTCAATACAATGCTACCATAAGAAAAATAAACTTAAAGAGTAAACCATCAAATTCTTGTGTAATCATAAAAATAAGGTACAGTAAAAAGACTAGTTGAGCTATACTGCTCGGAGTTTTAATACATATGTTTATTTCTAATAATATTCTTACTCCTTATGTCATGTATATTTCACAAATTATTTTGAACTTCTGCAAGGATTTTCTAATTTTATTTTGATGAACAAGTTGCAAAGAGGTGAACTTAAATTGTTGATCTCATTTCTTCTTCCTTTATTTATTTTTATTTTATTTCAAAAATCAAACATACCTTATTTCAAGATGATGTCCTAATTATTTCTTATGCATTAAGTACACATCTTTCTTTAATAGGATTGTGGTTTGTTTCCATGCCATATTGTCTTTTTACAAGTTTGATTTTATTATATGTTTAATAAAAAAATTTCAATACACAAATTATTTTTTCCTTATTTTTTTTTGGTGAGTGGGTGAGTGTTTAATTTTCTTATCTAAGCTATCAAGTACTAATATCACATTTCTCATTGATGGATTTTTCATGTATTATCTACCTATTTATCTATGATAATTAATTTATAGGCTATACGAGAATTATATAATAGAAAGTAAATAGAGGATATATTTATATATCTTTTTATTATTTCTTGAGACTCTCTTCCTTTTCTCTTTGATGAAGTATGCTTAACTAGATTTGTTGTTAAAGATTGCTCCGATTATACCCTTTAGAGTTGTGCCCCTCATCTGCTTAGTTGCTTATCGCCCTGCACGATGTAAGAGCAAATTTCCTTTAATTTAATTTTTAGTTTGAGAAGAACGAAGACATTTGATTTTTTGTAAAAATAATATTTTTTATCATATTCTTTTATCCGATCGAGATTCTTGGTTATATGTTGTTATCACTTGCATGTATAAAGATCTTTGATCGGGTTTCCTTCTCTGCTATTATATCCACTAAGCTTAGATAGATGAACATAAAAAGTGTAAGAAATGTGTGTGTAATGCAGCCTTCAGAAGATAGGAAAATATTTGGGATGTCCCGCGTTGCAGTGATAAGATTAGGACTTTGCATGGAGCGTATCAGCTCTAATCATATATTAAACGGAAGTATGATATTTATCGGATGATTATTTTTTATTTGATTTGGTTTTTATAAAAAAAATAATTAAAATTAGTTTTTTTTTAAAAAAAAACGAAACCAATTCAAACTAACTAGTTTCGGTTCGGTTATTTTAGGAGAAAACTGGTTCAAACTGGTTTGGCTTGGTTTTTTCTGGGTTGGTTTAATTTGGCTCGATTTTTTCAGTTAGGGTTAAGTTTGGCTTTTTTAGTTTCAGACTTATAAAACCGAATTGAACTGATTGGTTTTTTTAAAATTCTAATCAATTTAATTGGTTTTTTTCATGGATTGGTTTTTTCATAATTATTTTTTTGGTTTAATTAGTTTTTCATTTTTCTTCTCACCCGGCTAAATTGCATTAATACTCCTCCAAAGGAAAATGAAAAAAGAATCTACGCAGTTACAAAATCGTTGCCGGTCTCTTAAGCTCCAGAAGAACTAATGCTGAGCAAAGAAAAGCAGAATAACAACAGCGTTACAGTGAGCTCATTCCATGGGAGAAGTAAAAATGGAAGCAGGGAAACATGCATGGCATTGGCACCATTATCCGATCTGAATAAAGAGCAAATTCAATACCTTCAAGGAAAAATCACGTTGAAGAATATGTCAAAAGATGTGCTGACAAAAATGTTTATATCTGCTCCCCAGAAAAATAATTACTGGTGTCAACTAATTAATGTTTACATGATGGATTCTGTAAATCAAGGAAGCACATCATGAAATATACAATAACAGCAAAACAACACAACAGTTAAATTTATGTCACTCAGAATTTGCAGCAAAGAAAACGCATTCTCCAACGATGATGCCTTTGAAATTGTCCTTGGTCGGTGCTTGCCATTCTTTCAGGACTGCCTGCCCATTCTGAGGGCAATCTACACACAAGCGAGCACAAGGATTAACAAATTAGTAGAGTGACTGAGAAAGAAAAATAAATAGGATTTACGTTCGGGAAAGCATTAACATCTGAGCATCAACCAAAAAAACAAAGGATTTACACGGGAAAAGCAAACGAATGCGAGCTGACACTTCCACAATATGTAGGACCTTCTGAGCAGGTCAGGCCTGGAGGGGGATCAACTGCAAGGAAACTCGACTCTCCTTGAGCATTCTGATCACCCAGACTTCGACTTGAACTTGTTAAGGTTCCTGACATCCCATCTTCAGGCTTGGACATACTTTCAGTTTCAAAGACGTGTTCAAAATCTGCATCTGTGTTGCTTAATGTGTCGTCCACCTCATTTCTGAAAGTGGCCGCACTCGTAGGGCAGTCGTAATAAACTTCTTCAGTTGTGTATAATACAAGGGAGCTTGACAGTATTGCTTCCTTACTTGGAACCTATAATTTCTAAGAAATCCCGTGTCAAAATTTATAAAAGGGTGCCGAAGATCTGTATCAGCTCTATGAAAATGCAGAAAATAAATCAGGTTAAGCAAGCAGTGTCCGCTCTAGCGGACAGTAACTAAACACGGTGGGTCACCAGCTCCAGCTATGACAAAATCCAAACTCAATAGATACAGACATTACTCTGCTTCACAATCCTGTGAATCGAAACATCATTATTGCCCAAGTTGTAAGGCAACAGTACCCACGCATGTCTTAAAGCTAGTTCTTGCTGTCCACAACAACCAGCATTGCTAGATAACACAAACCTATCCTCTCTGCCTCTCTCTCTCTCAAACACACACGTCATCATCATTCGAAGTAAGCAAAAGTCTATGGGTTACAGTACTAACTGATGTGCTATCAAAATCTATTCTAGTTGGTTTCATGCTTCAGGAAATGCATACTCTTCTGATCTGGAATCAAACTGCTCGAAATCTATTCTAGTTGGTTTCATGCTTCAGGAAATGCTTAAGAAACTACAAACAATTCCAAGAATACACTGTTCCTGGAAACCATATAGCTGAACCATCGATGAACCCATCCACATTAACCAAAAATGATCAAAAAGACAAACAAATTGAGGTTTACCAAATTTTAGCCTTTTGTTCGACCTCGTGTCCATTGTTATCGAATGTTTAAAGTGTGTGGAGAAGTGATCACTGACCTTTTTAACCATATGAGATCCATCTACGTTCTTGTCTACCAAAACATATTCTTGTCCATCAAAATCTTTCATCGACATTCTGGAACCATGTTGATTGATCAAAAGATTATGGCAGTCATCATCTGCCACATATTTTGACTCGTTTGAAATGGATGGAACTGAATCCTGACTTCCAACGGTTGATGCACTGCTACTTTCTACATCAAAGTTAAGTATGGAAGAGATACTATTATGGTCTAATTGGCAATTTTCAACGGAACAGATATCCTCGCAGTGAACTTCTCCATTCATGAAAATGTCCTTCACAAAATGATAATTGCTGTCTTGAAAAAAGGCAACCATCTCTGGCATGTCAGAATCCATCACATTGCTTTTAATATAAATCTTCCTTCTTCCTCTACTTTCTTCCAATTCACTGAGGCTAGTTGGATATTCTGTTCCATGTACAGGATTCACCCAATCCATGAAGGCATCTACTCCTGGTTGGTTTCTGGCCACTGCTTCTCCCTTCTGTCTTAGTTCTAAGGCAGTACCCTTATCCTCTTCTAATCCTCTTATCTCCCGAGAGTTGTCGATGAATTTGAAAGACTTGTAATGAGGCTTACTGACCATGGTTGAACACCCACACGTGGATTCACTGGCTGGAAGTGTTGTATATATTATCAGAGCAAAAGATATAAAAATAAAGAGGGGGAGAATAATTTTGTAAAAATAATAAATGCAGGGGAAGTTTATTGGAGGAACAGGTTTTACTCAAAGAGGATCCATTTTCGGTTTCTCCTCACCCTTCACTGATTATCACACTCCGATTGGCAGTATGTACACATCAGTTATACACGCAAAATCATGTCAAATCCTATAAAGTATTTATCAAATTCTAAGCATTTAGAAGTTATAAGATATTGTGTTGGATCTTATTTATGCTCCAGGAGTGGATATCATGTAGTGAAATTCATACCTTGTCTTTCATCAACATACTCCATGTCTAATCCTCTTTGGAATGGAGTGTTTTTGCTGTTGCGCAATCTGCCTCCTTAAGAAGTCCTTGATAATCCAATTCTTCGATTATACATATGCAATTAGGTGAATGATACGTAATGATTTGAAGGGTAGTGGAGCACTTACTTGAAATGATGCTAGAAGAAAGAAAAATTGGTGCAGAAATGATTGAAGGACTAGTAACTAGATGCTCGGTCGACTTGTTCTTGACGCTTCTTCCACCTGAACAAGAATTAATAGATTGTCAGAGGCAGGATTCATTAAAAGTCGATGAGCTTCTTGCTTTCTTGAGGAGGTAGCTTTGATGGTACAAAGAATTACTTAAATTCTTTTCAAGAGGTAGCATCTTACACGATAAATTTCATATTGGCACACATAAGTCAATATGAAAACGGATCATCATAGAAGCCAGTTCAAGTTAAAAACGAAACAAGAAAATCTCACAGGGCATTAGATCTGTCTCCAAAGTAATTAGTCTGTTACATCTCTCTATAAAGAGTCATTTCTTTCAATGCCTACACTGCATTGAACAAAATTAAGAAATTGAGTTTTCATAACATTGTCACTGTGACCACTCTAATCTGTAACCAAAGAAGCAAATATATACCAAAAAGAAGAAAAGGGAACGATTTGGGACCTTACTGATGCATGCAGAAGGACATTACTCAGATAAGGAAAGAAATAAAATGAGAGAACTCACGTTGATTGAGGCATGGAGCATGATTGCTCTTATTATGCCAGGAGTTAAGGCTTTGATGACGAAGAAATTAAGATAGATTCACCTAATTGACTTGCATTATAGAAAAAGATTATTTCTTAATGTGATTATAAACAGGAAGGGAAATGACATCCCGGCCAGATTTATGCAAAAACGGTAGTATATTGAAGGAAGATTCCTTCAAAAAACAGGAGGATTATACTGCAATTTGAAGTCTTGAACACAGAATGCATGAAAAGGTGAAACGGCAGTCTTTGTTCTCCTTTATCATATGCAAAATTCGACAATATGCAACAGGAAAACCAATAATAAAAAATTAACGATTGATCAGGGAGGGCTTACAGGCTAAAAGTTCAACGTCTTTCCGTATCCTCTCTGTGGCAAGCAAGCCTTGAGAAATGCAAGCCCTTGCAACCGAAGATAACAACAAACCACAATGAATCAGCAACAGGAAAACTCATTATTAGAAATAAATGGTATCCTGCCTCTGAAGCCAAAAGGGAAAGCAAGGAAATAATTAAATGCCCCCAAAAGCTTCAGAGGAGAGAAGCATCAAGTCATGGAGGGTAAGTTTTGGAATAAAAAAATAGCTTTCTTTGGGACGACAATGAAGGAATGCAATAAGCATGACAACCCAAGCACAAGATATTTGTGATTTAATATACCACAAGAGGTTTTTCAAGATTTTTTAACTAACAAGAACTCATGAATTCAGCATGAAACTAGCCAATCACAATCTTCCTGGACCAAGACACCCATGCTAATTTTATCTTATAAGAACATCGATGCCCTGATCTGTGTCAATAATTCCAGAACCTGTCGTGTTTAAACTAAGGTTTGCACCTTTGACTGCCAGAAAAAAATATGATGATTGTCCTGTTCTTGCTGTTTTTTTTTCCTGTTGTGTGCGCGAGCTACTGCATCGCAAATGTCACCCTCTATCGGCTCTAGAAACAGACCATGACAAGACACTTGTATATAATATAATGGCCTGCCTTGGATAAATTTGGAAGGGTGGACCTAACTTTTCTGCCATTAAAAGAATAATAAAAATGGATTCAAGCACACCACCTAACCTGAAAGGGAATGTTTTTCTTTTTTTTTCTGATATTCCTTGCTGGAGCAAGCACCTTTAGGTATTTTTGTTTTCTACAGGTGTTCTTGTTGGAAAAGAGAAGAGCTCGAGGCTCGAACACGCCTGTTTAAGATTAAAGGGGACTTTAATCAGATTCCGGAATTGGAAGAAGAGAGATCATAGTGCTGTGGCTGCTTCAATAATATATTCTCATCAGCAGAACGAGTAGAAGAAAGTGCTGCCATGAACTAACAGAGAAGCAAAATAAAAAAAAATAGAAGAAGCACAGCGACGGGGCGAGCAAATTAAGAATACATACATATATATATATATATATATATATATATATATATATATATAATTATACATAGCTGAGCACCAACAAACCAGTTACCTTTTCCTTGCCCACAAAATCAAATTAATATATATATTTATATCCCATGGACCCTTCTGCCACGTTAAATTCAAGAAGCGGTTAGACCGAAAGGTTGTTGTGTTAAATGGGCAGTTGAGCTGATAGATAGCAGCACTTGTCATATCAGTATATTACACTCTTCTTAAATTCTAAATAAATAATCATAAAACCGTTGCCTGACCACCCAACAGATATTACCTTTTTAATTTAATAATTCAATAGTAAGGTATTATTGGGTGACGAGAAATTCTCTCAGACGAAAGCAAGAATGGATCATTTTTTCATATATCTTATCACCTGGCCACCCCTCTGGACATATGGCAACTTGATTGCATCGAACTTCTTGCTTTGTATCCATGGCTTGAGACAGGTTAATTCCTGCAAACTTAATCGGTCAAAAACAATATAATGTTGGAAACATGTCTGATGTAATACAATTTCTTTTACGAGGCAGAAAAACAAGGAAGAAAAACAAACTTCAATCAACAACCGAATTAATTTTTAGGACTTAAACCTAAATGCCTAAAACTACATGGATGAAAATGAAGAATTGAAAAATTTTAAGGACCCAATTAATTTTTTTAAAAGTCTTTAGGGATCAAATTGAGCTTTTATAAAATGAATATTAGCGAGTAAAATGAGTAATAACGAATATTCTCATTTTACATAGACATTGTAGCCATATATATTATACCAACAACAACCTTTTTAAAGAATAAAATAAGAGAGGAACCTGTATAGAAATGCAAAGAGTATCAGCAAGTTGTGTCTTCTCGAAACTAAAAATAATATTACATTGATCAGTGTAAAAGTGCATATATTTTAAGATCTGTGAAAACAAAGATAAGATGTCAACAGAAAATACAATAATTTATAGGAAAAGGAGAAGGAAAGATACACCACCTCAAGAGTTCATTCAAGACTTGTGTTACTAACAGAGGAGGAGGAGGAGGAGGAGGAAATTAGTCTTTCAAATTCAAACTAACATAATCGATATAGTTTTCAATACACCGTTTTATTTATGTCTTTAAAGTGCACTGTTTCAATTAGCTAATAAGGTTTATTTTTAGTTGATTTATGCACCATTTTGTTGGGAAAAGTTACTCCATGTCCTATATGTTCTAGAAGATAATTCTAGAAAGGTGATTTCATCTATATATATGTAACAAACTTGTTTAGGAAAGGCAGGAAAAGAAATGAAAAGGGAATGACGCTCCTAGAATTCAAGAAATATAACAAACTTCTTTGTCCTACTAACCACCTCCCTCAGCATCCATGGTTGAACACTACAAGTTACTACTCTTCTCCCCATTCCTATAAACTAACCCACCTATTTCCACCGCTGGATCACATCCAAATCAACATCATAAGCATCTCACACGCAACAAGTGATGTCAGAGCAGACTATCCACAGACTTCAACCATGGTACCATACACAAAGGTAATAGATTTCAAATATATCAAGGATTTCATTGTAGTAGTCAAGCAAGAAAGTAGCTAAAAATACGAGTAATTGGTGGACCAACTGAAAGGACAAAATTTGAAGCTGGATCAAATCATTGAAAACCAAGTGGCTCAAATTAGTGAGATAAGAAGCATGATGGGAACCATGGCACAACATATAGAATTCATCTTGCAAAGACTCTATCAAATTCCAGGTAGTTCTAGCCAAGGCAAGAAGAAACACACTTTGAGTCTGGAAGGAACAGATTCCAGAAACAAGGTGATACATGAAGACAGAATCCTAACATATAAGGTACACAAACCCAAACACTTTTTTTCAACATTCAATGGAGAAGATGTGCACAGGTGGCTATACAAATGAATACAATATTTCAAGATTGAAGACATTGCCGACTCTGAAAATCTACAAATTGCATTATACTATCTAGATGGTGTTGCTCTTTACTAGCATCAAAAATTTATAAGGAGTTTGGGGAGCCAAATGGCGACTTGGGAAGAATATATGGAAGTTATTTGTTACAGGTTTGAGGGGCAATAAGATGCTTTAGAAGAGTTGATAGAATTAAAGCAACTTAGAGACCTAGAAGAATATATCAAGGACTTTAATATATTATGGAATTAGGCTAAGATTAGCGAAAAACAAGCTTTGGTTATCTTTCTAGGAGGTCTGGAGTAAAAATTAAAAAACATAATGAAAATATTTGAGCCCAAGACATTTAAACATGCTAGTAATCTAGCCAGATTACAAGCCAATACTCTAGCCTACATGAAATCTCCAAGCTTCACTAGAAGATCTTTTATATCACTCATTAGTCGACCTAACCAGATCACATCTTCCCAACCCCCCCCCATCCAACTAAATCCCACAATGAACCTTATAACCCCTCATATGACCATAACAAAATGAAACCCTGCCCACTGAACTAATACCCCTACCAACAACACCAATAAAACCTTCATTAAACTCATAAAACCTATCAAAAACCAAGAGTTCGAGGAGGGAAGGCTGAAAGGGTTGTGTTTCTGGTGTGATGAAAAGTTCATTTCTAGACACAGTTGTCGAAATAAAAGGTTGTATTCATTAAGTGTAATAAAAGACGAGGAAAGAATCACAAAGGATGAGGTTCCGGAAAAGAAAATCAATATAAGATAATTTACCCCATATACCTCCATGGATACCTTGGAAGGAACTATGGGACTCAATACCATGAAAGTAACTATAAAGATAGAAACGATGACAATGTGCATTTTGATTAATTCTAGAAGTACCAATAACTTCCTAAACATTATTGTTACCTTTAAACTACAATTTTAGTTAATTGTTATTAAGTCAATGATTGTGCAAGCAACTAATAGCGAGAAGATGATTTGAAAGTTCATATGTAAGAGACTCAGGTGGAAGATGCAGGGAATAAGTTTCATAGCAAATGTGTTTATCATTAAGCCGAGTAATTGTGAGATAATGTTAGGTATACAATGGCTATTTATGTTAGGATATATTTCATGCAACTACAAACACCTATGGATGTCATTCGATTGGCAAGGATTAAAAGTATTACTTAAAGGGAGAATCCAGCTAAGTTTCAAATCATTGAACTGGAATAGTTAAGCTCTCTAGTTGGAAGCCATAAGCAAGTAGCCGATTATCATTTATATTGCCTAAATATAGTAGAGGAGAATGATGACTATTCCACTAGCTCCTTGACAACTCTACCTCAACGCCAAGGTATTAATGATGCCCACCTGCAGAGTCTCTTGAAAGCCTACCAAGACTTATTTCAGGAACCTAAAAGGCTACCACCACCCAGAACCCATGATTATAAGATTCCTTTGAGGGAAGGGAGTGAAGTAGTAAATTTAAGGTCTTATAGATACTCATGCCTATAGAAAGACACTCTAGAGTAGGGGTGTTCAAAAAAACCAACCAACCGATTAAACCGAAAAAACCGAGAAAAAATTAAACGAAAAAACCGAACCAATAGAAAAAACCGAATAAACCGATTAAAAAATTAAAAAAAACCACTTGGTCCGGTTCGGTTCCGGTTTAAAAAGCTTAAACCAATTGAACCGGACCAAACCGAACCGGTTGAATTGAATCTAAAACAAAATATAAAAAGAAACATCCTAAACCTAAATAATAAATACCCTAACCCTACAAAACCTTTCCAGCCCGCCGCCCCCACCTCCAAAACCTTTCCAGCCCACTCACCCTCCCCCTTCCCTTTTCCCCCTTCCTTTTCCAGCAGCCCCATCCCTCCCTCCCCACTCTCTCTCCCTCCCAAAACCTTTCCAGCTGCTCACCCTCCCCCTTCCCTTTCCAGCAACCCCATCCCTCCCTCCCCGCTCTCTCTCCCCCCTTCCCCTTTTCCAGTGACCCTACCCCTCCCTCTCTCCCTCTCCTCTGTGCACAAGGCTTAAAGCAACTCATTTTCTCTTATATTGTTGCCTTTCTACTCTCTACTTTACAGGATGCTATTAAAATCTTTGTTAACATGTAGTTGTGCTAGTATGGATAGATCCAGTGATTTTGATTCACTTAAGGGAGATTTTTCAGATCTCAACCGAAGAGTTTGGATTCAAAGTTTTCAACAAGGATTTTTTTTAATGTGATTCGGCCAAGTTTGTCCAGTGATTGTGATTCAGCCAAGTTTTTTTTTATTTAATTAGTTTCGGTTTTTCTGGTTTCTAAGGCCAAAAAACCGACCCGAACCGAACAAAACCGGTTCTCGGTTCGGTTCGGGTTATATTAACAAGAAATGGTATTTTCCGGTTCGGTTGAATTTTTATGTTAAAACCGGACCGAACTGGACCGTAAACACCCCTACTCTAGAGTGGTGAAGGAGATGTTGAATGCTCGAGTAATTGGAACAAGTAACAACCCATTTGCTTCCCCAATGATTCTTGTCAAGAAAAAAAACTCTATGTGGAGGTTGTGTGTAAACTATAAAGCTTTGAACAAGCTCATTATCCAAGATAAGTATTGTATCTCAATGATTGAGGAGCTGCTAGAAGAATTGATGAGGGTTGTGGTATTTTACTAGATCGACCTCAGATATGGTTATCATCAATTCTAAATGGCCATAGGGGAAGAATTTAAGACAATCTTCAAGACACGTAGTGGCCAATATATAGATTTTTGTTTATGCCCTTCGGGTTGACCAATGCTCCAATCACATTTCAGAGTCTAATAAATGAAGTTTTCAAGGAGCACCTAATGAAGTTTATCTTAGTGTTTTTTTATGATATACTGGTGTATAGTTAAATACTTGCCAACTATTACAAGCACCTAAAGACGGTCATTGAACTATTAAGAGGACACTCGTGTTAGTTCATGAATTGGCCAAAGGAATCACATCTACATAGCCATTGTTGACAAGATGGAAACCGTTGCTTCCTGTACGAAGAATGTCTGAAAGGAATGCGATGCAATCTGAAAACTAGTTACTGAAAAGTTAAATTAAACTACTTTAGATTTTTTTTAATATTTAAAGGATAATGACATGTTGCTAAATATTATATTTGATTTTCAAATATAAATTAATTAATTAATTATTGAATTGATAATAAATTAAATTGTTTAATTTATTTAATCCTATTTTTTTTAGAATTATGATTTATATTTAGATCAACTTATTAAGTGATCTAATGGGTCACATATATAAAAACTATTTGTTATAAATTAAAATAAAATGATTAATCAAGTGTGACTTGATTGTAAATAATTTATTAAAATTAAGGACTAAAATGTAATTAATATAAGGGATTACAATTCTAGACCTAGAAAAAATCAAGTAGGTATTTGATTGATTAAATTTTTAAAATTATCCTAAAATAATATATATAATATTATTTAAGAGGTAAATTAATATTTTTTTTATTTAGAGTTTTTAGATTTTTCTATAAATAAATTGTAATATATCTTCTTCATATTTGCTGCTCTGTGTATTTGCTGTCAACTTCAAATAGGACATTCTGGAAACAGTTATTACTGATTTAACTGTTAATGAAAATAATGTTAAAAATTTCGATTTTTCTCCACCAGACTTGGTACTTTTCATTTGAGAAAGCCAGCAAGGACATGGTCGCAAGTTTGTTTTATTGAATTCAGCGCGATGAGCAGTACCCTTTTTATTGTTCATAAGACAGCCTTTTAACGACATGGGAAGTGATGGAGGACATGTTGCATGTGGAGAATAATGAGGCTGAGGAAGTAAAACAAGAGGCAAAGATTGTTTACCTTCTTGGACGCCTATAGAAAACACCACCTCCTGTATTAGTTTTTTGTGAGAACAAGGCTGGTGAGTGGTGTGGGTGACATTAACGACTATCTTCTCCTGAAGGGAGTTGAGGCTGTCGTGGCTAATCATTGAGGCAAAGGCCAGGAAGAGAGTATGCTATTTCACCATTTAAAGAAGGCAAGAAAGATGTTTGGTTGCAACTGATGTCGCCTCAAAAGTCTTGGATTTTCCTGACATTCAGCCCTTAATTAACTGACATGCCTGCTGAAATTGAGAACTATGTACATAGGATTGGGCGAAGAGGAAGATGTGGTAAGGCTGGAATTGCAACAACTTTTATAAACAAAAACCAGAGTGAGACAACACTTCTTGATCTGAAGCACCTCTTGCAAGAAGCGAAGAAGCGGTTCCTCCTGTTTTGGGTGAGTTAAATGATCCAATGGAAGATGGAGACACAATTACTGCTGCAAGTGGAGTCGGTCTTTGTACGGTCTTTTCATATTTTTGTACCGTGTTTGTGTTACAGTATAAGAGATCTTTATGCTCTGTTAAATGGCTGGGATACAATGGAGAGGTTATTGTCAACTTTTATGATGTGGAACCTGTAAATGTAGTATAGGATTAAAAACATTGGAGAAATAGCAAAAGAAAAATTAGAATATATCTTGCCCTGCTCATCGAATTGTCATGTCGCTTGCACAAATGCATCCCTTGATATCATGAACTGCATACTGGAGAGGGAGCGAAGAAAGTTCAAGGTCCTAAAAACCACTCCATGCAATTATAGTCGAATCCAATTAAAATTAAATGTTTAATAAGAAGAGCATTTGTTTATTCTCTCATGTTCTATCTCTACAACAAATACGGGCAATGATAGGATTACTTTGGGACCGATCAATCAATAGCATTGTTTAGGTTCCTGTCTTTATGCTTCTGTCAAAGGCTTGCAATAACCTTCAACTTCCTCGCAATTAGATGGGAAACTCTAGTTGATCCTCAACTTTGGTGCTTACAAAAACCTCTCCGAATACTTAATCAAATACAAATGAACCAAGTCCTCGCATGCTAGCATTGATAGCTACTGTGATTAAGAAAATCGAGAATTAATAATAATTATTTAATGTAGACGTAGTATATCCAGAAGAAGAAAAAATAAGAAAAACTGAGAGGGAGAGGGAGAGGGAGGACAAGTTTCAGAATCTACAACACTGAAAACGAGCACAGGGGGCCTTGTGCTTCCTTGCGTGAAGGCTCTCTGATTTTGGCATTTGCACAGGACTGCCTATCAACTCCCAATGCATTCTGCATCATTTTAATTGATCATTTAACAAAGTTAGTATCCAAAAATTATATGATCCAAGTTGAAAATAAACAACATGCACGTTTAGTTAGCTTACACTGGAAAGGAAAAAGATTCTGTACTGCTTCCATCTGATTGATTTGAGTCGCTAGATTTAGCAGATACCGTCCCGCAATTATCAATCTCTCCAATATGGCACCACCTTGTTCTAGCATTACAAGGTGAGTCTAGACCGGAATGGCTGTCAGCTTCCTCCTCCTCCTCCTATTGAGAAATAAAATAAAAAATTAAATTTGATGCTCTAACCCATTCCATCCACTTCACAAAGCCAACAAGTTTCGTTGTTAAATTCATAGCAATCAGCCCTACGTGTTATTCCAATAGAAAATATGTAATTTTCTGCGTGATTGCTTCAGTTTTCCAATCTTGGCATGTAAATTTTGTTCTAACTATTGAAAAAGAGAGAGAGTGTTTTTACGTTTTCAACAGGAGTCATCTCTGTCTCATGTCCATTGACAACAATTGACTTCCTCTGATGGCTGCTCTTCCTAGCTGTTTCTGAAACCTCTACACAGTGAAGCTGTTTTGGCATAGTAAAAAGATCGAAGAGCATAAATATTGAAGCTTTTATTTGTAATTTTGCACTGAATCAATTATACTTG
Source organism: Populus tomentosa (assembly GCA_018804465.1). Lineage (NCBI taxonomy): Eukaryota > Viridiplantae > Streptophyta > Magnoliopsida > Malpighiales > Salicaceae > Populus > Populus tomentosa. Next base: position 4,993,971 of record CM031997.1, read on the forward strand.
CCTTGTTAGCTCAATATCTAACCTTTTGCAGAACAGAAAATGAAGAAATGGTTGCCCAGTGCTCACCTTTCGATTGACAGACCTTGGACTTGTATTATTAGCAGTGAAATGAAGAAATGTTTCTGGCGACTTGCATTCCTTCACAACATCAAAACCACCATCCTCTCCAAAACAAAAAACAATGTATTCCTCATCTTGCAAGTGGGGCCGGCATGAGTCCCTGCTATTGCAATTTTGCAACGAAACACTTCCTGTGTTAGCAGTAGCCTGTGTTGAACCAGGATTTACCTGTCTGAATTTTTTATTCTTTTTCGATAATTTTTTGTTTCTTTTATTGCCACCACTAGTACTGTCTTTTTTCACGCCAAAAACCATGTTTCTGATTGGTAGTTTAGATGATGGATTGGGAAACGTTTCCTGTTCGTCATCTGTAAGGAAACAAAAACAAACAGAACTCACAAATATTAGGAAACGCTAAAGAACAGCAAACAGAAAGAGGAATCAACACAATGCTAAAGCTGATAGTTTTTGCATGAAAATTGCTACAATGTTAAAAAACTAGTACTTCTACACAACCCATGTGCCCGAATTTTATTATTTTTTCTTTAAAAAAAAATAATCGATCAAGCTCAAATAGAGTTCTTGTGGGTACCTAAAGAAAACCTGCAAGCCAAGAAACAGGACGCCCAGTCCCTCACTCTCCATCTAACAAGCCTGGTCATAGTCAATGGTGTGGACATTTTTTTTTTTTTTTTTGACAGTTACGAAAATGCTCTATCCTCTTTTCAAGGAAAAAAAACAGTAGATAAGAGGAAATTGGGACAGGAGAGGGAAATGGAGGCTTTTGAATTTGAAAAAAGTAGAAGAAGTGCACGAATAAATTAGGGAGTGACGGGCACTCAGGCAGTGTGAAACAATTATGACCTTGAGACGGTTATGATTCTAGATATGGTAAAAAGAGAGAGAAATTGAAGGAGATAATGACATGGTTGGCAACCTTATTGCCAATCAAGGCTTTGGCATTAGCTGTTGTTTCTCTCTTTTTTTTTTTTTTTTTTTTTTTTTGGTCCTCGAGAGAGCACTCAAATTCTTGACAGGTGGGTTTTAATTAGTTTAGCTACCAAAAATCTTAACGTTGTACCAAATGAGTTGAGACTGCCTCTTCTTTTACAATTTATGTCCCATAAATTTCGATGTGAACAAAAACTTGACCGTTGATTTCTTTTCTTCCTCTTCTTTGTTTAAGAACGGAAATAGGAGCTGTCTTGAAATATTGTCATTGGGCTCTAAGATCTCATTGACACTTCAACGCTTTGTCTCCCCCGTTTTATCTTTCACTTTCGTAGAAACTAGATTTTTTTTATTTTTTTTTGCATTAAAATTAAATTTCTACGATTCAATTTCATAACCTTTTCTAAAATTAAAACCTTAAATAATAATATAGAATTCATCAATCAATGTAGAGAAAAGAAAATGGAATTTGCAAGAAAAGAAGACTTTGTTAAATTGTAATACAAAAGGCTCCTTATTCATTGATATCCACATTAATACCAAGCTAATTTATGATTTTTAATTAGCTATATATTGAGAATTTTCTCTCTAAATAAAATTGAGTTTTTTTTATTCCTTGTACATGCTCAAACTCTTATTATTTTGTCCCTTTTTACTTGTTAGAGTGTGAATCCTAATCACTTGATTAATAGGTAGACTATTTGTTTAATTCTTGTGGTCAATCAAGAACTTTTTTATTTCTTTAACATTATTGATTCTATTATACCTGATTAATTTCAAATTCCTTCTTATATTTTCTTGTGATAATTATTATTTTTAATAATTAACATGTTAATATTTATTTTTAACATAAACACCAACACAACAAACCTATCAAAGAGTTTTACAATATTCTACACACACATGTATATATTTAATATGTTTTGTAGCCTATCAGTTGGTTATATATAATATTATTATATTTATGTGAATATATATTTATTATTAATAAAATGTTTAATTTATTTTTAATATTCATATAATATTAGATTAATAAATCTAGAGTAAAAATAAAGTTCATGGGGAAAAAATGTTATGCAAAAAGAAATTATAAAATTGTTATAATTATGAGATTATTATTGCATCAAATCATTATTCCTAAAATGTTCTTGATTGATGCTCCCTTAAATACTGGACATTTAATAGAGTTGTAAAGACCGATACATATTATTTCATTTCTTTTATAAAAGGAAGTAGCTATTATTATAAGCTGAGGCATAAGAGATATCTTAATATGGAGGTGTTTGTCATAAGATATGTATAGTGAACTGATCCGTATGAGAATTTTATATGGAGAGATTACCTTTATTTATGGAAAGGTTCACATGACGGTTGTATAAGTGATCTTTAAACTTGAGATTACTAAGTTATCTTATATAGAGAATGTTATACTTTGATCATGTTACATGTTGTCTTAATTAAGATAATGAAAGGACAGACATTAAAAATATCATGAATTATATGAAGATACTTGAGTGATTATAAGAGGATTCATCATCCTAAGTGAATTAGAGAAAATATTTTATTTGTTTTCAAATAATATTAACTGAGAAATCCTTGGTCGAGGTGATATAAGATTTGAAAAGAGTTTTAAATCTTATTCAAACGATCAATAATTATTATATAGAGACCAAACATAATTTAACATGACATACATACTTTATATTTTAATATTAAATCAAAACATTATTGATGAAAGTATATTAATTACACTAAGAAATCAATCATTAAAAGATTAAGTCAAACCACTGATGATTTTTTTAATATTTTAGAGATCATGACACATTGTTAGACGATGCACCTAATCTTCAAATATAAATTAGTCAATTGTATAATTGATAATAAATTAAATTGTTTAATCTATTTAATTATAATTATATTTTATATTTGGACCAATATATTAGGAACCTAATAAACCATAAACATTAAAAATCATTAGTCATAATTAAAATGAGATAATTTAATTAAGTATAACTTGATTAAAATATATTTTAGAAATTAACAACTAAAATATAATTAATATAAAAATTTTATTTCTAGATCTAGAAAAATCTAGTAAAGACTTGATTGAATTAATTTCTAAAATCTTTTTAATTTAATATATGGATATTATTCAAGAAAAAAATTGATATTTTATTAATTTATAGATTTTTTTTATTTCTCTATAAATAGTAAGTTATGCCTCTTATTTTTTAGAGGTTGTCTATTAGACAGTAAAACTATAAAAACACAAAATTAGAGCTAACACTATAGACATGGCAATCTCTCTCTTCTAAATAGGGATTTAGAATATTTTCATGAGTGGTTCGTGTGTATTACCATTGAAGGACGAACAATTAGACGACTTGTGATTTGTGATAACCCAGTCTTTAAAGAATTATTCAAAACCAAAAAAAATTATATCTTTGAATAATAAATCTGTAAATAACTCTAGATCTGTCTAACAAGATTTTAAAAACTTTTAAATAATTTTATTTTATAATTATTGCTGCTCGTATAATATTTAAGAAACCATATATGGCCCTATATGGCCACCAAATTGTAGCAGATCAGTAATTTAACAATGTCACATTGTATCCAATTATGGCCACCAAATCCAACCATCCACAGTTGAGTCACCCACCAACCGACTGTCCATATTAACTCAGTCCCTCGAATATTGATCTTTTGTTTAGTTAACTCTTGTTAATTGATTTGCTGATTTTGCAGGTTACTTGTAACCATGATTTTTAAAAACATATTTTTATTTTTAATATTAACACAATAAAATAATTTAAAAATATAAAAAAAATATTTTGAATTTCAAATTCTTACAAAAACAAAAACAAGTGTCTTCAATTCTAACATAATTTATTACAGCCACAACCTATAATAAATTGACGCTAAAAAATAACGTCCAAGTTTGCCTTCCCTTCTTTAACAGACACTGACAGAGGCTCAAAGCATTTATCACTTCATGTCACTCATGTGCATCACATGAGCGACCCAATTAATGTCCAATTCCTTATCATTTATTATAGAAATACCAAATTTAAAATTAGAAGATCAAAGTTTAAAACTTGGGAAAACCAAGTGATCAATTACAAATTGGTACAAAAAAATTCTCTTTGATCCACCTACTTTCCTTTGAATTCCTCTTCAGTCCATTCAATTTTTTAAATTTTATTTTTTAGTTATTGAGTTTGAAAAATAAAAGAGAGTTGCTTTCAAATGAGAGAAGAGAAAAAAAATTATTGATTGAACCCATTGCATAAACAAAAAAAAGATAATCTTCACGTTCATAAATTTTATTAACAAGAATAGTTTTATTTACGTGTTTTTTAACCTTTATATTGTCAAAAAAAGTAAAATAAGGCTTGAGACAAGTTGAGTTTTCATTTTTATTTTTCAACCAATTTAATGTTAATTTATGATCATAAATTGAATTTTGATGTCTATAGAGGGTTTTGAACTTTTTGATGTTTATTAGGCATTTTTATATTTAAAAAGAGTTTAAAATGGTTTTTTTATCATTTTAGTTTGAATCTCATATTGTCTAACAATCTAAGGTGATCAGAGTCAAACTAGAGAAGATGTGTCATCTGGTTGCTCTAAACAAAATGAGCTAGGCATAAGGGACATAGCTCTTATTTTTATTTTAAAGAAAAAAACCATTTAATTAAATTAATTAAAAATATTTTATTAAATATCATTCAATTTTGATTTTTTTTTTCAAATGAGATTACGATAATTGTTTATGATATTACGAGATATTCTTTTTACAATATTTCATGATTTTTTTATATTTTTTATGAAAGTTTAATTAAAAAACTAATTAAAATTAAAATTAAATAAAATATATTTAAGATATTTTTTCATTAAATATGGATTAACTCAACATTTATTTTTGAATGATATTCTTCCCTTTAATGATATTAGTAATCATTTTGTTAATTATTCTACGTGAACCTCCTATGCATATTTTTTTATATTCTTGTGATCATTAATATTTTTAAAAAATAAAGTTCAAGTTATTATATTTATTGTTAATATCTTTTTTAAATTTCTTTTACAAGTTCAATGAACTATACTTTTTATAAAAAAAAAAAAAAAAATTTGGGTTCATAAAAGGAAATATTACATGAATCATAAAAAAAAAGGTTTGAAAAAAATAAGTTTTATTCTCCATGATTTTATTGATTATCTTTTCTATGATTTTCTTTTTTTATAACTATATAATTAGTAAAAAAAAATAGGTTTTGAAAATTTCTCCGCCCAAGTAATATATCATTGTTTTCTTTCCTAATGCATTCAACTATAAGGTATCAAGATATTTTGTTTCTTTTGTATTAAAACTTGCATTTATAATTTTGATAAGTTGTTTAACAAATAATTATTGTAGTAAAAAAAAGTGCATTGATGAGAACTTGCATTTATAATTTTGATAAGTTGTTTAACAATGTTGATTGAAGAAAAACTTTTTTTTTATTCTTATTTCAAATCATTTTTATTTTTTATTGATTTTAATTGCCTATGATTTTTATAAGATTTAAAACCCATAAAAATATATTTTTTATTGAAAATAATTAATAAAAAGAAGATATATATACTAGAAAATTATTTTTTTTTAATGAAATTGAAATTATTACTTTTCTTACAAGAAATAATTTTATTATTGTATAATTAAAAAATAATTTGAAAAGCTCCTCACGCAATCAAATATCTTAATGTGTATTTTTGTCTTAATTTACCAATTTAATTTTTTATTAGTGTTAAACAAATTAATATGTATAAATTTTTAATTTATTTTATTAAATAAACATATTATTTTTTCAATTCACAACAAGAATTTTTCTTGATGATAAAAAACATATTGTTATTGCTTTTATTTTTTTTTTGAAAAAAAAAAAAAACTCTTAATCCAGCCCGGAGCTCTAGCACGTGACTAGTGACAACTAATTTACAAGTCTTCTTTTACAATTGTAGGTAGAAATTAGAATAATCAAGGAGGGGTATTTTAGGGGATGCATTGTTTTGAGACGAAACTACTTCTCCTCCGTCAACAACACACAATTTAGCTAGTTAAGGTTCAAAGAACAGAAATAATTTTTACTCCTTGGCGCAGACATCTAGTGACAGGCAAAACATGCCTCGTTTCTTCAATTTCAAGCTTTAATATATATATATATATAGAAGCACCTACAAATGGTCAAGGACTCGGCTTTAAACTTGAACAAGCTTGGTTTTGCGTGACCAGAGCATCAATCCAACAGTAAACAATTTAATAGAAGGAGGGTCATATCATAATAAATTATTAATGTAAACAAAATATATTTATTTTGTGAAGTACAGTTTTAATCAAAATACAATATCATTCCTTGTTAATACAAGTTCTTTTCTCAATCCTTGATGTGTTGTTCTGTAAATTAGGTTTCAAGAGATCAATCCTTCTCAATGGGAAACAACTATACAAAATTGAGTAACACTCGGTTAAGATGCATGAAGATATTTGGAAAGAAAATTCGGCAGATTAATTGCTAAATGGATTGGTAGAAAGGGTTTTTACTGGATACAAATGAACTTCCATAGGGTTATCTACTTAGCTAATACCTAAATAAAAGAGAAATTCAAGCTCAAATTTGAAAGATTTTAATTTGATAATTTTAAATTTAAATAGGACTAGATCTTGCTTATGTGTCAATTGCAAGTGTTTTGATGAAATCAAGCCATCCATTCTTCTTCATCCCCCAAGGGACATCCCTAACACCTTCCATAGCCTTCCTCTTTGTCAGAAAAGAAATCTTCTTCTCTGTCCTCTCCAGGGCTAGGATGGCTGCAATTCCACCCCCATTACACAAATCTTGCCCAAATCTTGCCCTTAAGGTGAGGGCATGTTCCCTTTGCCATCCTTCTTTAATTATTTAATTAGGAAACTAAATTTAATTTTTACAATGTGAATTGGTTCAAACCAGGAGTAAAACCGCAAGAAAATTAAAGTTTTGGGGTTAATAAAAGGCTAAATTGAAGAAATTCACAACCAAGTACAATTTTAAAAAAGCCACTTAATTATAAGTACTCAATTGATTGAAATCAAGGGTGAAGTTGATGAAAATTAAAAATTTAATGATCAATTGAGGGTCAAATTGCATAAATCCAAGATCAAGGACTAATGTGAAAAGGACACTAAAATTCAGGGATGACATTAAAGTTCAGCAAGGGTAAAATTATATAGAATTAAAAGCTTAAGGTCAATTAGAAGTGCAATTGAAAGAAATTAAAAGTCGAAGAACCAAATTGAAATCTGATCAAATTCCTAAATTAAAACCCTAAATACCAAAAATGGCATCATTTTGAAAACAGTACAAAAAAAAGACCAGATAACGCTTCGTCTAGTTATTGTTCATTGGTTTTTTTCCTTTGTCACCTAAAAAGCTAATTGGGTGGCTACATTCTTATGGTATTTAATGCTTCGTCTCTCCGTCAAATTTGACAAAACTTGAATGCAAACGATAACCTGATATTTGACTACACCCTAGCATAGTTTTTTCTGGCCAATTGACATCACAGCTGCCTCAACATCGGCCTAAAGTTGTCAACTCAACTAGTCTTTCTGTAGCAACTTTTTCAGGTCATGATAGAAACTTTGAACCAACAGTTAAGATCCTTCTGGTTCGAGTCAAGGGCCAAGATTTGGCAGCACAAAAAACAACACGCCCCTCTTCCACCCCCTATAAATAGGGATGGATTCCATGCCCCGAAGGAGGAGAAATGAGAGCCCAAAATTGCTAAAAAAATCAGTTTTTCTTCCTAGAGTTTTTCCTTCTTCTCCGCCAACCATCTTCTTCTGCTTCTTTTACCGTGCCTATGCCATTAATGTCGCTGCCAACAATGCATCGACCTTCCCAACACCATACCATTGGCCACCCCCCACCCCCTGCATGGGTTGGTAACCTTTTTCTTCCTTTTTGGCTATAAAAATTATAGTCATTTGCATGCAGAACGACAACCCATTCTACATGTAAATAAAATATAATTAACATGTGGGTTATAGGATGGATCCATTTCAGCCCAACCCAGATGGCTGGGTCAGGTCCAACCCATCCAAAAAAAAAAGGGTCTATTGGGTCGTCAGTTTGCCCGACCCGACCCCTTTCGGCCCAACTTAATTTATATTTAATAATAATAACATATGATAATATGATTAAAATTAATATAAAAAAACAAAACAATTCCAAAAATTTCCAAAAGTCCTTTAAAAAAAATTTGTGATTTTTGTTTTCATGTTTTTCTATTAATTTTACATAATATTGGGCTGTATATTTACACTGTATGATACAGATCCGATATTAAAATATCTACTTTTCTCCAAAACGTTTCTATTTTTTTTTTTGAAAATTTTAAAAAAATCTATAAAAAAATTTAAATTAATTTCTTTTTTAAAAAAATACATATGGTCAAATCCTAAAAGTTTTCTAAGCATACTTTTTTATAAAACAAACAAAAATGCATCTTTCTCCTGTTTCAAAATGCAAAAATAGATATTATAACTAGTTGATGGTTATCTAATAAGGTTTGACTGAAATATCAAAAACCCTTCATCAATCATTTTGTTCATTTTATATTTGAAGTGTTAGGATTTAATTATAAACTTTAATACTTAAGGGTGTAAGAGTATACAAAAGAGTATACCTTTAGATATTAAAGATACAAAAATAAAATAAATAAATAAATACGATGCTAAAATTTAGACTTTAAAGTGGTTAGAATTTAACCCTATAAGATAAAGACTCTTTTACAAATGAAGATCTGCCTTAGACCTTAGAAAAAGACCAACGAATAGAAACTTGACCTAGAAAAATAATCAAACAACAATACAGCTTACCTTAGGTAGGGTACACTAGGGGTGAAACGTCTTCCCCTTGCACACCTAGTCCTTTTCCTGGACTCTTGTAAACCATAAATTTTCCAGTAACTATAATACTAGGTAGCGACTCCTGAACCTTACAATCATAATTTTATGATCAAATCAGTAATAAAACCAACCAATTCAGCAGGATCTATATTGCGATTTTCTCAAGTCTCTAATTCAAGAATTACAAATTTCAATCTTGCATCACTAACAAAAACTTGCGATTTCAACTTTACTTCTTTTTTTAATATACTGATTTGGTAGTAGGAAAACTAAACTGGAACTTTTGTTTTTTTTTTATTGGCCGCAACAATTCAATAATTGAGAAACAACAAGCGAATAATGCAAAAATTTTAAGATAGATAGATAAAACCTGATTTTAGAATCTTTCTCTAATACCAATTGATGTGAATTTGGAGGATAAAAACCCTAAAACCCATAACATGAAAAAATACAACTCAAGAAAGTTAAAATCAGATTGATAAAAAACTCAACCCAATAATTTCTTGAACTAAGAAAATTATTAGATAAAATACATTAACCTATTGATTATAAAGAATCAAGAACTGAAAGTATAAGAAAGAACACCACAAAAACAATTAATCTTTAATAAGTCATGAATAGTTCAATAAAAAACCAAGAGAATGAGCAACCTTGCCATAAAATATTATTTATGAATAATAAGCAATCTAAAAAAAAATAACCTTAAATACATGTTAAATAACCCTATTTATACTAGATAAAACATCTTAAACAAAACTGGAAAAATAACAAAAGGGTTCTAAATAGAATAAGAAAAATAATCACAAACTAACTAGGAAATTAAATGTAATTTTTGCAAGGCCTTTCCACATATAATTGTGATGAAATTTTAACCATATAAAAAAACAAGACATAAAATCTTTTAGTAAAATTTCAGCTCAATCCAACGTTCGGATCAAAATTTATACTTATTAGTGTAAAAATATGCATTAAAAAATAAGCTTAAAATTGACTTTCCTTATCCAATCCGCAAGCTACCCATATTAGTATCCTTGAAAATTAGAAATTCTTTGCAAAACAGTACTCCCAAGCTTCTGACTTTTTTTCCTTACAAAAAATAAGATTTTCAATGTTGTCAAAGTTGTCAACTTTAATGTTGCCAAAGTTATTACTCATAAGAAATCCTTGTAAAAGAATGATTTTTGCTTAATTGATATTCTTGAAAAGTAAAGAATCATAATTGGTACAATATCTTGTAAAAATTCACAAATCATATAGAAGACAATCCTTTTTTGATAGTCTTTTTTACTTTCCTTGTTTACTAGTAAATTTTAAACCTAACTGCAAAAATATCGCTTTCTCGTATGAATAAATTACTAGGTTTATTATATATAGATGAAAAACTTGAAATGTTTAATTTTCATCCCAACTAGAATCAGAACAAAATTCTATTTATATCTTTAATTATAACCCAGACAATACACGAAGATTCAATTTAATAAATTTATAATTTTTTAACCTAAACATCTTGAATCAACCCAACCAAATCAATTACTCTTGGATCTTGTTAGTTTTAAACCTTATAATTAGTCTAATTAATACCTCTAATAGATACTTTGATGATACTACCAGATTCTTCTCTTGTTAGTTTTAAACCTGTAATTAGTCTAATTGATGCCTCCAATGGATACTTTAATATGCTCACAGATTCTTCTCAAAAAATCGTACTCTAATGGATATATTGATAATGCTTGCTGATTCTCAACATAAATTATTAAAAAGGGGAAGTTTTCAGTACTGGTTTGAGGTAGTCCAAGCTTCACAAAATTAAAATTAAAAGTAATTCTATTTAGCTAATAGAGAAATTCATACAAATTCAAACTCAAATTTGAAAGATAATACTCTAATAACTTTGAATTTAAATAAGACTATATCTTGCTAAGGTGTGCATTGCAAGTGCTTTGATGAGATCCAGCCATCCATTCGTATTCATCCCCCAAAATATATATCCTAGCTTTTCCAGCCCTAACACCTTCCAGAGCCTTCCACTTTATCTGAAAAGAAATCTTCTTCTTCATCCTCTCCCTGGCTAAGATCGTTACACAAGAGAATTGAAACAAAGTATGAATCCTTTCAAATATAATTGGTTTTTATTCAATAGTACTGACACACTAATTAAGAGAAGTCACTGGCTTTCCCAATCTTTATGTTCTGCTCCACCAAGAAAGTTGTGACGACATTCCTCTGCCAGCTCTTAAAACTCCTGCATTCACCAATAAAATCGATAGCATTAGGAAGATACAGTTTTTAGAAAAGAAGAAGAAAATAAGCATCACAAAGCATCAGATGCAAGTAGCTCATTGTGCTTTGAGAGGAAAAATATGAATTTTACTTGAAATCCAACATATTCAAATTTGCACAAAGATAAACAACATATACAACTCTTGTCAACTTCATTTTATTTAAAATTAAACAAATGCAGACTGAGCGTTTTTCAAAACTGTCAAACAAGGCCATGCCTCTTGACAAACTCTTTTTCAGTCATTTCTAGATTAACATTGTGTTCACACACAAACTGCAGGTCTGCATACTCTATAGATCGCAATGATCAAAGCGATTAAGGTAAAAGTGGTTTGCGGAGGATATGACACTAATCACAAATGAAAATTCGTTCATGGAATGACAAACTTGTGATCAAGATGTGCTAGAATTTCTCCCCCAGGGAAAGCTGATTTAGTAGCCTCAAATGCAACTTTGATTGCTTCTTTCCAAGTTCCGTGCACAGCCTCAGTATTTAGTTGTGTTTTTGATTGACCAGGATCTTCCATAGGCAAGGAGTATCCAGAAAGCAAATGGCCTACCCAAACACCATCTTTTCTGAAAATGGAACATTAAAATAAAAAATAAAATTTGTCATCTTGATAAACAGCCATCCATTTCCATTCAAAAAAACAATACCCTCAATTCAGGAGCATAATTACTGTGATGATGTAAGGTACAAAATAATTACTCGGCCATATAGATAGACAGAAAAAAGATGCCAAGATGGAAACTTACATAACAATGTCCATGTGCCGGGGCGCATAATGCCCGCCACCTATTCCAAGAAGGATTTTGTTGCTACCACCATTCCTGAATCGATAGAAGTATCAATTTTGCAAATGAAAGTGTAAATTTGAAGGGTTTTGGGACATAATAACTGCTCTATTTCCCCCTTCATCTATCTATCTTTTGGTATAAAGTTTTTTTTCTTTTACCCTTTCCCTTTCCAAACCAAGAGAGGGTCATCACATGAAGAAATGGCAAGCAAGCTTCAAACACTTGCATTCACTCACTGTAATATAACATGGAAATCATTCATGACACATGCAGAAAAACCTTAGGGGAACCAGAAAAGTATTCCCTGATTATTCATGCCTAACAATCGGGAGTACCAGGAGTAAAACAAATTCCCTTTGATTTTAAAAAAATGGAAAGTCATCTACCCACTCCATATCTTGTTGCTTAAGAAAAATAAGTTGCAATTCATTACTTTAAAACTATGGAATTATCTATTCATTCCATATCTGGCTGCTTGAGAATAATGAGTTATGTACCTGCCCCAGTCTCCCTCAGCAATTCCTCCTCCAAGACCCAATCCTTCCCAGACTAACTTCAAGCACCAAACAAATTATATCACTAAACTGGGTAAAAATCTTCATTATCAATTCAAAACTCAAACATAACACTAGTCATGCTGCTTTATAGCTCATTCATAGGCAAATGAAAGAGAGAACTGGATTGTGATACTATGAATGATTCAAAGTCAAAACTTTCCAATCAAATGCAAACAAAAAAATGAACTCAGCAGGTAAGTAATGTCTTGAAAGCATGCAATTTAACTATAACAGGGCCACTGCATATAAAATATAGCTTATTCTGACCAACAAATACCCACCAATGCAATGGCCTGTGCAGCATCCTGCCTCCTCCAGTATTCTTCTGTGCTACCTAGTGAAAATGGAAAAGGAAATCAACAATTAACTAAACCAGGAAAAATCTACAGCACAAAAGGTCAATGGATTGTAAAACCAAAAATAACAATCCCATAATGAATAAAGCCGACCTAATCAGTGGTAGAAGCTTACCAATCTCCACAAACATGGTTGGCGAATTAGTTAATGGCCCATGATGTGTGGCTTCTAATGTAACCTAAAACATGATAGAAAAATTGAAAAAAGTCAGTATGTTTCAACTCTTTTGGTGAAAGGGTGGAGAAAAGGAAATGCACAGCCACAATAAAGAGATTTTTTTGTACCCACTAATCCTAATACTCATGATTATGATTAAATTAGAGCATAAACTAGTTAATAAAAAAGAATTAATCAATAAAAGCAGTTTGAGATTAAACTAAATGCAACAATTATCAGAAAGTTCCTCTAGGCTATGGTTGAATCTCTTCCCATTGAGTCATCTTGGGCTTCCTTTAGATGTGCATTCCAAGGCAATTTCAGTGCAAGGTTATATTATTTAGCTTCAGTAAAGAAGCAGGAGCATGTGGAAGAGGCAGTATCCCTGGAGGTGTACAAAATTACTTGCATTATGAGCACGCAACCATGTTTGCCTACGTTGTTTTTCTTCATTTCCCATTCCAGATTCAGCTGTTCAGGAATCGGAAAAGCTTTGAAGGGATTTCTTGAGGAAGAGAATGGAAGAGGAATTTAAGTGCTACTTGGTAAATTGGTGAGAGTAGTGTACTCCTTTTGATAAGGATGCTTGAGTGCTCCTGATTGGACAGGTACTCAGTAAAGCATGATAGTTTTTGGAGGAGACTTGTAGTTGTAGTTGCCAAAAGCAGGGAAGGTACAGGAGGCTGGTGTTCCAGAGGAGTTAAGAGTTCTCAAGGTGCTAGCTTGTGGAACACTATTACAAATGGTTTGGATGTCTATATTAATAGAAATAATAGAATCCTGATTACTATAATGTTTGGCATGGGCAATCAACCTTTAAAGTGAATTTCCTGATTTCTTCTCCTTAACTTCAAATGAAAAAGGCAACAACAGCTAGCTATAGTGCGTGGAGGACGGTGATCAATTGGATTTAAGATTTAGAAGAGATTAATTACGACATGACTGGAACTTAGATACAATAAATCCTCCACTGGTATTGCTGTATCTAGCACTGACAGCTAGATGTAAATGAATTTATGATCTAAAGATATCCCAGGAGTCTTTTTAAGAGGTTCAAGAGAGTTGTATTTTGAAAACTAAATATTTGAGGAGAAGATATAAGATTAAAATAAGTTGGAAATTTCTGTGCAGATCTAATTGAGAAGTTATACATCATTTACTTTGAGATTGCCCATAACCAACTATATTGCACAACTTATTACCATCTCTAGTCCTTAAGGGTTAATTCAGCATAAGTAACTCAAAATGAAAATCAAGAATCCAAACCTGTAAGGATTATCAAATGAACACAGCACACAAATCGCAAACAATAAAATGAAGAATTTCCAATTTATATGTATTATCAACACAACACACGCATCGCGGGATTCTACAATCACGGCTATACAAATGTATCTTAACATCAAATGTTAATTAACTCATTACCTCAAATTCAGGAGTTAGTTTATGTGATTCAGCAATAGTCCTCAAGAGCCTCAACCATGGTCCTATCCGAGGATTTGGAGGTGCTGCCCATCCTGGCTTCCCACCAGCAACAAGAACCTCTCCTTCACCAATATGTGGAGTACCTAAGCCAAGCATGCAAATCCGAACAAACATTACATTCTTCATTGCATTATTGTTTCCCCTTTGAATCCATAAGGCTAACAAACAAAGAACCAAACAGTAGTACAATAAAATGAATGTTAATTAATATACCAATTGGATGGACCGTAAGAGATGGCCGAGTAGAAGAAGCAGCATGCTTGCTAAGAAAAATGATCTCATCAACTAACTCGCCGGTTGCCTCCTCCCAACGTTTATCTAAGTGATCCTCCTTAACAAGACTGTTATCCAATTTTATTAGCCTCACTTCCTTGTTTACAAAACTTACGGCATCCTAACAAACACACCATAGAATTCACGTCAGTCAGTCAGTCTCTTGTTTAAACTTTAATTAATTTTGTTGAAAGAAAATAAAGCAAGAAAAGCAGAGGGTGAGAATTGCTGACCTGCAAGGAGGGGCCAGTGTGCCAACCGGGCATGGCTAGAAGAGCCGAGGCTGGGCCTATGGATGCTGGATCTGAGGTGGTCGCCACCAACAGGATCACCATTCTCTTTTCTCTTTCCTTTGATAACAGTTTCTTCGCGGCAGACGAATTCTTTGGAGAGCACAGGACTGGACATCTGGTTTCCGCGTGACTATTTATTGAGTTTTTTCTTTTTCCAATTTTTACAAAGGCAAAGTTCAAATTGAATTCTTCAAGCTTATTTTTTATTTTAAAATTTTTTTTTTAAAATTAATTTTTTTATTAATTCAAATTATTTTAATATACTAATATTAAAAATATTTTTTTAAAAATAAAATAATATTATTATTTTAATATATTTCAGAGCTTTTTAAAAAAATAATTGTCCTCTAATATTATTTTAAAGACTCCCTTCTATTTGCTACACAAAAATTAAAAAAAAATTAATATTAATTTTTTTGTAATATTCATTAAATTTAAAAACTAAAAATATATATATTAAATATCATATAAAAACAAAATGAATTAAATTTTATCTTTTTATAAATTTAAATTATTTATTAATTAAATTTAAATTAAATATTATAGTTAAATTTGGTTCCAAATAAGAAAAAAGACATTTGTATCAGTTTTTTTTTTCATGAATAAATTATTATTAAAAATAAGTTTTGATTTCAATTAAAAAAAATTAAAAATGAGTTAAAATTTTTATTTAATTAAAAATTAAATTTTTTTTATTTTTAATTTATAAAATATAGCTTATACAATATTTTTCTTTAAAAAAGTTGTTTCAAGTCATTTTTTTATCAAACATACTTCTAATTTAAAATAATTTAAACTAATTTTTTAAAATTATTTGTGAAAAGTAAAATTTTAGATTATAAATCATATTTAAAAGTCATAATTTAAAAATCATGTCATTAATATTTAGTTAAAAGTTTATATACATTTATTATAATAACTCCTAATAATAAACTTTAAAATTTTTGTTAACAGTTTCTTCGCGGCAGACGAATTCTTTGGAGACCACAGGAATGGGCACCTGGTTTTCGCGTAACTATTTATTGAGTTTTATCTTTTTCCACTTTTTAAAAATGCAAAGTTCAAATTGAATTCTTAAACCTTATTTTTTTATTTTAAAAAAGTTAAGATTTTTTTTATTTTTTTATTTTAATTTAATTTTTTTTTATGTTTTCAGATTATTTTGATATATTGATATTAAAAATAATTTTTAAAAAATAAAAAAAATATATATTATTTTAATATATTTCTGAAAAAAAATATTTTAAAAAAATAATTGTTATCATACTCTCAAACATTCCTCCTAATATTATTTTAAGGGCTCCGTTCTATTTATAAAAATTAATATTAAAACTTTTTTTAATATTCATTTACTTTAAAACAATATATATTATATAAAAAACAAAATAAAATAAATTTTATTTCAATTAAATTTCTAGATTTAAATTATTTATTAATTAAATTCAAACTGAATATTATAATTAAATTTGGTTCCAAATAAGAAAAAAAGACATTTGTATTATTTCTTTTTTCATGAATGGATTATTATTAAAAATAACTTTTGATTTCAATAAAAAATTATAAAAATGAGTTAAATATTTGATTTAATTAAAAATTAAATTGTTTTACTTTTAATTTATAAAATATAGCTTATACAATATTTTTCTTTAAAAAAGCTGTTTAAAGTCATTTTTTTTTATTAAACATACTTCTAATTTAAAATAATTTAAACTAATTTTTTAAAATTATTTATGAAAAATAAATTTTTAAATTATAAATCAAAGTTAAAAGTCATAATTTAAAAATCATGTTAAACATACTCTTAATGGTTAATAGTTAGTTCAAAGTTTATATGCATTTATTATAATAACTCCTAATAATAAACTTTAAAAATTTTGTATGATTTTTTATAAGTATGGTTAAAACTAAAACAATATTCTTTATACTATGCTGCCACTCGTATCTTTTTCTTAAAGAAAAAGAAAAGAAAAGAGAAATTATTTTCTATATTATAGGTAAATAATTGTTTCGATTAAAAAACTATCTTATCATTTTTATTTAAAAGTAAAACTGAATTGATTATATGATAAAAATAAATATAATTATATATAAAATTAATAATCTACAATCATTTTTTATTTTTTATTTTGATTGCTTGTATTTAGTATTATCTATAATTGAAAACTCTTAAGACTTTCTAAATTTATTTATTTAAAAGAAAACTAACTCGATACACATTGCATTAAAAATATATGAGTAGTAGTTTTAAGAAAAAAAAATATTAATTCTTAATCAACAATATTTTTTTAATTTATTTTTTTATTACCTATATTTTGTAATATTTATAATCAAAAGCTCTTAAAAAAAGCTCGAAATAAAGCTTGATAAAAAGAAAAACATTGAATCTCATATAATAATATTTGTATTTTTAATAATAAAAAATAAAACAATTCTCCTTAAATTATATTATATTACAATTTGAGTGGATTACTTTTTTCTTAACTAGTTCTTCGTTCAAATTATATATATATATATATATATATATATATATATATATATATATATATAAGGTACATGATATTTTATTTAGGCCTCTATTAAAATTAAAAATAAGTAGATTAGCATTACAGTTTTTACAATCCTTTTATTTTAAAAGTTATTTTTTTTTAATACATGTGAGCAACTATTAAAGTTATAAACATGAATAATAATTTTATGCTACTTTTGAGTAAGGAATCTTTTATAATATTAGTATAGTTTCTCAAAAGATATAAATCATTTTCTATAGAAGAGTCAAAGTTAACATAAAAAAATAACCAAAATTCAATATAATAATCTATGAAGTTTTAAAATAATATTATTATTTATGGATTTTAATTATATGTGCGGTGAATATAAATTAAAATATGTTTGAATAGAAATTTTATAAATCATTTTGTTCAAAAGATTTTTTTTAATATTATTAGCGATTTTAAAAAGAAATAACGAAAACTTCATGAATCCTTTCTTCCAAAAGAGTCAAATATAATACAAGACAATAACTAAGGAGAACAAATAAGAATACTATGACTTAATTTAATAATTTGATATAATTTTTTAAATTTTAGTTATTTTTTTTCTAAGTTTTTTAGAGTTTTGATAGTCAAAATAAAATATCAATAAGTTACTATATATAATTCAGTTCGAGATATTTATTTTATATTATTTAAGTGTTTTTTTTATGTATGAATAGGTATATAATGAAAAAAACAAGATAAAACTATTTTTGATAAACTATATTAATGTTTTAATTTCTTTTTTAATTATAATTTACATATTGATATTTGAATATATTTTATAGTCTTGTGTGTGTATTGTTATTTTTTTATATGGAGCATCCTAGCCTTTGTACCTGCGTTTCACTGCAAGTTTGAACTATTTTTTAAAATAAAATATATTATTCAGGTACTAAAAATAGGTAAATATATATATATATATATATATATATAATTATGAAAAATATGTAAATACTTTAATTAGAATTAAGCCAACACATGACATTTCATCAAACTCGTGGTACAAATTATATGGCTGGAATAAACTGATTAAAAAATTATTATAAAGCCTTTTTAAAAAAAAAAAATAAGTTAATTTTTTAAACCTGTGACCCGGGTAATTAAACTTGAAGTATCCAATCTAGAAAAAATCATGAAGATCAATTCCTAAAAAAATAAATATTAAAGGATAAAATTAAAAAAAAATATAATCATAAAAAAAAATTAAAAATAACAATTAAAAAATAAGGATCAAAATGTTTATCACTACTATATTATTAATAAGTAATATCACTATTATTATTATTATTATCACCACCATAACTATTGCCAACATTATTATTATTAGTAATAATAGTAGCATTCCTATTAATATTATTATTATTTTAACAATCATTACCACAATCATCATTATTATTACTATTACTGTTGGTATTATTACTGTCATTATCTCTATCATTACAATATATATTATTAATATTTTTATTATAATCACTATTTCTTCTTCTTCTCCTCCTCCTCCTCCTCTCTCATATCATCATCATCATTACTAATTTAATTGTTATTATTGTTACCATTAATAATATTATTATTTCCATTACTATTTTTAGAATTATTATCACAATCATCATTATCATTATTATTATTACTATTATCATAAATAATAATAATAATAATAATAATAAAAACCATGAACTTGATTTGAAGGATAGAATTGAAAACTATAAAGATTTCAACAAAAATATCAAGAAAAAAAATAAAAAATTAAAAGAAAAGGGACCAAATTGAAATCATTATTATCATTAAAAAAACAAAAATCATAAACTTGATTTGAAGGATAAAATTGCAATCCATAAAAACTTTGACAAAAAAAGCAAAGGAAAATATAAGAAAATTAAAGTAGAAAGACCGAATTGAAATATCTTATATATACAAATTAAACACTAAGGTTTAGATTGAAAACAAACAAAATTTTAATAAAAGGCAAAGTGACTAAAAAACAATAATCAAAATTAAAAGGTCTGAATATGAAATAATTATAACAATGAGGACTATAATGTACTTACTAGGGCTAGGGAGATAAATGAATGAAGAAAAAGAGAGAGGGTCATCAGTTATACACTGGCCATATTTAAAGACAACGCGCTGTTTATAATGGAAAAAGAGATGGTAAGGAATAAACTAAGATGGCCAAAGCCCATTTTTCATCTGTGGAAGCAACCGCACGCGCCACCTAAAGTGTGCGGTGGTTCGAACTGACACGTGCTAACAACTTTTTTAAATATAAAATTATTATTTTTATGCTTAATTGTGTTACTACCATCAACTAAACTTTCAATTAACAAAAACAACTGAGGCTAAAGGACCTAAACCCTCCTGACTACAATGAATTCAATGTCTTACATCTAAGATATTTGCGTAATCAAGAGATAATTCATCACCAAAAGTGAATTAGAAAATATGTTTCACATGTTCTAAAATAGTATTAATTATTAAATCCTTTCGCAAGGTAAAATGAGATTTGAAAAGGGTTTTAAATCTAATTCAAAAAATTAATGACTATAATATTGCAAACAAATATGATTAAATATGACAGACACACTTTATTCTAAAATATCTAATTGGAGTATTATTGATGAATGGATAACAATTACACTGAAAAACCAGTTACTGAAAAATTAAGTCAAATCACTTATATTTTTTCTAATATTTAGGGGATCATGACACATTGCTAAATGGATGCATTTGATCTTCAAATATAAATTAATCAATTATTAAATTGATAATAAATTAAATTATTTAATTCTATTTATTTAGAATTATGATTTATATTTGGATCAACATATTAGAAACCTAATGGGTCACACACATTAAGAATCATTAGTCATAAATTAAACTATGATGATTAATCAAGTATGACTTTATTAAAAATAATTTTAGAAATTAAGCACTAGAATGTGTTTAATTCAGGGATTATAATTCTAGTTTTAGAATAATCAAGTAGGGAATTAATTGTTTAAATTTCTAAAATTATCTTTAAATAATATATGAATATCATTTAAGATGCAAATAGAAATTTTTTTTTTTTTATTTATAGGGTTTTTAGGATTCACTATAAATATAAAGTTATGCCTTTTATTTTTTAAGAGATTGTCTATTAGACAGGAAAAACTATTTAAGTCATAAAATAAAAAGTTAGCACTTTAGACATATCAATCCATTTCTTATAAATATGAATTTAGGATATTTCTCTTTGGTGATTTATATAGATTACAGTTGGATATTAGACAATTACACAGCTTGTGATTTGTGACAACCCAACTTTTAAAAAATTATTCAAAGCCTAAGAAGAACAGATTTTCATGTAATAAATCTTTAAACATCTCTATATTTGTCTAACGGAATCCTAGGGACTCTTGAATAATTTTTGTTTTATTGTTTTCGCTGCGAGTATGATATTCGGGAACCTAACAATTAAAACATTGAATAGATGAAAATACTCTCATAGAAATAAGTAATGATTAATGCTTCTTATGAAAATACCAAAATAACCCTAGTTCAAAGACATGAATTTTTTTTTTTATGGGAATGATAAAATAATCATTACATTATAGTGGTAAATAATAAAATGTGATTGGAGCTACATTGAATCTTCTTTCTATTTTAGTTGGTTCTTAATGTTTTTAAAATTTAGCATGTATTTTTTCTCAAGATAAGACAATTAAAAAATACATTTAGTACTTTCAATAAATTATTTTAATATATATGATAGTTCTTAAAATTTAAGTATATTTTATCAATCAAATGTTTTGAAACAAAGTTAGTGTTTTTGTATATGGTTATAGATAAGTATAATGTAACATCTATTTGTTTTGAAATTTGTTTATAACTTAGTCCTTTAATTAATTTCAATTTTTTTTTAGAAATAAAAAAATACTTAGAGAAGATGAGAAAAGTTGATAAGTGAAGAAGACTATTTTTAAAACATAAATTGATAAATTAAAAATTGAGGATAGTGAATGCTAATCAAAGGAATATTTAATTGTTTGTTTATATTTTAAAGAATAAATAATTAGTTTAGATAAACTATTTATGGTAAGTTATAATTTTAACTCCTAGTAGTTGTACGGATTCTTTCATTTAGAAGAATAGTGCAATTTTATTAAAGTAAAAGAATTAAGGTTTTTTACACTACTTTATATAAACAAATAGTGAAACATCTTTTATATATATATATATATATATATATATATATTAATTTTTCATCCTTCTTTTTAAATTTTATATTTAATCTTTTTTTAATTTGATTTATTTAGAGCATAATTACATGATATAAAGTTGTAGATTGAATTATAAAAGTAAAATTAAAAGATTGAGGATCACTAATGTGAACCTCATGGATATATAGATCTAAAAATCTATAGCCAAAATGACTATTTTAAAAAAAGATGATATCAGATTTGAAATTGAGATTAGCACAACGATAACTTCTACTAAGACACCAAGACTATAAGTAACAAAATCTCTACCCAACGTCCATAAAGAGATGTGAATGAGAAGTATAGAAGATCCCATGAAACTTAGTTTATTTTTCGACATGTCAAAATAGTTTAACGAAGAATTAAAAGTATGAGTAAAACTTCACACACACAACAATATTTACTGAAATCAAAGTTTGTTCCAAAAATAAAAAAAAAATCTAAATACAAATTAAATAACTATATTTATAATAGGTAAGAATGTCCTAAACAATATTTGAAAAATAATAAAAGAGTTCTAAATAAAATAAGAAAAAAAATCCTAAATTAACTAGGAAACTAATACAATTCTCGCATAGTAGCTTTTAGATCTTATTGTAAGGCCTTCTTGACGTTTAATTTCCATGAAATTTTAACCCAATATAGAATAAGATCTTAGGAAAATTCTGGTAAAATTGTAGCCCGATCAACAGTCAGATTAAAAATTATATTTGTTAGCATAAAACTATACATCAGAAAAAATAAGCTCAGTCAGTATGTAAGTAGAAAAATAAGTTGAATCTACAAGTCTTGTAAGAAATAAGGTCAAAATATCTTGATTTAACCCATTAGATGCATCTTTAACCTTCTTAGCTCTTGAACTTTTAATATGCCCGATTGGCACATGCAAATGGATTCTATGGTATTGTTTGGATCACATCATTCCCCCTCTTCTCAATAGAAAACAACCTCAAATCATCATCTTGCTTCAATGCTAACTCACTTTTGTAAGACATATTAACCTAATTTTATAATTTTCATCATATATATATATATATATATATATATATATATATATTGACACTAAGCTAAACTAGAGAAAAAGCCAAAATTCAAGATAAAAGAACTATGGTAAAAACAAAATCAAGAACTTAACAACAACAAAACAAGACTCCATACACAAACTAAACTAAATTTAAAGATAGATATATAGATAAAACTTCATTTTAGAGCTTTGCTTTAATACCAATTGATGCAGACCTCATGCATATATAGATCTAGAAACCCACAGTCAAATGGTTCGAATTGAGCTTGATACAACAATAAATTATGCTGATGGACCAAGATAATAAGTAAACAAACCTTCACTCAATGCTTATAGAAAGACGTGATTGAGAAGTATAGAAGACACCCTGAAACTTGATTAATTCTTTGATAAGTAAGAGTAGTTCAATGAAGAACTAAAAGTATGAGCAAAACCTCCACACACTATAATAATTGCTTAAATCAAAGTTTGTTATAAAAAAAACCCTAAATACAAACTAAATAACTCTATTTATAATACGTAAAAACATCCTAAACAATTATGTAAAAATAAAATAAAATAGAAAATATAATCCTAAATTAACTATAAAACTAATATAATTCTTGCACAATAGCTTATGAAAATCACTACTAGGCCTTTACGATGTCCGATTGCAGTAAAATTTTAACCGAATAAAAACGAAGACCTATGGAAACCTCTGGTGAAATTATAGTCAGGTCGATTGGTCGGATTGAGAATTATACTTATTAGTATAAGACTATGCATTAGAAAAAAAAAAAAAAAAAACTCAATTAGCATGCAAGGAGGAAAATAAGTTGAATGCACAAGTCTTATAAGAAATAAGGCCAAAATATCTTGAATTGACCAATTGAATGCCTCTTTAACCTTCTTAGATTTTGACCTTGTAATATGTCCAATTGACATATGTAATGGATCCTTTGATATAGTTATCGTTTCAATTCTCTTCTTAAAATAATTTGAAACATCATCTTGCTTGGATGTTGACTCACTTTTAAAAGACACACACACACATACAAACACAACACTAAGCTAGACTAGAGAACAAACCAAAATTCAAGATAAAAGAACTATATAAAAATGAAATCAAGAACCTAAAAATAAGAAAACAATACTCAAGGCATAAACTAAACTGAATTTTAAGATAGATAGACAGATAAAACCTGATTTTAGAGCCTTACTCCGATATTAATTGATGTGAACACTATTGATAAATAAATCAAGAAAATCATAGTCAAATCGACTCTTCCCAAGAAAGCTAAAATCAAGTTTGGAATTGAGATTGACATAATGATAACCAGTATCAAGGAACCAAGACTTTAAGTAACCGAACTTATACCTAATGCTTATAAAGAGACGTGATTGAGAAGTATAAAAGACACCCAAAACTTGGTTAATTCTATGATAAGTCAGAGTAGTTCAATAAAAAACCTAAAGTATAAGCAAAACCTAACATACATTATAATAATTGTTGAAATCAAAGTTTGTTAAAAAAAAACCTAAATACAAAATAAATAAACTTATTTATAATAGATAAAAACATCCTAAACAGTGTTGTAAAAAAAGGAGTTATAAATAAAATAGAAAAAAAGAATCATAAATTAACTAGGAAATTAATACATTTCCTGTATATTAGCTTTTAGAAATTATCACAAGGCCTTCTCAATGTACGATTATCGTGAAATTTCAACCAAATAAAGAAGAATACCCATGGAAACCTTTGGTGAAATTGTTGCCAGATCCAATAGTCGAATTGAAAATTATGCTTATTAGAATAAAACTATACAACAGAAAAAATAAGCTCAATTCAGCATGCAAAGAGGAAAATAAGTTGAATGGATAAGTCTTGTAGTAAATAAGGCCAAAATATCTTGAATTGGCCCATTGAATGCCTCTAATGATCCATAAAAAATGTAAAAAATTCATTCCATGTTTATTCATAACGAGTCAGAATAGGGTTAATCCTTAATTAGTAGTACCCTGATTTTAGGTTTATCTTTAAAAATACTCTAGCTCCTTTAAGCTAGTCAAATAAATCATCAATTTGCGGAAGTGGATGCTTATTCTTTACTTATTCAGTTGTTTGTAATCAAAACATGGTTGGGAATTTCCATCCATATTATTTACAAATAAAATCAAAATTCTCTAAGGTGAATAACTTGGGCATATAAACCTCTTATTCATTAATTCATGTAGTTGAGTCTTTAACTCAGCCAATTCTGCAAAAGTCATCCTATAGAGAGACTGAGTTATAAAAGACGTATCAGGTAATATATCAATAGAGATTTCCACTTTCTTTTCTAAAGATAATCATGGTAACTCCTCAAGAAATACCTTTAGAAATCCTCTTATTATGGGAAGGTTTGCCAACTTATCATTTTTCTTATTCACCTCCATCACATATGCTAGATAAGCCTTACGCCTTTTCTTCATCATTTGCTTAACAATCATAACCAAAATAACAATTTGGTATAACATATCTTTTCCCTCTAAATATTACTCTCCTACCATATGGTCTTCGGAGAGTCATTGTTTTCTCGAAATTGTTCATCTAAGTCTTATTCATACTCAATTAGTTCATCCCTAGGAAGACATCAAAATGATGTAATTCTAATGGTATTAGGTCTACTCTCATCTTATACCCCTGTATATTTATCATGATTCCCTTAAACACATTATTAATATTTATATTTTTGCCTAAAGGAGTACTTATAGTACATATTTTTTTGTCTCCACATGGATTTTTCCCTAGTTTCCCCACTAGTTTATTTGTCATAAAGGAGTATGTAGCCCCAAAATCAAATAACACATACACTGGTATGGAATTTGACTATAATGTACCTGCCACTATATCGGGAGCAACACTAGCCTCCTCCTACTTCATATAAAATACCATGTCTGATTCCTAACACCCTAGGCTCTATCGCTCTAAACCTAAGGCTGACCCCCACTTTTGTTGGCCCTTGATTATGCCTATATGGCTAGTTTGTCCATAGTAATTGATTGTTGTTGGCTTTAAATAAACTCAGTCCTTTAAGGGTAGTTCCTTTAAAAATTCCCTAACCCCCACAATAGTAACACCCTCGATCTAAATAGAAGCAATCTTGCCATCTATGCTCTTCTCTGCAAATATAGCATCGTCCTAGCAATACAAAACAATCTCATGAATGATTATTCCTATATTAGGCATATTACAAATATATGTTCATCTTCTGCTTTGAATCTCATTTGATGGAGCTACCCTTTGGGTTCGATTACCCTCTAATTGACCTTATATTAACCAAATGTACCTTGCCCTTCTTCAAGAAGGGAGGTTTACTTGAAGGATAATCCATATCCTTTTATTTATCAAACCCAAAATGGTCTTGTTGGCCCTTTCTCATACATGCCTTTAGGGTCTCTGTTGACTCAATGAGTTCTTTAGCTATGTCAAATTTAAATGCAATCAGCCTTTGCCTTAATTCCTACTATAATCCATCTCTCAATCATGTGTTGTTTAATAGGATTATAATGTGAAGCTAACATAGAGAGATCATGGAATCTTCTCTTATAGCCATAGAAGTCCTACTCTTTCATCTTATAATAATATGATGAATAAAGCTGATTTTCAAATTATACCCTAAAATCAATCCAAGTAACAATCCTAATTTCTAGGATAACACATAACAGGTAATTGGAAATTTCAGAATTTTTTTTTCTAAACTCCACTGAAATTTTGACGGAGTCTCCTTTATACCGAAAGGTCACAGGTTATCGACAATACTAGATTTACACTTTCTATGTCATTTCACAACCCTATCCAATCATCCTAGATATCAACCAAACTTATTATTATCAACACAACAAATCTTATTCAATAATATTACAAAATTCAAGTTCAAAAAAAAAAAAACAATGTATAATTCAATTACTACATATTATCATTACATAAACTATATTATGCGTAATAATATTATATAATGAAATTCAAGTGAAGGATCCAATTTCAACTATAAACATGCATGGTTAAAATAGGTATTTAGAATTACATCATTAGATTAAAGTCATACATCCGAATTTACAGGTCAATACTACATTTTAAGTTTAAGGTATAAGTGTCTTAAATTACAATATAATTACATAGCAAAAGATAGCTAAACTAAGATCACTCCTAAGGTGACCCTGATGAACCTGAAAATAACAAATAACATGTACATATAAATGTAAAAAGGTAATAACAACAATAATAACATCGATATGTAATAATTTTCATGTTTTTTACACATAAAATTTAGACATAGGCTTCTTTACAATATGCATTTTTCATCTAATAACCTAACTAATTGTTGAGAATAATTTCATCTAGAAATCACAACACGACTAAAATGATTTCGAACGCCATCTCTTTATAGATCAATTCTCACTTGATACCAATATATTCTTCTCTTGATATCATTAGCTTATCTCATTCTTTCAGAATAACTAATTAACACTTCTTCTCTCATTCTCCAGAAGCTAATTGCTGATACTAATGAATCTCATTAATATCATTAGTCTCTCATTACAGGGTTAGACTAATTAATTTCATTCAAGTGCCAAAATCAATACAATCGATTAATATCATTAATTATTCCTAATCCGGAATAGTTAATCAATTCTTATCCACATCTAGTTTACCATCAAAGTTGTTGATGTCAAGAATCCTTGACATCATTAGCCTCCTTACTTGGAGTAGCTAATCACACAAAAAATAGTTGTTGATACAAATACGATCCTTGATATCATTAACTATTTCCAACCCAAAATAGTTAATTAATTTATCTTTTTCCATTAACCGAGAGTAACCATGCCGATGTTAGTAATATTTACTAACATCATTACTCACCCAATTACCCGGGATTGACTAATTAATTTAAGAAATGTTAGCACCAATAGAACCCCATTGATACCATTAGTTATCCAAACCTAAATGACTAATCAATGTCATATGAAATGTCGGTACCAAAGAAACCCCACTAATACCATTAGCTATCCTAATTTTCAGGATAGTTAATCAATTTCATCACAACCTTCCATTCGTATCAATCATATATACATAGACTACCCAATTCAAATCATATACATAAATTACCAAGTTCAAATCACTTATATACCTAGCAAATTTAAAATGGTAGAAAATAAAAAGCCATAGGTGTTAGGCATCTGCCTATTGTAAAAGCTTGACTGATAGTCTCTGGCTACTGTTTGGGTTATGTGGCTCCCCCTGCATTAACAAGTATACCACGTCATTACTTATGAGCATTTACTCCTTCTAAATCAATAATCTATACAATTCTTTTTTAATCATATCATTTTTTATTATCCCTATTTTTTTAAATTTATGTCTCATGTTCCCATTAGATCTTTTGCTTTAAGTTCTTTAACAAAATGTAAACCTACATCACAATCAGCGTAATTCCTTTATTCAAGCATTATTTTGTTTTTCATCTATAACTAACATTATATAGTCCATTTTAAGGTGTGGCTTAATCCCTTAGAAAGATAAGACACAGGGCTATAAGTCCACTAAGAGAGAAGAACCCAATTCTTCTTCTAAATCCCTCAAAACTACTCGTTATTGAGAAGTTGGTTAACTATCTAGTAAGGCCTATCTCAACCCTCTCTCGGGTTTTAGTTCCTATTTGGAGTTCTAAAACTCCAATTTAAGCAAGGTCAACTTCCTTTGATAGCTAATATCTAAGGCCATAATTTCTATGAAGAGACCTAGTTCAAATTTGCTCATTTTCATGCTTGAATTCCATCTGGAAGATCAAGAGATGAAATTGTCCAATTTCATAAACATTCACACATCATCAATTTAACTTATCCTCATCAAAATCAATTCCTTGCCAACTTATATACATTATAATGTTTCCCAAAACACCTTCTAAGAATTAGTTTGTCCAATTTCATTAACTTATCAATCAATACTCTTTTCAACCCTCTCTAACACCTTCATTGTTATTCCTCTATGCATTTCTCATCATTTTAATTCATAGAAACTCACATCATCAAGTCAAAGATTCAAATAAAACACCCTCTTTTTTTTCTACATCAATGGTCAGTCACACATTTAATAAGAAGCTATAAATTTTCTTTTAAAATTACTTATTATTTCTACTCATTTCTACCCTAATTTATGTCACAAACATCAATTCAATTCAATTTCTCAATTCTCCCAAAATTCATCATGAAGCTTAATCTCAATTAGATAAAAAAAATCAATTGAAACTTAACAATTATTGTAAGAACTTGTTAAATGGATGTTGAGACACCTTACCAAAGAGTAATTTAGGCTCCAATTGTTAACTAATCAAGGATTTTCACCTCTTTTTCCTTGCTTATTGTTACCACCACTTTCTCTTCACTCTATCCTCAAATTTCTTCTCTCAAAACACTTTAAATCTAAAGGATTTTGTTGCCTAAATCATTTAGTATCACTAACTCTCTTCTTTTTCCTTGTATTTCTCTAGATTTTCTCAAGAATTTTCAAATAAAATGGAGTTTCCCTCTCTTCCTTCTCTATTCTTCATGGTCAACCATAACTAGCCTTATATAGGTAACAATTTGTCAAATTCCCACTATGTCCCTTTAAATAGTAATTTTATAGTTATCGGGTAATATTTCCTTCATCCTGGTATATTTTTATTATCGATTTTCAACAAGCGATATTGAAATTCATTAATTTATACCCCAGTACCTTTCTTTCCTCATTAATCACTTTCGTTTAAATTTAATTCATATTTCTTTTTTATTCTTCAAGCATTTTTCACACTTCTATTTTAAAATTTTATTTGCTAACCATTTTTCCTAATTTCTTTCACTTATTCTCCTTTAATTCTTGTCTTGAAGTTGTTTCCCTCACTACTTAGTCTAAGTCTTAACCAAATTCCTTCAACTTTTCTCTTAAATTTTGGTGTAAGAGCTTGAGTACCCGCCCCCCCATTTTCTTCTCTATTATTGTTGGCTTTAGAGAGGAAAAATTGAGGTATTTATAGCCCAATCTCTTGATATTTACATATTGACCCTATTTGCTTGATTATTTCATTTTTATCCCTATCTTACTTTTCTAGCAACTAGTGTTATATACTCTTTTATTTCTTTTAATTTCATCACTTTTCATTTAATTCTATATCCTTAATTTAATTTAACTCATTCTATCAACGGGTTAATATTTTAATATTTTTGGAAAAAAAAAATCGGGGTTTACACTCTTCTTCATCACTTGAACTAAAGTCCGAATCATCACTTTATATGGCTTTCATATTACTCTTTTGTGATGATGATTATGTTTCATGTTTTGAAGAAGTGGACAATCTACCTTGATGTGTCATGTTTTGTTACACTCGTAGCATCTAAAGACTTCCTTGCTTGATTATTCCTTGTCTCCATCCTTCTTGAAGTTTGAGAATCTTTTATTCCATTGCTTCTTCCTTGGGAAATTTTAGAATTGCTTTCTATTTAGAGAAATGTTCTCTCCAATGTCTTCATCATCATTATCATAATCATCTTCATCATCATCTTTAACGTGATGAATGGTTTTGAATGCCCAGTTCTTTTTGGCTTATCTTCTTGTTCTTATTTCTCTATTATGATTTCATGTGTCATCAAAAAACCGATGAGCTCTTTCAATAGAAGTTTGGTGAGATCCTTGTCATCTTGAATAGCTATCACCTTTGCTTTCTAAGTCTTCAATAGGGATCTAAAAATTTTGTTCGCAATTCCAACATTAGTATAAGTCCTACCAGGAGCATCCAAACTATTAGTTATTGTAGTCATTCTAGTAAACATACTAGTTATGGATTCACTATAAAGCATTTTGAATAATTCATATTGATGAACTAACATATTGATTTTAAATTCTTTAACTTGGTTAGTTTCTTCTTGAATTACCTCTAAGGTATGCAATACGTCTCTAGCATTTTTGCAAGATGTGATTCCATTAAATTCACTTCTACTTAATGCATAATAGAGAGTGTTTATAGCTTTAGCATTTATAGAAAGCAATTTTTTATCATTATTAATATATTCACTCCTAGTTTTTAGAATTTCAATACCATCTTCAATTTTAATTGGTCTATGAGGACCATTCATTATGGATAACCATAAATCATAGTAAATTGATTAGAGATAAATAATCATTCAAGCTTTCCAATAAGCATAAACATTACCATCAAAGAAAGGTGGCCTAGAGATAGATGATCCTTCATTTCACATATTATAGCTACTGGTTGTCATTATACTCAAAGTCTAAACAAACTTTATAAATAAGAACTAAGCAATGATATCAATTTTTGTTTTAGGATTAAGACAACTATAACACTTAAGAGGGGGTGAATCAGGTGTATCACTAATATTAAAAATAATTCAAATAAACATAATAATTAAAGTGCTTAAAATAAATAGATAAGAGAGAGAATGTGCAAACTTGATTTTTAATATAGTTCAACAAGTCTACATCTACACTTCAAGTACTAAATCATACTTGAGTATTGTATTCTTTTACTTGTCCAAGTTGTTGAGTACAATAACCACTTGATGAATCTACACCAAGACTTTTACACCACTTGAAGATGTTTCATCTTTAAGATTTTTATCTCCTTTAAAGATATGTTCTCTTCAAAAAAAATTACTTTGTGAAAAATATCTCACCAATACTAGGAGTTTTCCCTAACTCTTAAGAGTTTACAAATATGATTTTTGTTATCATGAATTTACTCTTTTAATAGAGTGAATATTACAATTGAAAATCTTAGTATCTCTATATCTCACTAGATAGTACTTATAGGATTAGAAAGTGTTTAAGTTTAGTAAGAATGAGAATGTATACTCTTGTACTAGATTATGAAGGTTTGATTGCACAAATGAGTATAATTAAAGATTGATGATTTTAAAGTTGTTTTAATCTTAAAATAACTTCTATATGATATATTTTCATATTTTCATATATGTTTCTAGCAAACTTTAGTCGTGTATAGCCTTTATTGTCCCATTAATGACTGAACAGTTGACCGGTTCAGATTGGTTAGGCCAATTAGTCGACTGATTCCTGCAGAATTTCCAAGTCTTCATCGCTAATGAAAAAGTGATCAACCGGTTCATTTGATCATACCAAATGGTCATCCAATTAATGCAGAATTCTAGTTTTATCAATTTTAGAGGGTGTTTAGGAGTGTGGTTGCTGTTGCTTTTCAAAGTGCTTTTCACTCAGAAAAACATGCCAATAATTTTTTTTTATTTTTTAAAAATTATTTTTGAGATCAGCACATCAAAATGATTTGAAAACATCAAAAACATATTAATTTAAAGCAAAAAAAAATTAAAAAATTTCAAATTTTTTCGGAAGTGCTTTTGAAAAGCACTCCCAAACAGGCCCTTAACCAAGGTAAATTCTTAGAATCATCTATCAAGTTTTTAATCAATCCTTTTAAATAATAACGCACATTAAAGTGTATGCGTTTATTTTAATTGTGCTATCAATATATAAGATATATAAATTTACATAAACCACTAAAATGAGCATTTAAATTCTAAGTCTTCACTTTACTTCTTCTTAGACTTTTTTTATTGATTTTTTCATGAAATCCTTCATACTTGTTAATGTGATCTTTGTATAAAACTTATTTAACATTTATTCTCAACCAAGTATATTATTAATACAATTTTCATTTTACTGTTATCATTAAGATATATAAAAACATAAATATGTGACCTAGAGGTCAATAGTAACGGTATAAATTGTAGGGACAAAATCATAATTCTACCTCTTTAAACCTTAGAATTGGTTGCCGGGGGAAAATCATAATTTTACCCCTTAAAACTCTAAAAATAGTAAGTAGGCACACTAATAACTACTAATGGTAGCCATGGTTGTTGTTGCTGCTAGCTAACAACATGAGGCATCAACCTTGCGTTGTGTCATTAGGGATGTCGATAACCTAGCTCTACCAATGTTATTTTAGAACATGTGAAATTTTTTTTTTATAATTCATATAAGGTAATAAATTCTCTTTTGATTACTCAAATATTTTCATATAGTTTATGTTGTATCCAATATCTTTCAATTTATTACCTTTGATCAATGCAATATGTAGTTATGATCAAAATATAACATCTCATATATAAGATAACTTGTTGGTCTCAAGCCTTGCAATTATTTTTCATAAAAATGATCAAAACATTATTTTTCATTTTATTTTCTTTGTAATTGCTTATAAGAAATGAAAAATAATATTTTGATTATGACTATAAAAAATTAAGAAAAATAATTAGTTGGAGGAAATATAAAATTGACAACAAAATATATATATATATATATATATATATATATATATATTATTTTTATTAAATAGTTGTGTGCTTGTTGTATAAAACTTGTGCTTGGAAGTTTCATACATAATCATAAAAAAAAAAAAAAAAGTATAAAAGCTAAATATTATTTTAAAAAATGACTTAACTAAACTATTTTTAAAATATAATTGTAATTAATTATCTAAATAGGATTTATTTTAAGATAAATAATTTTAAAAAAAAAATACATATGAGAAACTAGAAAATAAACAAAGATGCATTTGGGCCTGAAAGATGATCCAAATACATTTGGGCCCAAATTTCAGGCCTACGATCTTGGGTTTTGGAGGGAAGGCCAAGTTTTTTATTTTTCAAAGGTAATGAGTGAAGTGTAGTCTATCTCGGTACACAACGGGTTATTCTTTTACAATATTTTATAGTCATGGAACTTGTCTCTAATTACAAGCAAATTAGTGTTCAGGATTTTAAAACCTAAAAAATCAAATTTCAACCATTTTTTTCACCCAGAAACATGATAAGAAAGAACATGATAAAAAAAAATCTTATGGACCTATAAGACCTCATTTCCAACTACAAAACATATTTTAATCAACCTAAACTCATAATCAAACTAATATTTTAAATAAAAATTAAAGCTCGATATATTTTTTTCAACATTATTAAAGGTGAAAACCACTTCCACTCATTTTCTCTTTTAAAGACAAATCCATAAATACAAAATATAAAATTATTGGTGGTCAAATCTCATCAACTCAAGAGCTTTTTCTCTCCTCAACTTTTCCGATGACTCTCTTTTCTTTCTCAATCTTTAAAAATTGAAAAGGTTATAGAATAAAATTTAAAATTAAAATATAATAACCTAAAAGAATAAGAATAGAGATGAAATATAAAATCTTGAAACTTGACGGATCAAATGGAACTTCTATGAGCTTTTTGTAGAAAAGAGCTATGTTTCTTCTTATATACAAATTTTAGTTCTTGTCTCTTCAATTAATTTGTTAACAAATAGTGGAAACTGTATTTCATAAAATAAATTGTTAATTTAATATGATAATATTTTACCAACACATTAAATAAAATAAAATAAAATAAAATAAATCAAAATAAATTTAGCTTAAAAAACTATAGAAATATAACTTCAAACCAAAGTGAAACAACAGAAAATTCAAATATCTAGAAGGAAAGAATTGGCTATGACACGGGGATAAACAGGTTAGTTAATGTAAGAGGATAGTTAGTTGAGCTAACGTAAACTTCAGTTTTCTTTTAGCTTATGGTGATAATGAAGTAGCATAGATAATTATGTCCATGAGAAGGAGGGAAAGTGTATTAGAGAAACATCATCATCAAATGAAACCCACTAGAATTGAGAATCTGGGAAAAGCACGCTCGGTCCCCTTTTTTATTAGTTAGCTGAACCTAGCACGCTTTTTAAATGGATTTGTAATTCATGAGCACCCTAGCAAACTACTTTTTTATCATCATCATCATCATCATCATCATTATCAATATCAATCAGATATGATAAACTGGATTCTGTCACACGGACAAATATTCAATTAAGAGATTACTCATTTGAATATATATATTTTTTTTAATTCCCTTTTTGGTGGCATCCCTTTACTTTCTTAGGCCAGATACAATAGACAGTGCAAATTAAGAGGAGCAAATATTTCTGAGAATTAAATAGTTTTGAAAACCCTCGTCTACTCTTGTTCTTTTAATCACATACTGGACCAGTTTGCATCTAAAAAATGAATTCAGGTTGCACTTTAAGGTCTTGAAAACAAAATGAAAAGAGATGTACCAACTACCAAAACACCCATCATTAACTATTGAAAAAGAAAAGAGAAGACATTTACAACGATACGTTATATTCCATAGGTGACAAGATATTCAGGCTGTAAAAGGAGATAGCTACTCTAAAACTACAACCATCACGATTCAACACCCTTTGTTTCCCTTGCTTTAGCCCTTAAAGATGTCCCACGTCCATTCTGTTCAGGAGAAAGTACATTAATTTGCTAAAAACAATTCAAGAGAAAGCATATTCTGGAATGTTTTTACAGAGGAAGCGTCACATCAAAATGAAACAGCAAATGTGCACATTCGAACACTTGCTTGTGCGCGCGCATGTGTGCTGTGATCATGTATGTTTTGATTTTGTTCAATACCAAATAATTTCTACTTTGTCATGCACCAAAAGAAAAGGTCTTGCAGACAATCAACCAATAGATATTGATGATCTCATCCCATGTAGCCACAAAAATGAATACGTTAATCCAATTCTAACTTAACAAGACATGTGAGGGAAGGTGAAGGGTATGAAGGTGGGCGGGAACATGACATTTGCAGAATTCACCAGTTGGTAAAATGATTATTGTTCTAGAAGCGTGCTCAATTTCACTCGGTCACTACCAACCATTGATATTTTTTTTTTTTGGCGTGGGGGGGCAATTAAAAGAAAAAACTTCATGTCATGAAAAGGTTATGGTGTGAAACTTACTATGGTGTTGGAGTACCAAGGCAATAATAATCATAGATCAACACCCTCATCAAGGCCTTTTGAACCCATCATTACGTTTGAATCTATTTGTTTGTCAAACTTACTCTTCCTTCTGGCTTCAAATTCTTGAAATCCTTCCATCTACAAGTAATTTTTTGAACATTTCAAATACAAAAGAAAAACACAATACTAACCCTGCTGCTAAACTGAAAAAAAAATAAAAATCAACCATGCAGTAGAGAGCTGAATCTGTGTCTTGCCTGCTGAAATTGATCCATAGAAATTGGATTGTCATGCAAAGAAATACTCTGAAGAGCCTTACAGTCTTTCAAAAGATTTGGAGGAATCTGTCAACCATGGAATACAAAATTGTCTATAGTCTTGTCTGACAAATAAAACCTACATTGATGATTCAAATTATCATAGTACTAACTCGCAAGTCACAAGCATACACTCAACTGGTAGAATGCATGCATAAACCAAAATATGAACATAAAAAATGGATGAGTCTGTGAAGAGAAGGAAAGAAACTAGTGCTGCTGGCCAGAAAATAGTTAGTGTTCAAATCATTATATTCAATCTAACTAATCTGGATAAATAAATAATTAAGCTCAAAACAGTTAATCCAATTTGATACACAGCCACTAAACAACTATTATTTCCTAAACCACAGCCTGAAAGATTGAGTGAGAACTTTTGCAAGTTTTATAAATTATAAATCAGGGGAAAATGAAATTGCTTCTCATATTGGAAGAAAAAAGGAATGAAGAGAACATTTTCAAGGTTAAAAAAGAAAGGTTAAGGATTCAAGAAGAAGGAACATCAGCAAAACAGCTATTTGCTTTCAATCGACAGGGAAATAAATATAGAAGAAACTGTAAGCAATTAAAAGAAGAAAGAAATGGCATGCACATTGAAAAGATATAATCAACGAACTCTCCAGAATTACAATAGAAACCTAGTTAGCAACACCCTACAATACTGGTTATCATTCCCGAGAAAAAAATTAAATACAATTGGTACACCCAATATGACCATTATACTACTAAACTGGGAGGCATTCTGGAAGTGGGCCATCATGGCTGGCAGAGGCTGGCAGTATCAAATTACCACATCTACCACTATGTACAGTTTCAGAGAAGTTAGACAAGATTTGAACTAAATATTACCTGGCCCACACTATTATTGTTCAGGGAAAGCGACTTCAAGTGAATGAGATTGCAAACAGATGCAGGAAGATCTTCAATGAGATTATCTGCAAAATTGGCCAGATAATAAGCTGTGAGAACTCTGAGAAGTAATGGTAGGATTATTGATATCTAGAAGCATTAAAACAGAACAAACTACTCGTATTATTTCTAAATAGGCAAACAAAATCAAATCCATGTGCAAGAAAACAAGTAAAATGTATTAAGATCTCATCCAACTCATGGCCATATAATGACACTCCAAACAACCATACAAGTGGTTCAAAATAAGATTTGGATTCTTAAAAAAAAAAAAAATCCATGCGCAAGACTAATATATGAAAAGGCATCCAACTAATGCCCATAAAATGACACTTTATGGAACTATACAAGTTGCCCTCATAATAAATGCAAGCAGCAATTTATGTATCTTGACAAAACCTCTTGGTGCATAAAGTTGTGTATATAAGCCTAATGTTACTACAAACACTGTCAATAACTTAATCTGTACAATTTACCTGTTATGTAATCCAAGAAGGTGCTTAAAAATTACCAAGATGTTATGCTTCATTCCTAGTAATATCCAGTGCTGCAGTTCTAGAAGCATTTATCTACTACAAACATTTAGATCAATTTCTAGGCATGAACATAAAACAAAGATTTATTCCAACCACCAGACACCTTAACCTTTTCCGAATCATTTGAAGGGAGAACCAAGAAGGAGAGTTTATCCAATTAGTTTTAAGACAATCAATTTGATTTCTAAACATAATTTACCAGCTGTTAACTTTTGAGAAATCCTTCACAACTGTTGCGAAGGGAAAAAAACGAAACAGCATAAGAGTGATGAACAAAAATCCTAGTACAGTAGAATCAGATTATCAGTGAGTTTAGAGCATCAAATTTACATGGAATTTCCAGCAACTGAATCATTTCAATAGGCATTATCCAAATCTAGGGCCTATGCCATCAAATTTTCATGCTTGTAACAATTAGAAAGCTACTGATGTTGGGCCTTTTTGCAGCTTCCATATTAGTGACAACCAGCTGCCTCTAGGTACCGACAAACCTCTTCAAATAGGAAAGTTGAAGAGTTTCATTATCCATGAATGAAGAACAGGTAACAAAAAAAAGGCTTATGGAATGCTTCACATTATATTCAATTACAGTAATTTTTTTGTGCATAAATATCAACAGGGAAAAAGATTAAAAAGAAAAACAAAGATATTAGCATACCATTTGCTTGTAATTCTTCTAGAGAGAAACAACTCCCAATTGATTCTGGAAGAGTCTTTAACTTGTTATTTGAAACATTTAAAAGTGATAACTGCATCATCAAACATTAACTCTTGTCATGGAAGTTAAAGAGATAAGATAAATGCATTATGCTGAAAACCAGTAGTGCCATATTCTTATGAAGTAATAGGGGAAGTATTTTGGTCAATTTCTAACTGCCCACAAGGCAGAATTTCACCTATCTTAACTATCTGCATCCTCAAACTTTTGTCATGGATTCTATTTTATTTGTTTTGAGAAAAGCTTAGGTAGGCAGTTCTTTTGAAAATCTAAGTATAGAACTTCTCCATTAAAATTGCCTTATTCTCATACTTGGTAAATTTTATGCAACTCAAATCATTTCATAGCTTAATTCAATATTGACAACCAAATAGAGCCACTTACATTGCGCAAACTCCCAATCGTCTCAGGCAAGCATGTTAGAATGTTATCTGAGATGGAAAGCCTCTCAAGCCTCACCAGCTGACCCACTAAACAGGAAATATTCATCAATTTAGGTTTTACGCAAGAAACAAGGACATTAGGAAGTGTGCAGATAACGCCATGAAGACTGTCAGATTCAACCACAAAGGTAGAGGAAATAGATTTAAGAAATAATAATAAATCATCTTACTTATTTAGAGAAGAACATTACATTCATCAGGTAAGGAAGCAATTCGATTCCCATCAAGCGTCATAGCTTTTAGTGACTGCAGTTTCCCCAAATTCATTGGCAATCTCTCAATAAGATTATCAGCTAAAACCTGGAAAGAGCAAGTTGCTTTGATGGGTAATCCAGGCATTCCATAAGATTAGCTAATATGCTAACAAGTACTTCCATATACTCGTGACACTGACTATGGATGACACAACTGCTAGAAAAATAATTGATCTGTTCAGAATATGAGAAGCAGCTGTTCAAGCATCAATTCATGAGTAAACTCTCTGGGTGTATGAAAATTAAATAAATGAAACAATACTTTCTTCATGGTTATGGCCCTATAGACTTTGGTAGTCCACCAAAAATCAGGATACAAAAA
This sequence comes from Populus tomentosa, assembly GCA_018804465.1. Taxonomy (NCBI): domain Eukaryota; kingdom Viridiplantae; phylum Streptophyta; class Magnoliopsida; order Malpighiales; family Salicaceae; genus Populus; species Populus tomentosa. The sequence continues at coordinate 5,033,262 of CM031997.1, forward strand.
CCATTGGGCTTTGTTGTAAGCAGTACACCTTCCTATTTAAAATGCAAAAAGTTGCAGATTCAGCCCACAGGAGGGGAAAGGTAAATAGGAGAATGCCATATCCCATAAAATTCAATTTAAAAATAAATTTGATAAATTAAAGCTTTAAGATAGCATACAAGGGCTTTTTATGCAAGTTTGTATTTACAATACAAGTTCTCAAAAAAAAAAAAAATTAAAGGCAGTTAAAGCTAAAATTTTATAATTCTTACCAGGCGTTGCAGGTTTATCAATTTGCTGATCTCCATTGGAATGTCAACTGCAGTGAAAACATGGCCATCAAGTCTTACAACACAGGTGAGGCAAAACTGCAGTTTTTTTTTTTTTTTGCCACTACAAATCCATATCATCTGACAAAACGGATTTGAGAAAAGCCAACAAAAGCTAAAAAATGAAATAAACTATTACCCAATTTATTGTGTGTTAAATCAAGGGTGCGGACCGCTTTGTCAAGATCAAGAACCTCGTCAGGAAAAGCCTGTTGGTGAAAAAATAGAGAATGAAAAGGCATATGAACAACTTCGTTTATACTGCTGATATCTAAACTATCAGTACTCAACTTCTGCGGTAGAAAAAGTTGGTGACTTCTAAACGATTTACTTACAGTACAGAAAGAAATGCTAAAAGAACGAATCATGAAATGAAAACATAGAGTATGAAATTCGGATGCGAATTTCTTAGATCAGTCATATGCATGATATCCATGTTGTACTTATACAAACATGTGCGCTCCAAAAGGTAGTGATGGAAAGGGGAAAAAATCAATCATCATTTCTTTTCTATCAAGTAAATGCTTTAAAATTAATCGAAGTAAAGTAACACCCAACCAAGTAAACATCATAAGTCGAAACCACTTAGCTTAAATCATCGTATTCAGCAAATTAGCCATGCCATAATAATATCATCAAAACAGAAATAACCATTCATTTCATTATGCAGACAAACACCTGATTACAACGTTGAGTTGCTTGTTCTTAATTTTTTAATCAAACAAAACCTAATATCCTTGTTATTTGCTTATTTATTTAACCTTAACAAACAAGAAGGAAACAATACATATAAAATATATGTGTGTGTGTGTGTGTGATTGCCTTGCCTTCAATTTAGCGTCGCGAAAAGCAACAATGCCGGTAGATCGCCAGCGGGCAATCCTAGAAGCTTTAGAATCCACGTTTTGGCTTGCACAGCAACCCATCTTCTTCGTTATCGTCAATGATGATCAGCTTATGTTTATGTTTAAAAAAAAAAAAAGGATTAGTTCTTTTAGGTTTAGGTGGAAGGGTGGAAGCCAATTCAAATAAAATGTTTGCAGAAGAAGAGATGGTAAGAGCATGAGTATTAGAAAGGAAACCACAATCTTAGATGACCGACAGAGCCAGCCCCGCCCTCTCCCGTCTCCCCCCCTCCCCTCTAGCTAAACCGCGTTGCTGTTGACTCTCTTTTTTCCCTCTTTTGCTTTTTATTTTTTCTTTTGTTTTTTCTCTCGATTGTATTAATCCTAAAAAGTTTGTCAACCTTTTGTTTTACGATGTTTAAAACTATTATTAAAATTAAAACAAAAGCTCAAAAAAAAATTATTCTTGAAATCTATTTTATTAGGCCTGCATCTGTGGACTTTTCTGTCATTTCATCTTGATTTTTTTTAATAAATGTCGAGTCAGGGTGATTTGGTATTTCTAAGAAAAAAGATATTTATTAAAACAACTTCTTGGAAGGTTGGCGCAATACATTATTTTTATTATAATATTGTTGTCTTGGGCCTCTCAGAGCCAAGTACATGAAACGACATCCTTTCTTTTTATCTCTCCCAAGACTCTCGAAGACTCTCGATTGGTCTAACCTTTTTACTTCTAACAAAATCATTTTGATCCCTTTACTACTGCACAAGTAGCCCCGCCAAGGCAACTTATTTCCATGCTCCTTCCTACCTTATTATTTATATTAATGCTGCTCAATATTTTATTTTATTTTTTATTTTTTTTACAACTCGTACTTCAACCCATCTATAAGTGCATTAGCCACATTCCATGCGCTGAATTCATATTTTACTTCGACTTTGGTTTCATCAACCCATACGATGCATTTACTCATAACTTGGTTTGTTTATTCATCATTTCTTTTAAAATATTCGTGATTTGTGCTTCAAAACACAATACCCCTCACTGCTACGGTTGGCTAAATACTAGCATAATTGGCCCTTTATTTCGACCGATTTAGATATCACCTATTATTAATCCTATCGTTGCGGTCCGTTCAAATTCTATATATTTATCCCACCATTGCCACCAATTTGATTTTTATATATTTATCCTGTTATTACTGTCAGTCTAATCACATAATTTAATCTTCTTGTTAAAATCAATTTAATCATATAAAATAATTATATCATTATGATCGGTTTAATCACATAAAATAATTTCATTGTTGCGGTTGGTTTAATCCCTCAAAGTAGCAACCGTTTTTGTAGTTGGTTTAATTTATTAAAATTAATCCTTGTTTATGTGGCCAACTCAATTTTATTCATTTAGTCCCTGCTAATCTGGAAGACTTGATTTAATCAAATTAGACCCTGCTCATGTGGTCGATTTTATTTCCTTTCTTTCTCGTGTCCTTTCTTATCAAGCTATTTAATTGCATGCTTCATAAGGAATTTGTATCCATGCTCTACATAACAATATCATATTCATAGAGCTCATAATGAATTCATATTACATAATTCACTTTGAATTTACGAATACAAATTTGCATATTTTATTCTCACAACAAACAATTAAATAAAATGTTTTTTATTAATAGAAAAAAAGTTAGTCACCTACTTGATTCCCCTGTCAAACGAGTTTTATATATTGAAGTCTCGGCTCCAGGTGCTCCTTTTAATTCAAAGATAAGTATCTTTATCAATAAATCACTATCTTAACTTATAAGTTCATATTCATACTAACCAATTTTATCCATACCAAAGCATCTCATAATCATAATTATCCACATTTAATTCCAACACATTTAAATTGTCATAATTTACAATTGAGTTATTTCTCACTATAATTTTTTATTCTTCTATAAGTTACAACATATTTATATTCTCCTTTTATATCGAGATTTCATAACAAATATAATTTCTAAACTTCCATGTTAAAAATGACAAAAACATAGCAATACTAATTTAATTTTTTATCTTTTACTTCAAATATTGATAGCCCAATTCAAACCCATAAAGACTTATAACTTAGTCATTCCAAATGGATCCAACTCAACATGCCAATTCTTTCCAAACCTATATACTCAAACTTTTTATTTCACATGCTAATTGAATCTAACTTCATTCAAAGTTTTCATCAATCATGTGCAAAGCATAGAAATAACACAAATTAACAAAACAATCATAATCGACTTCCTAAAATTTCCAAAGTTATTTAAATTAATTATTCAACCAATTTCAATGAAATTCATAATTATTTATAACTTTCACAATTCATTACTCAAACGTGTTAATTTCAATATCAAACATAGAATATACAAATCAATTCAACAATTTATCTCCCAATTAGAAAAATCCCCAACTTTCAAACATCGTCGATCATTTAGCAAGCAATGAAATCATATTCTTCTTTTAATTTTGTTTCATTTCATCATTTTCTTTCAACATTTCCATATTAATGTTCCAAAATTCCCTTCCCAAACTTTCAGAAACTCATTTTAATATGTAAAGCATACAATCAGTCAATGTTATATTCCAATTACAACTAATTATGCCTATATATACATCGATTTACATATAATCTCATAATTTATAAAATTTCCCCAAATCCCCCGAAACCACACTTATAGGTGGCCACTAAAAGTGTTAAAAACCCAAAATTTATTCTTTAATTCTTTCATTTTATCTATAATTTAACAATTTCAAGCACCTATTTATTATAATTTCATCCCACAACTTACAATATCCACAAACATCAATAAACCTTAACAAACAACATTTTGGGTTTTCTTAATCTTTTTCTATAAAATTCAATTGAATGAAATAAAACCATCAAATTCATTTTATCTAACAAAAATTAACTAAATTTGATGAGTTAGAATGTAGTTTCTTTCATAATTTCACCCATTTCTTTAAATTTCTCTTTCTTCCTTTTGCTCCCTCCCTTTCTCTCTCTAGATTCCTAACTTAGTTGTTTTTCTTAGATAAAATCCTCTTCGAGAACAACCTCTTTAATTTACATCTTGAAGAAATGGAGAAAAAGCAGAAGACATTAAGTTTTTCAGGGTAATTATTGCCTTCAATATTACAGCTAACCCTTTTCATTATCTCTTAAACGGGGAAAAAAGTTATTTTCATTTATTTATAAGATTACCACTATTTTAACCTTTCTTGAATAGTTTTGTAAAAACACTCATTCGTCTATATTTTTTCTTGCACTGAATTTTATATCATATCATCCAAAATTATTTTAATTCACTTGATATTTTTTTTTATTATTAATGTGGGTGTCCGGACAGCTTACGCGTACATTGACTAATCTCACGGATCCTAAAATTAAAAATCATATAAGCCTCCAATAGTCATCGTATTAGCAACCACGAGGCTCGAACTTGAAACTATAGAAAAAACAAATCTTTTGGTCCTAAATTCTTACCATAAAAAATAACAACTAATTCACTTGATATCTTTCCTCTACAAGTCATAATAAAAAACAATTTCTTAATTTCTTTTATTTTTTGTTACAATTTACTCTACTATGCTCAGTTTAACTTTGACTTGTTAATATTTTCCATGCACAATTCCTTTTCTTATTACATCCAAGGTTCTAGTTTAATTTTTTTTTTCTAAGGATTTAAACCCATAGTCACACCAAATATTTTCTCTTAAATGTATCATTTTCTCCCTAGTTAGAATTTATGAAATTTATCACGAGACTTATAACTCACCCACCAATACTTTTGCATACCACTTTATTATTTAATTCATCACTATATATATAAACTAGCTCATTAGGACCCTCACCCATAATTATAACATATTCATTATTATTTTTCCATAAAAAATTTCACTATATAATACTAATTCACTAATTTTAGACAGGAGTTTATAATTATAATATGAACGGTAAAAAAAAATATTTATTATAATAAATTCTCATAACACTTTTTTTTTATATTAACGTGTATGTTTAGACCAGCTTATATACATCTTGACTAATCCTGCGAGTCCTAAAGTTAAAAATAATGTAAGTCTTCAATGGTTCTAAAAGGACCTAAATTCCTGATCATTACGGAATAAATTCAAAATCAAACCAATCGAACTATCTTTTAGAGTTTTTATAACACTTTTTTGCATTTACAAAGTAGACACATACTCAATCATAGCCAATTTTTTAGGATAAAATTATGCTCATAATAATAAGGTTAAAACTATAAAGCCCAAGCATTGCCTAAGAAACAATTATAGATTTGTTATTGATCTTATACACAAGTTAAAAAATTGATGATGTTTTTAAATAAACTAGACAAGGTAGGCATGATGTTTTAACCTAAAGTAATAATCATATATTTATATTCGAAATTGAATGAATTCTTCACAAAAGCTAGAGCCAAGATTTTGCTTCTCAATTCATCCATTTGAAAAGATGAAATAGACAAAAACATCTTGATTCACTTGATCCATGAAACAAAGCTAATAGATAGCTCCAAACACTTTTTTTTTTTTTTTCTAATTGCTTGCCTGTTGTTCCTCCCTTTTTTTTTTCTTTATTCTCTTCTTCCTATTAACAATGCTAAATTATATTAGGAAATCAAAGGAAATTAATTATAGATTTAATTTTGTCTTTAAAGAAATCCTGATTATGCAGGTATTTTATTCTTTCTTCCACAACTATTGATTTTCCATAATTACATTTAAGAATTTCTTCTTTATGAAAGGGTTTATATATATAAAAAAAATTATTGATTTTTCCTTAATAGACTTGATTCCTTTTAAATAGCTACTATATGAGAATTTATCCATTATGGAAGGCAATTCATATTTATTTATTGTTTATCAATCAAATCTGTAATTTTATATTGATTTGGTAATTTTTCTTTTCATTGCTTGAGATTACGCCCCCTAATTATTATTATTATTATCATTATTATTATTATTATTATCTTAACTTCACACTTGAAATAAAATAAATAAAAGGATGAAAATAATAGAATTATTAAAATTAACTGGATTTATTGATAAGGCTTTTTTATATAAAAAATATTTGGAAATGAAAATCAAAATTTAAGTTGTGATAAAACTAATCATAATTGAATAAAATATTTTCACCAACATAAAGTTAAAATATAACCTAGTTGAAAATGTAAGATAACTTCAACATCAGATAACGATTTCATCTATATATATATTTTTGATATCATTTACCCCCCCTTCTCTTAATCATTAAATCCATTTTTTCATTTTCATTTATCTTTATCTTATATGCTTTAATTATTATATTAATATTTTAATAATGATATTTATTTTCTTTCATAATGTTAAAAAAATCATTCTTTAAAACAATTTATTAAAAAAATAATTCACTCTAATTCATTCATTTCTAATTATTGTAAATTATTAATTTGTATAAAATAATAATTGTTTATTTTGAGCAACTGAGTTTTCTATATGAATTTGATAAGATGAAACTTTTAATATAACAATTCTTAAAATTATTTTTTAAAATTAAAATGTTGATGCGTGAGTGGATGTGATAAAATATATTTGAAAATGAGTAAATTAAAAAATATAAAATATTTGGTCAACATTTTCTCTCCCCTCCCTCCCTCCCTCCCTCCCTTATTTCCTATATTTTTATGATTTTTGTTTTAAATTTTCTAGTTATCAAATATGATGGTGAGAATTAAGTTAATTAAAATCAGAGGTCTAGATGTAACTATTAGGATCTAGATTGAAATTATGAAAAGTTTTTTTTTTTTTTTGTCCTAGCTTGCCCTGTCTTTTATGTTCTAAAATAATAACAAAACGCTATTTAAAAGTCTCAAAATAAAATTTAATATGTCATCATGAATAATTTAAGTAAAAACTACAATAATTTTATTTAATATAAATACAAGCTGGTTAAGTGGAGAGAAAATTATAATTAGATGGTAAGATTATATATTATAGTATATTCAAATGTATTTTGGTGTCTTTGAATGGATAAAATATTTAATTAAGATAGCGTTTGAAAATGTTATTTAATTTATATTTTTAAAAATTAATTTTTTTATATGTTTTGAATCGTTTTAATATGCTGATTTTAAAATGATTTAAAAAAATAAAAAAAATATTATTAATATATTTTAGAATAAAAAATATTTTAAAAAATAATCGTAACCACATTCTCAAACATGCCCTAATACTAACAAGCGATGATATTGTTAAAGGTTTATTTAGCTTTAGGGTATAATTGATAAAATTAAAGGTTTGAGATTTAAATGATAGAAGGGTAATACGTTTGGGGCTTTTCATAAATAGCGCCAACTCATCTCCTGACCTGAGTTTAAAATGGCATAAATTGCTTTTTAATAATCCCAAGCAAAACAAAGCAAAGCAAAGCCCAGCTATTATTATTATTGTTACTCGTAGGTAATCTCTAAATTCATCCTCTCGCAAAAACTGAACCTAAATCTATATTTCTCTTATTACTATTATCAGAGTTATTTCTCAGGTAAATCTCTATGTCATGATTTTGATTATTATTTTCATTCGAAGTTGCCTCATTTACATTTCAATTTCATGGGGTTTGGGTCTCGATTGATAATCTTCTAATTCATAGATTACTATGTCTTCCCCCATTTTTAATCTTAACTCTGTTTTGGTACTGGTTCACTCTATATCATAAAATGAAGAAAACCCATGTTAGTTTTAGTAATACTCTTGCAATGTTTCTTATACCAGCACAAGCAATGAAGCAGGAGTCCTTCTTTATCATTTCTTTTTCATCGTTGTTATTATTATTATTTACAAAAATGAGCATTTCCCCTTTTTAGCTATCAACCAAGGTTATCAGAATCATGCAAAACAATGATGATTTGTAGAAACGTAAAAAGAGTTCGTGCTTATGCTTAAGAAGATGATGAATATAACAAGTTTCCATCTTTTTGAACTTTTCATTTGATTTTGCCTTCGTTTTTTAGTAGAATGCTTGTCCGCCTTTCGATAAATGTGAAGACTTTAGATTTTCCTTTAATTGACATGACCATATACATGCATTCTATGCTTCAAGTGTTTTCTTAGATTTCTGTTTTGCTTGCTGATAGTTTAGGCATCTATCTCTGTTTTATTCATTTGTGCTTGCAATCCAGGCTTTCTTGTTTAAATGTCGAGTAGCTCCAAAAGTGATGGTGGCAGCTCTTTTGATGCTGAGGAACTTTTGCATATTGGGACTCGATGCAGAGAGGTTCTTTTTTCATCAACCAAAGACTCTGTTGTTCTGTCTAAATTCTCATAGCAGCTAACTCTTCAACCATTTATTTCTTGCATCACTGCAGCTGCGAAAAGAAAAAGAAATGTTGAGAGATTCACAACCCCAGAGCTTTGAACTTATCAGGGTGAGTTTTTATTTTATGCAATATTGATTGTTATTCCTTTTATGCAAAATATATGTTATGATATGTAAGTCATTACTTGTGTTCATATTGATATTATATGGTTAAGCTTTGTATTCATTTTCTGGAGTGTGTTCAAGATGAATTTAGCCTAAGTGGGAAGAACTTTTCGATTTACCTTGCTTCAGGCCATTCCATGACCTGCCTAGCAAATATGCATCACATGAAAGGATGATGCAGGACAGCTTAGGGGGCTGTTCTGGATCTGACTTCAGAGGCTGTTTAGGGCTGTATTGTTGGGTTTTTTGCTGGAACTATAGATTTCTACGAGCCACACCTAGGGAAAAGGAAAACCTAAGCTTAACACAAGAGTTCTTAAGAGTCACACCTAGGAGAGATTGAGACACAATCACAAGCAAATTGCTGGAATTTTATATAAACTGTAATCAAAATATTGAATGACTACATGCTTATAGAGTTTTGGTAGTCCAAATCCAATAAGACATGGATTCCTAAACCTCCAACATAACTATTCCTTTTTGGAATAGGAAAACCTAATAACTCTAAGACTAATAAAATAAAATATTGTAATTTCTAGATTTTCCAGCAGATCCAATAATTACCAAAATACCCTTATGATCTAATCAAGTTCCCAACTAAGTTTTCCATCATTAGCCATGTGCCAAATCAATGCTTGAGTGTTGAAATCATTCTTAGAATGCCTTCAAAAGGCCTTTGGGAGCTGCTGCCAGCGTGCCCCATCAAAGGATCACATAGATGGTCGAAGTTAAAACTCCACCTGCTTAAATGTTGTGTATCGCTTATATAATACGTCCTCTGGCCCAAATCTTTTTGTCCATTCTTGGAAATCCTTTTAAGAAAACAGCATTTAAACCATTCATATCAATTGAAACTGTTTTAGTTGATGAAAATTTACCCTCCACAAACACGGACATTTGTTCTCTTGTTTAACTGGTGAGTCAGTTTCAGGAGTTCAATTCCAACTCTCAATTAACAAATTTTTGGCATTAATCATTTAATCTTCAAATCATCTTTATTTGATTTGTATTTTGCAGTCTTAACCACTCACTTTTACTTTTCTAGTGATTGAAGAACAAGGGTTAAGACAAATTACACAAAAATAGAAGAAAACACTGCACGTTTGATCTCATAGCTCATCCTCTGTTCTGCTTTCTACTATGTGCTTGTAGTTGTCTTGTGAGAATTGAAAAACGTAGCTAGAGAATGCAACATGAACAAAAAGATCTAATTTCAGATTTTGTGGATGCAGAGATTAGAACTACATGTGAAACAATTATCAGAGGCTCGAACTGAAGACAAGAAACACATTCAGAAGTTGGAAAGAGAGCTGTTGAACTGCTCTCAAGAGATAGGTAGTGGTCCTTCCTTTTTTGGTATATCTTAAAAATTTATTAGGTTCATGTCAAAATTAAACATTAATTGTCCAATATCAAATGCTACACTTGGTCTGTCTTAATACTGAGAATTATAATTTTAAGCTTTGAGTTCCTTCTGTTAAGTTCATTGTTGAAACTGAGGTTTCAAATAATTAATAGTGAAGTTGTACATAGACAAATAATCACCTATGTCCAAAATTCCATCAAATGATTTTCATAGCTATGGTTGTACAAGAGGGTTTTAATATTTGTTGTCTGCTATGTTCATTACCATCTTGAGGTAGATATTGAATGAGAATTGAATTTATACTACATATGTATGTCACTGATGGCTGCATTTTCCCTCAGTTCCTGACTGGATGTTCATATGATTCTTTGATTTGGCTTTAACCTGATCATCGCACCTTTCATAGATTACTTGCAGGATCAACTAAATGCAAGGAATTCAGAGGTATACACCCTGGGGGAGCATGTGCACGAGCTTGAGTTGAAATTAGCAAATATGGAACATTTACAAGCAAACACTGGCCAGTTAAGGGAGGAACTGAAAAGGTGTGATTCAGAGCACTTGTTATTGTTACAGGAACTAGAGAGCAAAGAAATAGAGTTGCAGGAGTCAGCTTTGTGCATAGGGAAGCTGGAGGAGTCGATTTCATCTCTAACTCTAGATTCCCAATGTGAAATAGAGAGCATGAAGCTTGATATGATAGCTTTGGAGCAGGCTTGCTTTAAAGCTAAAAAAACCCAGGAAGAAACCATCCAAGAAAATGCTAGGATGAATGGGTTAATTAAAGAACTTGAATTTCAGATTCGTGAGGCAAAGGAAAATATTGAATGTGTAGAGAAAGAGAACATAGAATTGAGGGACAAACTTGTTACGTCTGATGTGAACTCTAAATTATTTCTTCAGCAGATTGAGGATTGGCTTGAAAACAAGGACACATCACAACTTAATACTCAATCATGCTCAAGTGAGATAGAGCACCAAAGTAATATGTCAAAAGAAATGAGGTAAGTTGAATCATGCATTTCCATTAATTTAGTTGCTTACTGTTAGATCATAAATTTATATTCTTGATATTACATGCTACTCAATTTCTACAGCTACTTTCTGTACCAGGCTAAGAACTCTTAGATACTAACCTCTTCCCTTTGAGAATTCTGGGCTTTAGTATCCACAAAAAGACACATTGAACACTTTATTTTGAAAGCTTTTTCCAAAGATGTATTTTGGATGCTGTGCCTTTCCAAACAATGGGCATTTCCTTAACTCCAAGTTCTAACATAGAGGATAGGCATTAATTCTTTTAATATGACTTTGTTTAAGAATTTCATTGATTTTTTCGCAATGCTTTTACTATTTTTTGTAAAATGCATGCAGAGAGGCCTTAGGTCCATGTTTTTCAAAGCTTGCAACACTATTGAGACCAGAATCAAATTTGAAGGAGTGGATGGAGAGCATGTCACATCAGATAAGAAAATATGAAGTTCTTGTAAAGCAGCTTAAGGTATGGATTTTAACTTATGAAGATCTATAATTATGTTAAACAGTGCTAAGATGCTGATAAACTTAATAACATAATTAAGTTGTTCTGGTACTTGCAGTGTTTTGAATTTTGTAACTTTTTGTTAGCTTGCTGAGGTTAACATGTGAATTATTACTAGGATGAATTGAGAGAGGAAAAATCAAAGGCAAAGGAAGAAGCGGATGACCTAGCACAAGAAATGGCTGAACTGAGGTACCAAATGACGGGTTTACTTGAAGAGGAGTGCAAGCGCCGTGCTTGCATTGAACAAGCATCTTTGCAGAGAATATCTGAACTAGAGGCACAGGTATTGGTGGTTGATTTGCAGTCATCATGTTACTTCATAGAGGCTTACATAATTCTGAAGGTCTTTCTTGTTTTTCTGAGTAAGATTGAAAGAGAACGGAGGAAATTTTTTGCTGCTGTCGGGCATCTCCATGAAGCATAGACATTAAGAACTGTGGAAATCTATTAATTGGAAATAAGGGTTCAGGTTTGTGTCTATCTAATCCTTCCTCTTTCAATGCTCTGCAGGTATTCCTGCATCTAAGATGCTGTTGTGTGCTGTGTTGGCATGATTGCATTTATTTTTATTCAGTGACGCCTGAGGATGCTGTTTGATATTTTTTGTTTGTTTTATAATGTCTGAATTTGGTTCTGAGATAGCTGCCTAAGAGATAAATCAACTGCAGGGTTCAGTATATGATAGCAAGCATGTGAAAAATGTATTTACCATATGTGCATCAATGATATAAAAATATATCCATTTAGGTGCTATTATTTCATATGGGCAGCATGTATTAAAATGTCTCCAGCATTTTAGCATTTCAGTGCACAGTTACACCGAGAATGCTGACTGAACCTCAAATGATACTGGCTAAACTTTTGTTGGTATGTAGTTTCGCATCTTGGATTTTCATCCAGCTCTCATTGTGACCTGATGCTCGAGAGAGATGTGCAGTGAGATATTTTCACTAAAAAATTGCTCATCAGAGTTCATTTACACCATATTTGTTTCACAAATCATCATCTTCCGAAGGTTATATTGTTTTAGGGCACTGGTTTGCCACATGTCTTTGCCATGCCAAATTCAATGGGTGGGGGGGTTTCCAGCAATAGCTACCATGACCATGCGTTCAGCTGTCCAGACAGCTAATTCTGATCAACTGTAAGAACTATGAGAACGTCATATATTGGGAAGAGGGACCATTGCTTAGGAATCATCTTAATATTTCAACCACGGGGTGAAGATCAGGTTTTTTTAATTCATGCATATATGCTGTAGGTATCGATTATCTCTGAATTCTCTCTACTGGCATGCTGCTATGGTTGGATCATAACTGGGTCATGTTCTTTCTCTAGCATTGAGGGGAAAAAATAGAAACAAGATTGCAGTTGCTTTCTTAGAGTGTGTTTGGTATTGCGGTAGCTGTTGTGGTTGTGGTTTAAAAAAAGTTGTTTTATAAAAAGTACTTTTAGTTGAGGTTGGTTTGAAAAAATAAGTGTTTGGTTAAAACTGTGGTTGAAATTGAGGTTAAATAAAAAGTAGTTTAATATGTTTGGTTAAGAGTGCTTTTGAAATTGAGGTTATAAAATAATTTTAAAAATATATATTAATACTGATGGTTTTTAATTTAAATGTTATGGATTTAACTCTTGCTATTACGTCATAAAATAAATAATACTTTATATAAAATTAGATAAAATATTATCAGGAATAAAATTGATTTGATATTACAGTGCAAGTGAATTTAATTCACTCTACACTAGTTTTTCGAGAAAAAAATATTGTTTACATGACAATATGAGTAAATTTAATTCACTATAAACTAATTTTTTTTAAATATATATATACAAAAAATAAGCACACTTAAAAAAAAAATTATATATATACAAAAAATAAGCACATTTTTTTTTTAAAAAAAAGTCACGTGAACAGTGCAAGTGAATTGCACTGTTCACGTGAACAGTGCAATTCATTTGCACTGTTGGCGTGCACAGTGCAAGTGAATTGCACTGTGCACGTAAATTAAATTTCGAGAGCTGCTTCTCAAAATTTGCGTGCGAAATTACACGGGGCCCACCAACATTTTTTTGCGTTTTTAATATAACCAAACGGATTGTTTGCTGTGGTTGCTTCAAACGCAGAAGCAACCACGCAAACAAACGGGCTCTAGGTATTGACTCAAACGGGCTCTAGGTATTGACTTCATTTACAATTTATACAAGCCAAAGAAGTGTGTCCAACTAGTAGGATTTCTTCCATGACAGAACAAGCCTTCATTTTATCTGCTCTCTTCTTCTCCAACTAGTGCAATCTGGTTGAGATACTTAGTAGCCATGTATGGAGCTTGACTCAAAGAAACTCTAGCCTCAACTAACTTGTGGCTGCCTTATGAACCCTTCCTTGTTATGTGAAACTTATCACAATTAGAGATATAATGATAAATATGGAATGAATAAGCTAATAAATCACCAATCACAAACTGTCACATCATCGAGGAACGAAGTCTTAGTAAAGAAATTAAGAATCCCTGGCACCCTTTACAATATCTGTGCATGAAACTCAAAATTCTTTCCACTAAACTATCAACACCTTCACTGCTGCATGTTGGGTTTTACTAGAATTGATTGATGATATTGTATGCTTGTGTGCAGGATGATTTTTGAGATTTCTGACAGAAATCCATACAGTATGGAGTCTCAGGGAACATGTCAATACATATCAGTTACAAGAACATCTTAGAAGGCAAATTTTGTGAATATGGTTTTTGAAGATTCAGCGTATTACAGGACAGCCATATAAGGAAGGAAATAGTATTACATTTACAAATGAAGGGCTATGAGCAATATTTACTTCTTTGCTATATTTTTTAGGGTCTGATGAACGCAACATTGAATGATATTCTGGACCGCATTTGAGTGGAACACAATAGATTAATCTGAATGTATAGGGTTTGAGTTTGTGCCTTGACCATTTGTTTTATTGTTGACCACTCCGTGGCTTGGGATGCTTTGATTAATCAACCAGAAATCTGTCATTTGAATTTTCTAGCTTATTATCTTACTGGTTAAGGCATCCTTCAAAGTGTTTGGTTTTTCCTCGAAGTTTCGCGGCATGGTTTTATGCATCATCGATACCTCATAGTTCGAAAGAGACACCATTTTTATTAAGAGGTTATGATGTCTTTTTGGGGGAGGTCAATGTTGGACAAATTCAAAGATGGTGTCTTTCCCCACTTGCGAACGTCAAACCTCTTTGGTCTTGTTCGGGAAGCAAGTTTTCGAGGAGGTGATGTGACCTTCTCAACCAGCGATTTTAAGTCTTTTTCGATGAACAACAACTCTAAGCAGCAAGACAGAGCTATCTTTAAATTTTGGTTTTAAATACCTTTTATTTATTTATCCAACCACTAAATGAAAGATTTTGCATATACTAAAATTGAAAGGAGAAAAAAAATCAAAATAGTCTAAGGTTGCTTTGTATTTGTTTGGCCTGCTTATAGTTTATAAGAGTTTTTGTCATCGTAAAAATGTTTCAAAAGTTTAAAACTAAAAAGCTAATAATAATAGTGAATAGAATTTAGACAAAATTAGATATGACACGTTATCTTATTATTTTTTTAAAAAAAATAATTAAGGCGGATGTAACAAAACCAATATATAGTGGCCTCAGCACACGGCCTAGCCTTTTGTTTTTTTCTTCTAGTTTTTTAAGATTAATGTGCTTTTTTATATGTTTTTGTTTTAAAATTATTTTTTTTATTTATATTAATATTACTTCAAACTTTTATTTTTTTTTATTTTTTTATTATTTTTATCTTTTATATGGGTAAATTTTATTATTTTTGTTATTTTTTTATTTTTAAATAATATTTCTAATATGTTTATTCTTACAAGATTTTTTTTATTTTACTAAATTAATTTAATATATATTTATTTATATTATCATTTGATTGATTAAAAAATTTAACAAATAAAACTGAATAAATATTTTATCTTGTAAAATGAAATATTTTAATCTATATTTATTTCTTGATATTTTTAAATTTATTTTTATTATAATTTATGACTTTTATTAAGACATATGTGATTTATTTAATTATATATATACATAAACTTTTTAATTTTCTACAAAAATAAATAGAAAAAACTTTTATATATATATATATAATTGTTTGTTTGTTGATTAAAAAAAGAGGGCTTGGTCACATTACACGACTGTTTCTTCTTGTTATTCTTGTTATTTATTTATTATTATTAGAACCGGTTTCTTTGCATTCTATCGCTGATCCAAAGGCAATTGGCCAACCAAGACTTTGCTGTGCCTCCGCGTTGAAATTTGCTTTCTCTTCGTAAAAACAACAAGAGGTTGTTTGGATTTCCTTTGGACTGCAACTGCTACTGTTACCTGCACCAGTCTAATTTCTATTAGGTATGTATTATGCTTGTTTTTTGTTTTAATTTATCAAATGGCTTTCTTTTGTTTCTACTTGTGTGCTTGCTTTCTGGGTTGTTAACGGAGAATTGATGTTTCTGCGTGCACGCTCGGAAAACTCAAGCTTCTTTCTGGTTCTTGATGAATGTTATAAAATAAATAAAAGTGAATAAACCTTGTGTAATTTTCTTTTAGTAAAAAGATCCTCTTGTTTCTACTTGCTTGCTCAAGATTCTTTCTTTTCTTTTGGGTTATATAAAGAAAGTGAATAAAATAAATCAATCTTGATTACACTTGTAGGTTTGAGGGTTTTTTTTTTTTAAAAAAAGAAAAATACTGTATTTTTGACTCTCTGCTTTGGTTACACAAATAGAATTTTGAATTCCTTCTTTACGGCGATCCCTTATGTTCTCCAATTGTGATTTTATTGAAATCAAAATTTCATGTGCTTAAATCGAACTGCACTGGATTCCTTTTTGTGTTGAATGCTGTTATTTGACAACCATCGCTATCTCACATGTTTTTTGTTTCTTCATTTTATGCAGGAATCTCAATTGATTGCTCAGCATCTCCTTTATTAAACTCTTCGTTACACTCACTCACATAATGTTTGGTTCAAAGAAATCTCCCTTGAAGATTTCTAAGCATACCAGGGTTGACCCTGAATGTCCAGCTCCTTCTCGGCCAAACCCTTTTGATTCTGATGACGAGTTTGACACCAAGAAAACCCTTAAACCTTCAAGAAAAACTTCTTCTGAACCCAATCTAACTGCACCCTCTTTCAGCACTAATCCTTTTGATGGTGACGAGGAAAGAGGGTCGTCGGCTTCATCCACGTATTTCCTTGCTTCAGCAGCAAGACATAAGTACAATAATGATTTCCGTGATTCAGGAGGACTAGAGAACCAATCTGTTCAAGAATTGGAGAATTATGCTGTTTACAAGGCTGAGGAGACCACAAAATCAGTAAATGGCTGCTTGAAGATTGCTGAAGACATGAGAGAGGGTGCAACAAGAACTTTGATCACCTTGCATCAACAGGGTGAGCAAATTACCAAGACCCACGATGCTGCTGTCGAGATCGATCATGATCTTAGTCGGGTAGGACTTAGTTTGAGATCTTACTTTATGGTTCATGAATTTAATGCATGCTACTTAGAGTTTCTCACTTAATGAGATGAGCTAGTGCATAACCGATGTTAACACTAATCTATAAAATGGTGTTTGGAATTTTTCTATTGCATATTTAGTTGTATTATTTTGGAAGCACGATCCTGTTTGATGAGTTTGCTATAACATGATCATTTTTGGCATACTGCATGAATTTTTATAGATCTATTACTCTTGTGTTTTATGATTTCCAATAAGACTTTTGAAATTTCAGAGCTCCTTATTTAGATTGAGCCCTGTGAGTTTAGTTTGTTGGGGGGGGGGGGTATTTTGAAGAAACCTAACAGAGGTGAAAACCATTGCCCCCTTATCCACTAGGCTTCAACTCTTGGACACAAACCCCTGCCACCAACCAAAAACAGCAGTGTACTGGAAAACTCATTGTTTAAACCTGTTAAAACTTTAGTCTAGAATATCAGTTCTTGTGCCCTTGCAATGTCTTGATTTTTTTTTCTAGTTTATAGTTCTCCATTGATGTTATCGACTAAAAGGAATTTCATGGTTGTTTCTGTTTCCAGGGTGAGAAGCTTTTGGGAAGTCTTGGGGGCATGTTCTCTAAAACTTGGAAGCCGAAAAAGAATCGTCCAATTACAGGCCCTGTTATCACAAGAGGTTACTTTCTATCCCTATTTGCTGTGATCTACTAGTCAATTTTTTTCCCCTTCAAAACTTGATATTACATTAGGCTACCTATTATTGTTTATTTTCTGAAAAAGGTTGAGGGGTTCAACCTTCCTTTTCTTTCTATGGGACACATGTTTTTCTATACTCTTTTTCATTCATTTTTTTTATTGGCAACCTAAAAGTTAATTTAAAGATGAAAAAGCCCCCAGGGGAAGAACAATGAGGAGATGCGGACACCCTTCTACATGTAGAGTATAATATGAGTAGCAGGAAAGGCTCAAAAGCATGAAGTTGAAATAATATAAAATTATCAGAGTTCTTCTTTTCTTTTCTTTTCTTTTTTCTTTTTTTTCTGGTCTTTTAATGTATATGTGGTTTGCTATCTTTTGCAGATGCTTCACCTCAAAGGAGAGGTAACCACTTGGAGCAGAGGGAGAAGTTGGGGTTGAATCCTGGACCTAAGGGACAGTCTAGCACGCAAACAGCCCTTCCTGAGCCAAACAACGCATTCCAGAAAGTTGAGGTTTGTTTTTATTTTGTGATTTGCTCATTATTTAATGCACTGTTTTTTTCCCTTCTAGATCAATTTAGGGTTTCCACTTTGGGTTAGGATTTTTATATATTGGTAAGTGTGTCCCATCTTTTTCCCTCGTCTCCGGAAGGGGTACTACCCAGTCACCAAGTCATTTGTTAATTCTGGTTTTTGGTTTTTCAATGTACAGTCTGGAACAAGTATCCACAATTTTAGTGCAAATGTTTTTTCATTATTTGGGACGGTCAATTTTGTTCATTTTGGGTTTCTGTCTTATCAATGTACAAGAGAACTAAAGTCTGCCATGAGTATCTGCTATTTCAATCCCACCCATCTCTGATTATTTGGGATTCTTCTGGAACAGTTAGAGAAGTCGAAGCAAGATGATTCATTGTCTGATTTGAGTAATATATTAGGAGATTTGAAGAATATGGCGGTTGACATGGGGTCCGAAATTGACAGGTGAGTTTTGTTATATGATATCTCAGCAGCATTTGTTGATTTGGTGCAAATGTTTGCTTATTCTCTTTGGTCTCTCCCATTGGGGATTGTGTGCTCTCTGATTGTCAAAATGATGTCAAAATGCGTTGTTTCAGAAATTATGTGTTTAAGAAAGGAATATTCCTTCTGTAATTGTGTTATCTCTATAATTGCAGGCAAACCAAGTCTCTGGATCATCTCCAGAATGATGTAGATGAGCTAAATTACCGTGTCAGGGGTGCTAATCAACGTGGTCGTCGTTTGCTTGGAAAGTAGAGGATAGGTGGTTGTGACGGTAGCATGCAGTGCTGATCTGCTTGGTTTCTCTCCTTTTACCATTTATGTAATTCCTACACACATTTGGGATTTTTGGCAATATGTCCTGGTTAGACTTTACCCAACGCATTTTTTTAGTGGAATTTGGAACTGATACTTCTTTCTGTTGTCCCAACATCTGACCAAAAAAAGATGCCAATGCTAATATTCCGCTAACGTGCAGTAATATTGATTCATTATGCTAAAATAATGTAGAGTTTATTGTTTATGCGGGTGGTTGTGTTTGAAATTGTAATAGTGGTGATGGTTTAAAGTGTTTTTTGTTTAAAAATATATTTAAATAAAATTTTTATTTTTAAAAAATTATTTTTGATATATATATAAAATTTATTTTAAGTAAAATAAAAAACAAAAATTAAAAAAACACAGTCTACGCCGCTTACTCCTCAAATAGGACTGCAGACATAAAATCTATTCATTGCAACAGTGGAATTATGTTTGAAGGTGGTTTCGTTTCTTTTTTTTAAAGGCTAATTAGTCATTAAATATTTATAAGAGGTTATTTTCTTCTTTCTATATTTTATGATTAGTAAAAATACTTATTTATTCCCCAATAAAAAAAAATTGAGCGGTTGGCCAAGGGTTTTTATGCCTTTACGTTTTATACAAAATTATACATTGACTTTTAAGCCTTTAGATCGGGAAAAAAAAAAAACAAAAAGAAGAAGAAGCAAGAGTTTAAGGGAGGTAATTTTGTCTTTTTCACATAAGTTTTTACATTACTACCAAAAACATGGAGGGTATTTTGGATTTTTTATCTTAATAATTATTATTTTAATAAAAAAGATATAGAGACATGGATATTATGTATTGGTGTATAGGAGGCGCTCATATTATTTGAATAGCTTGTACAGCATTTCTCGATAACTAAATCTCATGTTTTGTTATTTTATTGGAAATGTCACCTCTCCATTTTTTTCTTGGTGTGGCATGTGATAATGGTTGATAAATAGTTTATCTCTAATGGTGTTTTTTTCTCTCTCTTTCTTGCAAAAAAAGTTCACATATATCCTCTTTTCTTTTCATTTTTGAAGTTTGGTTCTAATGTTTTTAATTATTTATTTTGGTTCTTGACTTTTTTTGAAAAGTTGATGTTTTCAATTTAGTTTTTAAATTGCAATTTATAATATGTTATTTTTTTTTAATTCAATACTTATTCTTTTGATTTTTGATTTTTTTTCTTGACTTTTTGTTAGAGTTTTATTGTTTTGAATTTCATCATTTAATCAAAATTTGTGTTGATTGTTTTTTTTTTTCAATTTAGCCCTCATTCTTTTGATATATTTTTTTTATTTTGTTAAAAAAAATTCTTTTAAATTTAACCCTTCAATATAATTATTTTTATGCCCTTAAATTTTATTTTTTTTCATTTTTAGCCTTATTTTTTTAATTACATTTTTGTATGATAAAGTTTTCCTCAATTTCATTATTTGGCGTTTGATTTATTAGGGATTGAACTTTGAGTTTTTTTATTTGTTGTGTTTCCAATCTAATAATATGGATCACGAGTTTTAAGAGTTAATATGATTAAAAATTTTATCATATTGCCTTATTTTTTAAAAAAAACATTAATTTCGTGGTTTTAAATTTTTTTTTATCAATTTATCCCGGTCCATGACCTTATCCACGAGTTTTAAAGCATTTTTTAGATACAAATTTTTTTAAAAATATTTTGTTTTGTATTTAATTTTTGAAGAATTTTTTTTATTTTTGAATAGGTAAGCTTTATTTTATAAAAACATATTTATAATATATCCAACCTCTCGTGGTTTGTACCACGTGTTTTCAACCCGGCAGAACCAGAGCAAATGAAAGAGTGCATTTTTGGTTTCTTTCAACAAGTCACGAGGTTTCTTCCCTTCAGATCTTCACATACAACTTTTTCCCTTCTTCTTTTTTCCTTTGGTTCTTCGGGCTTGGTTTGGTTTATCTTGTTACGGGACAATTGTGGTGGGGGCGAAGAAATACATGCAGGAAACAATTTATTCTCGAGATAAAAAGCTGAAAACATTAAGCTGTATATTCTGAAGAACAATTCATTATCACTATATATATCAACTGCAATAATTACAATTACCTTAAGCTCACATCATTATGTCACTGCCTTGCAATCTCATACACAACAAGGTGAAGTTTATTGCTCGAATTCTGCTTCAAAGATTTATGCACAAGCTGGAGCATCGAAGTTTGGGAATACGATGAACGAAATCGACAAAGGATTGATGTATAAAGGAGAATTCACATCAAGACGGACAGGGTCCAGATTCGGAATGTTTTCATCTTCTGTAAGCTCTAACGGGATTCCATTAAGAAACATGGTTCGGCTTCGAAGGTTCCCGTCTTTTGCAGTTAAATGGTACTCCTCTCTGTACATTGGTTCATCTGATGCTCGGCTCCCAACCCATGAAACTGATCTCTTGAGGCCACGCATTAAGGAGTTTTCTCCAGATATGTTTTCTTCCACGGTCAATCTCATGTCCATGCTATTTTGAACACTGATTATGAAATCAGTCTGATTGCTTAAATTGATTAGCAGTAACGTTATACCTGCCTGTATCAAGATGAAAATATTAAGCGCAGATTTTATTTTTGGTGGATAATCAAGAAAAGCATTGTGTTTTATGCAGGCTTGCAGAATGTTTTGAGGCACGAAACAGTTGTAGAAAAGAGAAGGGCTACATATGCATGCACAAGCACACGTATCTACATGTAGATGACAGATGCTATATAAACCACTTGCACCATTGCCTGAGAACACTAGACTTCTTTTATGACCTAGATATGGGGGGGAATTCAGTATGAAATAATGTCTGAACATTGTAAGAGGATTCAACCAAAAGCCCTTGTTTTGAGAAATTAACACCAAAAGCGACAAAAATAGAATGACAGGAAATTTTACTTGCAGCCAAAATCCAGCAATTTTAGCACCTAGACTGACTGTTTGTGCATCATATAGGTCATGTAAAATTTTGAGACCTCTAGGTAAATTTTCATAAACAAAATTCCCCTATCCAGATAGTGAATGGAAGTTGAAGAGGAAGGCCATGGAGGAAAGAAGAAACAAGAAGTTCTAGATCACAAAGCTTCTCCGTGTTTCTTCTTTTTCCACTATATAAAAGAATGCATATTGCACATGACATTATGTAGGCCTTCCGGGCTATGTAATACAAACATTACACGGAAAGCAAGCTCGATGATGCATGCCATGAACACTGTCCAAATCTAGGTTTGATCTCAAGAGATTGAAAACATAACCATAATAAAAAAGCTGTAACACATGGGAAAGTCACTAGAGAAGTTCAAAGAATCACACAATACAAGGACAGGAATAAAAAAAAAGAAAAAAAAAAAAAAGATACATGGAGCTGATTTAACTATTTCAGAAAGTTAAGATTCATTCACTGATTTTAGTGGCTTCGTGAAGTCCCAGTGAACACATGTAATTAATAGAACTCACAACTGTACAAAAGTGAAGTGTTTAATACCACATTTATGTTAAGGCTCTATCTTGCCCCATTGAAGACCATATTTAAAAAAAAAAATGGAACTCTTCATATCACAGTTGTCTTAAAATTACTACAAATGCTCAATACTCTTATCACAACTAACAATTCATTGTGAAGTTCAAAAAAAAAAAAAGTGGCTTACTCTTCCTTTCGAACAATGGGCATAAGAGCGTAGAAATGGCGAAGCATTGCTCCCAACAGCTAGAACACCTTTTCCCATTAGTCGATGCCATAGAAGGGCGCTGTTGTAAACCAAATATCCAAGAAAAGCAACTTAAGATTAGATCTCTCGTAGAGAAGCAATGACTTCATTTTTTTTCTTTCAAATTCTCTCCCCACAACAAGACAAATATTTTACTATTCTAATAACATAAAAGGAGTTTTGTGCACTTGCCTGTAGTAGTCAGGATTGGGGACAAGTGTGGTTGTGTTGAGGAGACCATAGTGGCCACCAACTAGTGTCTGCCTGCAGTATACTTTAGTATTATACCTGGATGCCATTCCAAGCTGATCTAAGTACCTGATATTCATAAAAAGACCTCTGGAAATGGAGTGATCCGCCTTTGAAAAAAAGCACAATAATTACAAGAATAAAAATAATGGGGATTCAATAAAAAGAAAGGAACAAATAGGCAAGAAAGATTACCAGAAACTGTTCACAAATGTATCAGAAACATGACGACCACCACTGTTATAGGCCCCACCAGATTCCCCAACCCAAGCAGAAGCCCAAGGACCATTCTGTTGAATCGTTTGTGAAAGATTACTGAAGGTTTCTGATACCTTGCTCAAAAAATGGGGATCCAATATCTTATTCACAAGGTTGGGATCCATGCCTGGAATAGGAAAATGAATTGTAAATACAAGTAGAGAAGTCTCTCTCTCTCTCTCTCTCTCTCTCTCTCTCTCTCTCTCTCTCACACACACACACACACACACACACACACAAGTCAGATATGATTCTAGAAGACTCTTACTATTATTGCTGACCTAAACCATCTGATAATTATAATTTTTATAAAAGGGAAGAAGCGAGGTAAGAAGTTCTGAAAACATAACTAACAGGTTTATTCTCAAGGTTAATTCATAAGCAAAGCAATAGCACACTGAAATTAGATTGTGAGCCTTTTTAAACTACTTGTGGCTGACATAGAAGGTGGATCAGTTCTTTGTTTCACAGGAACGAGGGGAGAAAACAAAGGCCTGGAAGACAAGGAAGGTGACTTTGGAAAGAGCCTTGGTGTAACTGTTCATCCATTACATGCACATCATTTCAGAACAGTCATTGATTAAAAATTTTAATTGGAAATAACATTATAAGCATACGTCAGTACAATTAAACCAAGACAACCCACCTGCTCCCAAGTTGTATATATGATGAGTTACAAAGTTGACTATGCCTGAACCTGTAACCTGAAGAAGCTTAGCATACCACTGCTTGTCAAAAAATCCTCCCGGTGCTACTAGTGAAGGTTTCAGATCAGAGTTTTTATACAAATTGTTGACAACATCTTTAAGTTTGATCAGATCTTTCCCATAAAGCTCAGCACTTACACTTGCACTTACACCACTTCCACTCAACTCATTACCTATCATAACAAAGGCAATATCAGCAGTGAGGAAAAGCATATGGAATCGAAACAGTAAAGAGCATTGTCGAGGTTTATACCATATTCCCACGAATCTATCTTGTATCCTTTCAAGACAGTGTAGTTCATGAAATCATAAGCATTACTAGAATCCCAAGCTCCTCCCCAAACACCCTTCCTAATCTGGTGCCTTCCATAGAGGGCATTCAAACCAAATGTCACAATGGCCCTGCATATGCATGATTCAAGTGTTAAGTACCCTACAATGAAGAACCTCAGCCTTTCCTAGTCTATTCCAAAGGCAAAATTTCATGGCAACAAATAATGTTTGATTAAACTTGAATGCTTTAAAAAAAGTAAACTTGACTATAAGTAACTGGGATAACATGTTATCAGAATAGATCTGATTGACAGAAAGGTTTAGAACATAACTTGTAAACTGGACTGAAATGCTTAATTTGAAAAGAAATAAAAAAATGGAACGCTTGGTGGCTGGCACTGCTACATAGCTCAAAAGAAGGCATTTACACGTCTATTAGAGGGACTTCTTACTTGAAGTACTTCTACATTGAAGACTTGAGAAAAGTTGAAAGACTTGAAGCAATCTAAATCCACAACAATGCCTTAAATTTAAAGGTTTAAAATTACCCAAACAGCAAATTCTGAGCTTCAGAATACAGCTGTCAAACATTAAAGAATAAGAATCTACCACCCTGTTCAGAATTAGATAATTGTGTTTCACATGTTGTGCCTTTTCTTTTTATTATTTTTTATGAGACAGATGTTATGCTAGGATGAACAATTTGAGTGATAAAGTTACACCTTAATTAGACAGAAATTGGTTTAATGGACATTTTAGCTACCTAGGCGTAATGGTAAGAATGGGAGAAAATTTATGTAAGAAAAAAAAAGAAAGGAAAAGGAGGAGCCAAGTATAAAATCTCACCCAGTTCTACTGAATAAATGGTTCAGTTCATCCCACCGGTTCATATGTAAACAGCCCTTTGAAAAACCAAAGAGCCCACCTTTCATCTTTCTAAATGGATGGCAAGGAGCTTTCAAACTTTCAACATCATACAATACTTGGTCTTGCAAAGAACCTCCAATTCTTATTCTCAAATTCCTGAAGGCTATTATAGCCACAAAGAATGCCGTACCATCTTAGACTAGCAATATTTCAACACAATGCTAATTCTGAAAGATGCAGGTTTATTATTCACCATCAAGCTTATCAAGAATGATACGAACCTTGGATGGCTTTGGCAAGAAGAGGATGAGATAAGTCCTGAAAATAAAGAAAGAAAACTAGGCAATTATTAAATATACCTCTAAAAAAGAAAGCAAATTAAATTAAATCCTTCAAAAGCCTTTTCAACTAGAATCTCCAGATACTTACCAAGTTTGTTACGGATGAATAGCCCCATGGACACTGGTTGTAGTTACACTTATCATGCGGCCACCAATCAAGAGTAGCACAAATGAAATTATCATCGATTACAGCAACTGCAATAGTTCCATCAATAGAAATTGTAGCACGTGTTCCTTCTTGAGCCAAAATCACAGGGAAAGAAGCCAAAAACAAAAGGAGGGAGAAGCTAAATCCCATTGGTTGATTATTGATAGTAGCCTCACCACCCCAACTTATTCAGATGAACTGCAATCAAAAGAGCTTATTTTCCCCATCGCCTGCCTATATCTGATGTTAGCAACTCATCAGAAATTTTAATGTTACTGAAGTATTCATAAATCAAGCATCGAAGATGCTGAAAACAGTAAAAGAACAAAGCAATGGGAAAAATCAGTGATAACAGGCTTCAGATGTAGAATCAAGGGGATAAAAAATTCATGTATGAGAAATTATTGTTGCTATTATCATCGCATCAATGATTTGATAATGAAAGAAAAAGATGTAGAGCAAAGCAAATAACATAAAAAGAAAGCAGAAAGAATGAAAACAATAATCATCACCATACAAGTGCCTTTGTTTCCATCTACTAGAGATAAGGAATGACATCAACATTGTTTCCATCTGAAAAAGACTATCAGATCTCTAAAATCAGGAGAACATTTTGCTCTAAAATCAGGAGAACATTTTGATTTTGATTTTATTTTTTTATTTTTGAGAGTGTAGCATACGTCAGAATTCAATATGACAAGACAACACTACATTAAATAAAGGGTAGCATGCAGCTTTGATTTTCTGAAAGAAGAAGCACATCAAAAATAGTTTAGATCAACAACCAAATCTAATACTAGCCTTAGAGAATTCAGCAAAAGCAAAAGCAAAAGCAGCCCAGATGGAGATGAGTACTGACCTCAAAAGCAACAAATCTAATCTACCCGGTGAAGGAAATTAACAGTCTTTTAAATAAAGCAAAACAATAATGCATGCAGTGCAGTGCAGTGCAGTCCTTTATATTTGGCGTCTTATCTTTTGAGTCTTGAGAGACAGGAGTCATTCATTCCTTCTTTGTCTGTAGCCATTAGTTTAGTTTAAATTAAGGTTTGAGTGTGAAGCATAAACTTTATGAGGCGTTGGCTGGGTAGGTATGTCTTACGGACATGTGGCCGGTTTAATTTATTTTTACAAGGAAACTTCTTAGCTTTAGCTGCAAGTGATGCCCTCCACCAGATCTCTCTTTCATGCCAAGGGAGAACGAACGAAATGTCAATTTTCAACCTCACTCCCCTCCTTTCTTTGCTGTTGCTTTGGATGAATGATGTGATTTACTCGCTATTTCACTTTATTTTCAAATTATAATTTGCATTCTAGCTGATATATATATATAATCCATCAAAATAGTTTGGAATAATTACATGATGATTATTACATTCCAAATAATGATTAAAGAGTCATTATATTAAATACTAAAATTTTACTACCAAATTAAAAAAAATAAAAATAAAGATAGGTGTTATTATAATCTAATTTTTTACTCATAAAAAAAAAAAGCAAGAAAAAGATGGAAAAAAAAAAAAGAGATTATGGCTAGGTTTCATCATTGTTGTTTTGAAACTTTTGTTTTTTTTCATGGTTTAGGCTAGATTATGGCCTCACTTTTCTCTCTCCGACACTCTCCATAAATGCAAAACAACACACCGCTCCTTTCCGCTCCATGTGCATTACATGCTTAGCCAAGAAAACATTGTTTTGACCTATGAAGTTCTTGCAAAAGTGGTACAAAAGGCTAACAGACACAATGGTCAAAAAGTACAACCATGGTGAACGATTAAGATTAACTCAAAGGAACCAATGGCCACGATTATGTCAGCAAAAAAGGTTCTAGGAGCTTCTATCTTACCTATAAATAGAGCGGAAAAACAAAGAAAGCAATGACCAATGTTAGAAAAAGAAAATGTTGAGAGAAAGAAAGAAAAGGAGTTTTGAGTTGAAAATAAAGGTGTTTTGAGCTTAAAAAAAAAAAGATGAAGAAAAAAAAGAGAAAAAAAATGAAAGAGAAAAAAAAAAGAAATTCAAAAAGAGAGATAAAAACTAATATGATCAAGAACACATTAAAAAATTCATTGCAAGTTTTAATTGGTCCAGAAACAATATCAGGGCCAAAAAATTTAAAGATTCATTCAATAAGCTTATTCGAGGTATTTTGGCAAAGATAAGTTTTAAAAAAGCTACATCTACAACAAGTAATGATTAAACCTTAATCAATTTAAGTTATTACAAGAGGGGCCACTTAATCCATTTAATTTATGGGCTAATTAATTTCGGTTGTAAGAGACTTATTTTTCTTAATGCACCATTTTACTCTAACAAGAATAATTTTGTATCTAACTGTTGGATCACACTGAAATTTTATTAGCATTTTTTAAAGGTTTTGTTCTATATTGGATTAAAATTTCAAGGCAATCAGACATTTGAAAGGTCTTTTGATAAGGTCTAACAGTTACTATGTAAGAATTGTATTAATCTCCTAATTAATTTAGGATTCTTTTTTTTATTTTACTTAGAACTTTTTAATTATTTTTATAGCATTGTTTAGGATCTTTTTCACCTATTATAAATAGGATTATTTAGCTTGTATTTAGCTGTTTTTGACATATTTTGATATTAGCAATTATTTTGTGTGTGAGAGGTTTTGCTGATACTTTTTGGTTCTTCATTGAATTACTCCGACTTATTGAAGAATTCACCAAGCTTCATAGTGTATTCTATATCTCTTATTTGTGCCTCTTTATATGTTTTGGTTGAGGATTTAGTTACTTCTAGTCTTAGTGCTTCAGTTTAGGTCATCATTGTGTCAAACTCAATTAAAAGCCTGAATTTAACTTCTTTCAGAAAAGTCAATTTAATTGTGAATTTTTGAATATTTATATTCTTGGGGTTTGTTGCGATGTCGCAGTCACACAAATTAATTACCCCAACTTAAATAAATAAGATAGTATAGTGGTTAATATCATTTTTATTTTTAAAATGTAAAACAATTATTAAAAATATAGAAAGTATTTTAAGTCCCTTGAGTCTAGAAGTCATGCCAGACCCAAGCGAATTGGGTCTGATGACAAAGCTAGACCTAAGAGTCTTGGGTCTGGCGGCCATATCAGATCCAAGCGACCCAAGAGAATAATACTAATAATAATTTTTTTTATTTTATTCTTCAAATCAAATCTATGGTTTTTTTCAATAGTAATAATATATTTTTTCAAATTTATTAATAATTATATTAATAAGATTAATATTAATTAAAATAATAATATTAAACATGCCTGACTAAAGTTCTTATAGTTTTTAAGTTTACCATTCAAATCAAATTTATGGGTCTAGTGGTCATATCAGGGTCTGGTGGTCATGCCAGATCAAAGAGAATTAGGTCATCAAACTCAATAGACTACGCCTGACCCAAGAGCATTGGGTCTGGCGGCCATGCCTAATTAAATTTTTTTATATATAAAAAAATAAAAATCATTCTTGAAGTATCCTAAATAGAAATGCTAATTAATTTTTTTGATATTTGTTTTTACTTTTATATATATATAAGCATTTAAACTATCCTCAAAGTATTCTAAACATAAATCCTAATTAAATTTTTTTATTTTCTATAAAAAAATAATTTAAACAAATTTTGAAGTATCTTAAACTGAAATACTAATTAATTTTTTTATAGTTGTTTTTTATAAAACAAATATTTAAACTACCCTTGAAGTATCCTAAACAAAAATGCTAATTATTATTTTTTTATTAAAAAACATTTAAATTACTCTTGAAGAATCATAAATAATTTTTTTTATATCTATAAATGTTCTCTTTTTATTTGTTTATGTAACAAAATTTTAAATTATTCTTCAAGTATCCTAAATAGAAATCTTAATTAATTTTTTAAAAACAATTGTTTTTTTTTATTAAAAACCATTTCAATTATCATTGAAGTATCTTAAACATAAATTCTAATTATTTTTTTATTTTTTATTAAAAAAAGTTTAAACTACCCTTAAAGTATCATTACCAGAAATGCTAATTAATTTTTTTATAAAAAAATATTAAAACTATCATTAAAGTATCCAAAATATTTTTTTTAAAAAATGTTTTTGTAAGCTCATAGGTCTAGCAGATATTTTTTTAAAATACTTTTTATAGACTCTTGGGTGTGGTAGCAAAACCAGACCCATGTCTTGGGTCTAGAGGTCATGCCAGACTCAAGAGACTTGAGTTTGGGTGCCACGCCAAACGCAAGAGTGTTGGGTTTGATGTGTTTGCCAAACCCAAGCCAATAATAAACAAATAAAGGACAATTATGCATTTTAATTGTCATAAAAGAGAAAAGAAAAGAAAAAACACAAACAACCAAAGTAACGTCTCGCGAAAAGATAAGATGAGAAATTGAAAATAAAACTATTATTACAATCCACATTGAAATATCTTTTAATCTACAGTGATTTCCTCACTCCATTTAGGTTTTTTATAAAAAAATATTAAAATTATCCTTGAAATATTGTAAATAACTTTTTTCATAATTTTTTTTCTATTTTTTATAAAAAGAAATGTTAATTAATTTTTTTTTTGTTTTTTTTATAAAAAAAATATTTAAACTACCATTGAAGTATCCTAAATAATTTTTATAAAAAACATTTAAACTATTATTGAAGAGTCATAAACAGAAATACTGATTATTTTTTTAAAAAAAATTTAAGGCTCTTGGGTCTGACGGCGAAGTCAGACCCAAAAGCCTTGGGTTTGGTGGCCATGCCACCCCCAGTTAACTTGGTTTTGGCTTGTTTTGCAAACCCATGGTGCTTGGGTATTAGTCTCCTAATTAATTTAGGATTCTTTTTTCTATTTTACTTAGAACTCTTTAATTATTTTTATAGCATTGTTTAGGATCTTTTTCACCTATTATAAATAGGATTATTTAGCTTGTATTTAGTTGTTTTTGACATATTTTGATATTAGCAATTATTTTGTGTATGAGAGGTTTTGCTGATACTTTTTGGTTATTCATTGAATTACTCCGACTTATTGAAGAATTAACCAAGTTTCATGATGTATTCTATATCTCTTATTTGTGCCTCTTTATATGTTTTAGGTGAGGGTTTAGTTACTTCTAGTTTTAGTGCTTTGGTTTAGGTCATTATTGGGTCAAACTCAATTAAAAGCCTGAATTTAACTTCTTTTGGAAAAGTCAATTTGATTGTGAGTTTTTGAATATTTATATTCTTGGGGTTTGTTGCGATGTCACGGTCACGAAAATTAATTACCTAAACTTAAATAAATAAGATAGTATAAAGCAAGCAAGGGGTCAATTCGATGAGGAAAGTTTAGTTTAGATTTTTATGTTATACGATATGCAATTAGAGGGGATTGAGATTATCTAGGTTATAACAGAATAAGCAATTAAGCGAAATTAAATAAATCAGAAAACTATCAAGAGAACAAACCTTGGTTTCAAATAAACATCCACCTTCAGAAATCAGAACCGATCATTGAAACGAAACATCAATTTATATTATGAAATTTATCTTTTGTTAACAATGGTTAGTTAACAGATCTGTCATATAACTAACCCTAACCATCAAACAATCACAGTATCCGCACTAGTAATTTAATTCAATAGCAGCCTTAAGAACTAGATAAATTGATTAATCTAGACAACGTAACTGTCTGTAGTTCATGTTTGATTTGTTTAAATGTTCTTTATAAGATTAATAACATAGATTCACCACAATTATTAAACTCAGTTGCTTCACAAGTTTATATACCTCAACTCTGGTTTCGATATCAAACTTAGCAATAGATTGTTTAAAATAATAACTTAGAGTCCGCTCTAACAATTAAAATAAACAATCATAGAAAATAAGCTTAGAAAAACAAACATATTCATCATATAAACTAAAAAGAAAAGCATAAAATAAATCTCACAATTATTGAAATCCAAAGTTTTTTGTGTCTTTACAACCAAGAAAAAGAGCTTAGCCTTGCATGTCTATTGAACAACTAATAAAAAAGAAAAAAGAATGAAAGATTTCAGGTTTTTTAAAGGACTGTGCAATTTTTTCTCTCTTGGCTGACCACCCCTTCTTCCTTTCTCTCTTTCTTTTTATTTGATAGGAAACCCTAATATCTCTTTCCTATACAATAGTCCTTACTATATAGAAAATCTATATTTAAGTAGTTTAGTAACTGATTAGTACTTAAAAGTGTATTTTTATCAAGGTTTTATATTATCATTTGGCACTTGAAGTATCAATAACTTCTTAATTAAAACATGTTTTATAATAACATATATAATAATATAAGATACCTTTAATTTATGGTAAATGTTCATCTTAAATGCAGGCCTATCATATAAATAAAGGATTAATTGATGGGTTTAAATACTAAAATTGAAAGAACAAGGAGCCGGTCAAACTTAGAAAAGAGATGTTGCTGCAGTCCTAACTGTAACATTGTTCGGTAATTGGGTCATATCTGGAGCTATATGAAACGACCAAAAGATTGATGTCTTCTCCCAAGTGCAAGAGTGTTGAAGTAATAAATAACCCGGCAAGACCGGGATCGAACCACAAGGAGGTTAATTGTACAAATTATAAATAACAATAATACAACAATAATAACAACAACAACAATAATAATAATAGTAGTAATAGTAATAATAATAACAACAACAATAACAAAGAAGATGAAGATGAAGAAAAAATTGATGAGAACTTTGAGATGGAAGATTAATGTAAAGATTAAACAATGATAAAAACAAATGTCAAGGTTAGAGGATCCACTAATGGTATTTCAAACAAGTATAGTATAAACTCTTATTACTCAACTGGAAACCACACACAAATGAGGTTCCAATCGGATGATTTGTCATTAATAGCTCATTATAAATTATTAACATGATCATATTAATTATCTTGTCTACATAACACCAAACTTTTAAATATTGTCAGGAATTTATGATACTAACTTATGTTAACAACAAATCAAGTTCCTTTCACATCACAAGTGTAGGTAATACCATACGGTTGGGCTATGAGAGTGCCAAGCATTTGTTGTACCAAGTGTTATACAACACAAATCTAGATTAACTATTTAATAAGCAAGGTATTAAGAATTAGTAAGATAAAAAGATAAGACATGTTAATATTAAACATTAAGGTCTATGTTGAGTTTACAATATACTTATTTTTACACCATTAGTGTAATCTTTTCACCTTGATATAATAAACTTAGCTAAACATGATGAAGAAGAGAAACATAATAAACAAAACAAGAATATAAATAAGATATAAGTTAACTAAGTAAAGAAAAGGAAATGAAAAGCATAAACAATATATTAATAAAAACAAAACTTAAAAATTACAAAAAAAAATATAAAAAGAGAGAGCAAGAGCAAGCTCTTGATCTGAACAACCAAGCCCCGAAATGCATAGCAAATGCCTCCTTTTATAGGCTAAAATTTAGAATTATTGATTTGATGACTAATTGCTGAGTGGGTGGTCAACTCTTGACTTGGTGAAAATCCTTATCTTCTTGTCTGAATAAAACAAAATTACTAGCATCAGAACTGGGTTCACCTATACTATGAAAGTTATAGAAAATTGTCTTAGCTTTCCAGGAAAAAAATTGGAGATCATTTGGACTTCTAGAACTCGAGATATAGGCTGAACACTGAACAATGTCTGAGCTGTAGGACAAATTCAGACTTCTCCGTTGTTGCTATAATTTGGACTTGAAAACAAACTTCTTAGATCTTGACGTCACATGAAAGTTGTAGGCCTAGGTCTTACCTAATCTGTGTAAAAATTTGAGATCATTTGGACATCTAGAACTTGAGATATGACCCAATTACCGAACAGTGTTCCAGTTTGGACTGCACCAACATCTCTTTTCTAAGTTTGGCCCTCTATTTGTCCTTTCAATTTCAATACATGAACTCATCAATCAATCCTTTTATTTATGTAATAGGCCTGCATTTAAGATGAACATTTACCATAAATTAAAGGTATCTTATATTATTAGGTACGTTATTATAAAACATGCTTTAGTTAAGGAGTTATTGATACTTCAAGTGCAAAATGATGATATAAAACCTTGATAAATATGCACTTTTAAGTACCAATCACTATAGATCTCGGATTTAGGTTTGCTTTATATGAATGAAAATATAAGACATAGGCCTATAACTTTCATGGGAGTCTAAGATTTAAAAAGGTTGTTTTCAAGTCCAAATTATAGCAACAGCGGAGAAGTCCGAATCTGTTCTGCAACCCAGACATTGTTCAGTGTTTAGTCCATATCTCAAGTTCTAGAAGTCCAAATGACCTCAATTTTTTTTCTAGAAAGATAAGACAATTGTCTAGAACTTTCATGAGTACAGATGGTTCCAATTCTGATATTAACAATGATGTTTTGTTCAAACAAGAAGATAAGGATTTTCACCAAGTCAAGAGTTGGCCACCCACTCAATAATTAGTTATCAAATCAATAGTTCTAAATTTTGGCTTATAAATAGAGGCATTTGCCATGTATTTAGGCATCTTGGTTATTCAGATCAAAATCATGCTCTTTATTTCTTTCTTTATATTTTTGTAATGTTTAAGTGTTATTTCATGTTATATTTTCTTTAATCTCTTGTTTATTATGCTTTTCATTTCCTTTACTATACTTATGTTCTTATATTGTTTGTTTATGTTTATCTTCTTTATTATGTTTAGCTAAGTTTATTATATCAAGGTGAAAATGTTTCACTAATAATGTTAGAATAAGTATAATATAAACTCAACATGGACTCCAATGTTTATATCCAAGAAAGTTTGTTATTAACATGTCTTATCTTTTTCTCTTACTAATTCTTAATACCTTACTTGTTAAATGGTTAATCTAGATTTGTGTTGTATAACACTTGGTACAATAAATGTTCGGCACTTTCATAGCCAACTGTATGGTATAACCTACACGTGTGCTATGAAAGGAACTTGATTTGTTGTTAACATAAGTTAGCATCATGAATTCCTGATAATATTTAAAAGTATAGTACTACTAAAATAAGATAATTAATATGATCATGTTAAAAATTTAAAATGAACTATTAAGGATAAATCATCCGATTGGAACCTCTTTTGTGTGTGGTTTCCAATTGATTAATAAAAAGAGTTTATACTATATTTATTTCTAATACTATTAGTGAATCCTCTAGCCTTGATAATTATTTTATCCTTGTTTAATCTTCATATTAATCTTACATCTCAAAGTCCTCTTTACCGCACCACCACCACTACCACCATTATTGTTATTGTTATTATTATTTATAATTTATATAGTTAACCTCTTTTTGGTTCAACCCCGGTCTTGCCGGGTTATTTATTACTTCGACACTCCAACAGTTGGGAGAGGACATCAATCTTTTAGTCGTGTAAGTAACCATTTTCTTAAAAAAAAAAAAAAAAGAGAGAGAAATAGCCGTGCATAAAATCCTCAAACTTTGAATTTGGACTTATAAGAGTTAAATTGCTAAAATAAAGACTTGGATGTTGTTTTGGATGCTTTGGAAAGTAATTTGGACTTTTTTCTTTTTTACAAAACCTGTTTGTTCGCAGAATTCATATAGCATCTTAGAAAACTCATATCTCTCTCACATGAGCCTGGTTTCTGCTGAAATTTTGTATGATGATAGGTCTTCAAGTCAGGAATCCAAAAAAAGTTGAGTTTGCATAAAATGGACTTCTTTAGCTCAAGATATTCAAGTCGGAAAGGCCAAAGGTCAACACTAGTAGAATACGAGATTTTTCTTTGAAGGCCGCGATCTCCATGCTCTTTCTCTTTTTGTTTTTCTTTCCATATATGTAAAGAAAGGTATGGATGTTATCTTTTTAATACCACCAGAATCACTTCGTTTCAACCTCTAGAGCTCAAGTTCTGCACAAAATATCGATTAGAGGTCAAACTTGTTAATTATCTCCAATTCACTTCCTTTTGAATCTTACATCCAAAAGTGTCTTCAAAACATAAAACAAAAAATATCAAGACATTTTATATATAAAACATAGGCAAAATACCAGGTAAATATGGATAAAATTATCAAATAATATGGTTGCATCAAATACCCCCACACTTAGCTCTTGAAAGTAAATACACCTGTTCATGATTCTTGAAAAAGCACCTAGCTAGGTCCATCCAAATATATTTAAAGGGGCAGTTAATATGGCTTAATTACTCTTTGTTTTATATAAAATAATTTAAAATTTTGAATTTTTTTTAGTTTCATCCTTCTTTAGTTTTTTTAATATGTCATATTTGATTCTTATTCTTTTTATTGCTATTTATTTTATTTGAGATTATTTTTAAAATTGGATTTTTTCTATGATTTCATCCTCCTTTAGTTTTATTCTATTAGATTTAATTCTTATTCTTTTTATTGTTGTTTTTTTACCATGGTAAGTTTTTTTAATTAGTTTTTTTTTTCTGGTTTCATCCTTCAAAATTAAATTGGTTGGGAATTAAGCTTATTGATTGAGCTTGAGTCTAGGATTTAGTGAGTTGCAATTTGGGAGATTAACTCTAGTTTAGAAGATTCATCCAAGTTTGATTTTTTTTTCTTTTACTTTTTTAAAGCTCATATTTTTTCAGCTTCCCCATTCAGTATTTATTTAATTGGAGATGGGGTTCTATTTTTTTTTTCTTTCTATATGATTTTTCATTAATTTTAAAAATGACATTGGTTATCTCAGGTCTTTTTATTTATCATTCTTTGTTAAATTTATCTTTTTTAAAAAATAAATTTGATTTTAAATTAAATTAATTAATTAAGTAATTAGAGACATGAGATGCTTACTTTATTATGTTTTATTTGGTTTGCTTTTTGGGTCACTACTCTAATGGCGTGTATAACCTCTTTTGGTAGTCATTTAGTCTATCATTATAGTGTTAAAATCATCATAGTGAGCTCTTTTTGGTGGTGGACTGATGTCCACAACTAAATAACAGTGAGTCTCCAACAAATCTTTTGTTTTTTCTCCTCTTGAGCGTGATATTGAAAGTTTATTATTTATAGTTCATTGTTGCCATTTTTCCCTATTCACTTTATTTACTGTTGATACTTTTTTTAATCATATTATTAAATTAACTGAGCTTATTGAATCCAATCAAGTCAATGACATGGGCCATGAATTTTTATTGCTTCTTTAACAATAATGATATTATCTTAATATCTTTTTTTATGTTAGGAAAAATTCGACCTAACCTACAGTGTAACACACGTCTCCTATTTAGTAATAATAATGAATGCATGTAATGTTTACTCAAGATTTCTTCTAGGAGAGGGAACATAAGGAGGTACATATTGATTAGTACTTAAAAGTGCATTTTTATTAAGCTTTTATATCATCATATTGAAATTAAAGTATCATTAAATTCTCTAAATTAAGCATGTTTTAAAAGAACAAGTCTGATAACGTAAGATATCTTTAATTTATGGTAAATACTCATTTTGAATGCAGTATATCTCACAATTTAAAGGATTGATTGATGTGTTTAACTATTGAAAATGAAAAGATAAAAAGAGGGCTAAGCTTAAAGAAGAGATGTTGGTTCAATTTAAATTAGAACATCATTTGATTATTGGATCATAACTAGAGCTGTAGAACATGGATTTAGGTCTGGTTTATATATATGAAAAGCTAAGACATAGGCCTATGGAGAGTCCAACATTTAAAATGGTTGTTTTCAAGTTCAAATTGTAGCAACAAAAGAGAAGTCAGAATCTATCCTGCAGTCCAGACGTTGTTCAATGTTCAGCCTATATCTCAAGTTTTAGAGGTTCAAATAAGCTCATTTTTGTTTTTTTAGAAAACTGAGATAAATTCCCAAAACTTTCATGAAGACTATCTATTCCAATTCTAATAGTATTAATGATGTTTTGTTCAGACAAGAAGATAATGGTTGTCACCAAGTTAAGAGGTGGCCACCCACTCAATAATTAGTCATCAAATCAATAATTTAAAATTTTGGCCTATAAAAAAGAGGCATTTGTCATACATTTAGACATCTTGGTTTTTCAGATCAAGATCATATTCTTTCTTTCTTTGTATTTTTATAATGTTTAAGTTTTACTTTCATTAATTTCTTATTTATGCTTTTCATCATAACTATGTTGTTATCTAGTTTATTTATGTTTCTCTTCTTCACAATGTTTAGCTAAGTGTATTATGTCAAGGTGAAAAAGTTTCACTAATAGTGTTAGAATAAGTACAATATAAACTCAACATGGACTTCAATCTTTATATCTAAGAAGTTTGTTATTAACATGTCTTATCTTTTTATCTTACTAATTCTTAATACCTTGCTTGTTCAATTATTAATTTAGATTTGTGTTGTACAACCCTTGATATAACAACTACTTGGCACTTTCATAACCTACTGTATGGTATAATCAACATCTATGCTATAAAAGGAACTTGATTTGTTGTTAATATAAGTTAACATCATGAATTCTTGACAATATTTAAAAGTATAGTGTTACTAAAATAAGATAATTAATATGATCATGTTAAAAAATTTATAATGAACTATTAAGTATAAATCATCAGATTGGAACATGCTTTGTGTGTGGTTTCCAGTTGATTAATAAGAAGAGTTTATACTATATTTATTTCTAATACTATTAGTGGATTCTCTAACCTTGACAATTGCTTTAATCTTTGATTAATACTCACATTAATATCACATCTCAAAAGTTCTCTTCAACTTCTTTTATTTGTTATTTATAATTTTATATAATTTACCTCCCTGTGATTTGACCACGGTCTTACCGGGTTATTTATTACTTCGACACTCCTGCACTTGGGATAAAACATCAATCTTTTGATCGTGTTATTGCCCCAATCAAGGTTAATAAACAACTATATATTAGGTATAATATGAACCATATGAAGGCATTTGAATAATTAAGATAAGATTCGTCACCCTAGATAAATTAGAAAAAATGTTCAATTTGTTCTCAAATACTACGCAAGGTGGAATGAGATTTGAAAAGAATTTCAAATCTCATTCAAAGAATCAATGATATAGTGTTAAGAACAAGCATGACTTGACATAATATACACCTTCCATGCTATAATATCTTCATCAAAATATTGTTGATGAAGGAATAATAATTACATTAAGAAACTGGTCATTTAAAGATTATGTTAAACCACTTATGAATTTTCTAATATTTAGTGGATCATGACATGTTGCTAGACATTCCTAAAAGGGTTTAGAAGATTTTTCACTAGTGATTCGTGTGGATTACCATTAAAGATTGGATATTTAGACGGCTTGTGGTTTGTAATAACCCACCTTGAATCAATTATTCAAAGCTGAAAAGACCATTTGATTTTCAGGTAATCTTCGTATAAACCTTAAACAATTCTAGATCTGTATAACAGTATCTTGACACTCTATTTGTTTTTTCATTTATCATTTTCGCTGCATGCATGCATTTTAGGAAACCTTACAAGAATTTATACTAAATTATTTCCTCATCCACTGTATAAAACATAAATTAAAGAAATAGAACTAATGTTACTAAATATCAAACATACAAATAAAGTCCATATACATAAATAAATTAATAGAAAAAAAATACTTATATTGAACAAATATCAAGAATATTTATTTATTTGGTTGATAAAAATGTTTTTCATGAAAGCACGATTTGTTATCCTTGTCTTATTTTGGCAAAAGCAAAATAAGATTTATCAAATTAGATAATTTTAATTTTTGAAAATCATAAAACTTTTGCATTTTTTTCCATTAACAACAAAGAAATCCGTGTAATAGTTATCAATCGGCTATTTTATCTTCACTTCGTCACAGATTGGATAATTCTTTTTAAAAAATTGAACATGTAGGCTTTTTCAACATGTTTTTATGACAGAAATTTAAGCTTAAATCAAAAAGCTTATATATATATATATATATATATATATATATATATATATATATTTATATATATTTAATTAAATAAATCAAGAATCATTTGTATCAATAAATGAAAAATATATATTAATGATAACTAAAAATAAAAATAAAAAAATCAAGAAATAGATATAAATTAGGATATTTGATCTCAGAACACGAGCCATTTAACCGGTATGTTTAATGATTTTATTTATTAAATAATTTTTTTTTAATTTAATAAAATGATAATAGAAATAGACATAGATATGAAATTAATTGAATAAAATTAAAGGGGAAAAAAAATATTAAGCAAGGTTGCATGTATTAGAAAATATTATTCAAAAATAAATATTTTTTATTATTAAAAAACAAAGTTTATATATATAAATTTATAGATGAATTATAATGATTTATTTGAAAAATCAGAGGTAATTGTTATTTAATCTAGAAACCCATTTTCAAATCAATTTTTACCCACAACACCTATAAAAACAACCAAAATTAAGAAATTTTCTAGTCCAAATCTATCATTTTAGACAAAGTGAAGGGTAAAGAACATATAGAATAAACTTTCCTCATTGAATGGAACCCGCTGACACCAAAATTAACCTATTTTGTAGTCAAAATCGGTGTAACCTGAGATTTTCTTTCTCTATCAATGAAATTCAACAACTTTATCTCTCATTTATCAAACCAAAGACTAAAAAAATAAAGAAAATGAAATTTTGGATACAAATTAAATTTTTGAAAAATATTGGAACCAAAAGCTCATAATTTTAAAAGTTAAAGGGCCAAAGTAAACTTTTTTACCCATTCTCAAAATTTCCATCTATTTCCCATGTCCTTTTTACTTTGGTCTTTTTTCTTTCAATCCTGCCATTTCTTAATAAATTTGAAGTAATTGTCCTCTAATTTTATCATAAAAGGTTGAAAAAAAAAGTTTGAGAATTAAAATAAAACAAATAAAAAATTTAAATAATGAGTTTGAAGTGAAATGTGAGACCATATGATTCCATCGAGATTAAGTGAGTGATTTGACTTAGTTTAACTTGGGTTTAGTTTGTTTTTGAAGAAGCAAGGAGATGATCTATATAAACTTTGAAAGAGCCAACAAATCAACTCGGATGTAGTCAAGCTTTGTATATTTTTTTAGCTTTTTTGTCCACATAATATTATTTCATTTAAAAATTAAAACTCAAAATGTCTTTGTTTTAGAATAGACTAATATATTAGCTCCGCACTCCGCAACGGGTTAATATTATTTTTATTTTTAAAATGTAAAACAATTATTAAAAATATAGAAAGTATTTTAAGTCTCCTGAATCTACCAGTCATGCTAGACCCAAGCGAATTGGGTCTGATGACAAATCTAGACCTAAGAGTCTTGGGTCTGGCAGCCATATCAGATCAAAGCGACCCAAGAAAATAATAATAATAATAATAATTATTATTATTATTTTTATTTTATTCTTCAAATCAAATCTATGGTTTTTTTCAATAGTAATAATATATTTTTTCAAATTTATTAATAATTATATTAATAAGATTAATATTAATTAAAATAATAATATTTATAATATTAATAATAATATTAAACATGCTTGACTAAAGTTCTTATGGTTTTTAAGTTTACCATTCAAATCAAATTTATGGGTCTAGTGGTCATATCAGGGTCTGATAGTCATGCCAGATCAAAGAGAATTAAGTCAAGAACCCAATAGACTTGGGTCAGGCAGCCATGCCAGACCCAAGAGCATTGGGTCTGGCGGCCATGCCGAATTAATTTTATATATATATAAAAAAATTAAAATCATTCTTGAAGTATCCTAAATAGAAATGCTAATTAATTTTTTTGATATTTGTTTTTACTTTTATAAAAAAAAATATTTAAACTATCCTCAAAGTATTATAAACATAAATCCTAATTATTTTTTTTTTATTTGCTATAAAAAAATAATTTAAACTACTTTTAAAGTATCTTAAACAGAAATACTAATTAATTTTTTTATAGTTGTTTTTTATAAAACAAATATTTAAATTACCCTTGAAGTATCCTAAACAAAAATGCTAATTATTATTTTTTATTTTTTATAAAAAAACATTTAAATTACTCTTGAAGAATCCTAAATAATTTTTTTTTTTATAAATGTTCTCTTTTTATTTGTTTATGTAACAAAATTTTAAATTATTCTTGAAGTATCCTAAATAGAAATCTTAATTAATTTTTTTTTTAAAATTTTTTTTTTATTAAAAACCGTTTCAACTATTCTTGAAGTATCCTAAACATAAATTCTAATTATTTTTTTATTTTTTATTAAAAAAAGTTTAAAATACCCTTAAAGTATCATGACCAGAAATACTAATTAATTTTTTTATAAAAAAACATTAAAACTATTATTAAAGTATCCAAAATATTTTTTTTAAAAAAATGTTTTTATAAGCTCATGGGTCTAGCAGATATTTTTTTAAAATACTTTTTATAGACTCTTGGGTGTGGCGGCAAAACCAGACCCATGCTTTGGGTCAAGAGGTCATGCCAGACCCAAGAGACTTGGGTCTGGGTACCACCAAACGCAAGAGTGTTGGGTTTGGTGTGTTTGCCAAACCCAAGCCAATAATAAACAAATAAAGGACAATTATGCATTTTAATTGTCATAAAAAAAGAAAAGAAAAGAAAAAACACAAACAACCAAAGTAACGTCTCGCGAAAAGATAAGATGAGAAATTAAAAATAAAACTATTATTACAATCCATATTGAAATATCTTTTAATCTACAGTGATTTCATCACTCCATTTAGGTTTTTTATAAAAAAAATATTAAAATTATCCTTAAAGTATTATAAATAACTTTTTTCATAATTTGTTTTCTATTTTTTATAAAAAGAAATGTTAATTAATTTTTGTTGTTGTTTTTTTAATAAAAAAATATTTAAACTACCATTGAAGTATCCTAAATAATTTTTATAAAAAATATTTAAACTATTATTGAAGTATCCTAAACAGAAATACTAATTATTTTTTTAAAATATTTTTAAGGCTCTTAGGTTGGACGACCAAATTAGACCCAAAAGCCTTGGGTTTGGTGGCCATGCCACCCTCAGTTAACTTGGTTTTGACGTGTTTGGCAAACTCATGGTGCTTGGGTCTTACAACTCTTACATGAACCAAGTAAACAATAAATTAACATCAGATAATTATGCATTTTAATTGTTAGAAAAGAAAAAAAAAAGAAAAAAACAAATAACTAAAGTAAAGTTTCACAAAAAAATAAGATGAGAAATTAAAAGAATAACTACTGTTGCAATACATAATGAAATATTTTTTAATTTATAATAATTTATCCACACCATTTAGCTTTTGTTATTATTGATCCGGTTTGATCCACCAATTCAAGAGTTGACTCGACCCCCACTTCACCCGGGCACGTGTGATAGCTATAAAAGATCCCCACCATCGAAAGAAAAACTGTCCTCAACTGGAGAAGGAAGAGTTTCTAAAGAGAGAGAGATAGGGGTTATCTTATTCCAATACCAAAGATGATGTCAGAGTTTACAATCTGGTGATGATTTTGGATTCCATGGTGGCGGTGGGTTTGGTGCTGTCTAAGGTTTAAGTTTGGTTGAAATATAATAGAGAAGAAAAGAAAATGGGAGGGATCTTCGAGTATTTTGTAGTGTGTGGGCTGGGTCCGGAGATGAGAACTATGGATGGAAACAAAGGATATCATGGAATGCGAGTGTTGTATATGCCTTCTCTACTCGATCAATATCCTCCAGATAATCACTCTGTTTATCCTCCGCCTCCTCCTCAACTCCCAACTGTATGTTTTTTTTGTTTGTTTTTGTTTTTGTTATGTGGATCTGATTTTGATTATTTAATTATTGGTGTTTGGCAGTGTGTGCTTCCTGCTGGTGTGGAGTTTTACCCGTCAGGATTTGATGCAAATGATTCCTCCACATTTCCTAAAAGTTACCCCATTGTTTTGACTGGTATCCTTTTTTTTCCTTTTATTCTGTCAGCTATTTGTTTATTTCACAATTAAAGTTTTCTGTAAATCAGATTTATTGTGAATGGGTGGAATTTTGCCAAGTTGTTCTTTTCCTTGAAACTTTGATGCATGAAGAGCATGCAACATGATCCAACCTTATGTTTATGAATTTTGTCTTTCTTGATAAATCTCACTGGGTTTGTTTTGAAGATTTATAGTGTTTAAATTTCTTATGATTTCTATAGATGTAAGCACTAGGGTGGAATGCGCGTCTACTGTGCCAGAAAGTAAACAATAAAACTCAACTCTAGTACATGAAATTATGTTTGACGAACAGCAGAAATCATTACTGCCATTCACTTTTAGTGTCTGTTCACTTCTCAATGGCTTCAGTTTTATTTCATGTATATGAATTTCTTAAAGCTTGATTTATTTCTGTGTTGTCTTTTTTGTTTGTGTAATTCTATTTTTTTTTTTGTGAGACTTTTTCAAAAATACTTTCCTTTTTAATGTAAAATCTTTCTGCAGAGGGTGATGGATCCAAAATTTATGTTAGTTGCATTGCCTTTCGAGATCCAGTTAGTGAGGATATTGCTGAAGCTTACCGTATACCTCCAAATTCATTTGCTGACAAATGTATCTGCCTTGTTTCCCGCTCTCCTAGTTTTGGTGTTCTTAGAACTGCACTGGAGGAGTTATTTGCACTTTGCTTTTCCCCTGCTGGAAGTAGGTAGGTATCTTTTAGTTATGGAAGGTTCTCTGATATGGCTAGCAATAGGTGAGAATTAGGACTCGGTTACCAACTTTTTGGCTTTTTCCTGGTATACATGCACACATGACTCGACCTTTACAATATCAAAATATGAATTAATAGCTATAAGATTTTATAGTATGGCTAAGTTTATCAGTTCATTAAAAAAATGGAATTCCATTGTATCCTTTTCATTTCATTTAATGTTCTCAGCCTATAAAAATTTCAGCAAGCCATTATGGGATGTTATATCACACATGGTCTCCAATGTACCTTTGCCTACTCCTGGAAAGGATCGGGTCTTGTTTGCCATTGA
Organism: Populus tomentosa; assembly: GCA_018804465.1. Classification (NCBI taxonomy): domain Eukaryota; kingdom Viridiplantae; phylum Streptophyta; class Magnoliopsida; order Malpighiales; family Salicaceae; genus Populus; species Populus tomentosa. The sequence goes on from CM031997.1 coordinate 5,077,932, forward strand.
GAATTGCCTGCTTTCTGTGGAGGCTCCACCCAAAGATGGACTCCCCCATGTTGAGGTATGACTTCCTATCCCTTCGGTTTTGTTAGCTGGATTCTGCCTTTGCTGATTGTGTGGTGTGGTGGAGGGTTAACAAAAATTCACATTATTATACAGTAAATGACTTTTGATTTTGCTGAATGCAGATATCATTTCAGCCATTGGTACAGTGTTTGGATGTGGACAACTTGCTCAAACTTTTTACTGCTGTGTTACTTGAAAGGAGGATTTTACTTCGTTCCAACAAGTATCTCTCTGACCCTTACAGAAATAATAATTGTTTAAGAGAAGTAATGAAATTTAATCAACATTGATTTGATTCTCTTTACTATTCTCACTACACTGAAAATTTTCAGAAGTCATCTGGGGTATGTTTGCATGCTTATTAAAACTTGTGCATTGGTTTTATTGGTCAAGTTTCTGCATCATCATTTGTTTAACTTTTGGTTCTCGATTATGTAGTAATAACCTTTAAATCTGCTTCAACTTTGGTATGTTATGCATACAAGAATGATACAGTGAATTTCAGCTAGTGATGCTGGGTGCTTAATATCTGTTTAAATCCATATTAAATGGCAGAGATGCCTTCAGTTTGTGAAATAATCAACAAGCCTCCATGGGTGTGTATTATTAGAGGCCATGGTAAATAACCAATCCATATTGTTGGCTTGATAATTATTTCAAAGTGAGTGATATTGTTGGTTTGATTATTATTTCAGTTGAACCTATCTTGTATGCTTTGGTTTACCACTATCAGGACATGGTTTGAATGAACTTTTTTGGGAATGTTAGGGGAGTCAACATCCAATTATGTTATTAATAATTGGTGTGGTCTCCATTTAGATGTGTTTATGCATTGCTCTAACCACTAGCTCCCATTATTTGATTGCCTTCTTTTCCGATTGTTAATCGCTGGGTTTGTATACAATCAAGGAAAAGTACATTAGCAATTTAATGGATCTGTTTTTGTAGTGTGCAAGTGGATTTCAATTATCATGATCTGAAATTTCTAGTCAGCAGTCTTTCTGAAGATAGAAATTCTATAAAAATATTAAGAAGACTGGTTTTGAAATTAAATGGCTGCAAATCCTTTCCATATTTACCATGCTCTCTTACTCAAGGCCACAGGCTGTACTAAAATGTTGTCTGCATTCTTTACCAAAGCAGCTGTTTGTCTGCAAATTCTTGATTTATCTACCATTGAAGCATTAGTTCAAATAATACTTACTAATATCTTTTGCGTTTTCAATTTTACTATATTCTTCTGAGGCAGGTATTCACTTTTAACCCTAGCGTCAGAGGCCATATGTCATTTGATCTATCCCCTTAGGTGGCAGGTGAGTTTTAATTATTTGGAAGTTCACTCTTCTTTTACCAGACTAGAATATCACTTCTAGGTTTTCCTTCTAATGCTGGAACCTTTTTCATCTTCATAGATGAAAATTGCAGCTAAAATGTTTTTCATTCTCTGGATTGGCTGATGGTATATTCATGTCTTCATGTGATTCTCTTATCAGCTCACTTCTAATTATTTTTATGTTTGTTGTGCTGAAGCATGTCTACATTCCATTACTATTTTTCAGTGGAGTTGACTATATTGATGCTCCTACACCTTATATGATGGGTCTCCATTCAGCTGTTGATACATCTTACCTTGCAATGGATGGTGTAAGTTTTTTGCTTAAACTTATGGTTGTTTGGCTAAATAAATTATGTCTTTCTTGGTAATATTTTATCATGCCTTATTCTTTAATATTTGTGTTTATATATTATTTTTCTTTAGCATGGAATTTGGCAGCATTTTCTCTATCAGCTCTTTTGTGTCAGGGACAGCTCAACTGAGTAGAATAATTTGAAAATGCTATGATATGGTTTCTGGTTTTACTTTATAGAATGCGTAGCATGAACTGGTCTATGGTTTCTGGTTTTGCTTTATAGAATGCATAGCATGAACTGGTCCATGTGTTTTAAACTTCTTGGAAAGAACAATTAATATACACATTCTACTCAATAGAGATCGCCGAGTTTTTGTTTGCCAGGTTACTCCCTTGACAGATGAACTGTTGCCTGTTCTAACCATTTATGTTTTTTTAGCCTCTATCCCATGCCTTTACTTCTGCATGGCCAGCCTTGAGTTGGTCTACGTAGAGGGTTTGATATTTCTGTTTGCTGTTAGTAGATAGGAAAGAGGAGTGAGTGTCTAGTGAAGGAGCAAGGTGTGCACAATTCGAAACAATAATGGATCCATTCATCATATGATGTAACTTGAAATTGATGCCTGAAATGAATAGAACTGTGATTGCCATGTTGTGCAAACTGTGGATGGATTCTCCTGGAAAATGGTGCAAATAGTGTAGGGTTATTTGCAGCATACATTGCATAAGTAGAAGCTCAAATGCAAAATGCGGGTATGATCTACCTGCTAAAATACTTCATAAGTGAGTTTTATATTACTCTTGAATTTTTGTTTGGTTGGCAACCTAAGATATAATGACATGTCTGGGCTGGGATCACTTTTACAGTTTAAGATTAAAGTTTATCACATTTTGGGTTAGTCATTTAATTGTGAGAATTCTGTCATGTAATCTTCTTTGATTCAGATGTATGCTGGGAACTTACACAACATGAGTCATTAAATTAAATGACTATAGGATCATGTAAAGCCCATAATTAGGTGTTTCCCTTGCATCTTCATCTTAGGGTATCTAGTACTTAGGATCTTGGCTCCCCCATTCTCCTATTTTTCTTTTTGATTGGTGTGCAATTTCTCTCTTCAATTAAGGAGCTGTGCAAATGTTGTCTGGTATAATTATCATTTTCATGTGTGGCACTGAGAGGCAGCTATGTACATTAATGTACTTTTCATTACTATTAGATGGTAGCAGATTTCTGCATGGTCTTTTAGCCCTTAACAGAACTGAGTGGAGGTAGATCCCTTTGTTGACCCTAACTAGTTTTGGATTGAGGTTTATTTTAGCTTTGAGTATTGCTACGTGGTCTTCTATTGCTTATACAGGCTGATATTCAATCAAATTCGCATCTTCTTTCCTTTTCTGTTTTATGTCAGAATTTCATATTTGTTGTCTGAAATACTTTCAGCTTTATTGTTAAGTCACTTTCTTGAGCTGTGGTTTATGTTATTCTGTCCCTTTTTCATTGTATTGCAGGTAGTGGTTGTAGACCTTGAGTACAACCGAATTTGTACCTCAGAGGAAATACCCCCTATTCCAGAGCCAGAATTAAGTACCTTGCGGGGTGAGATACTGAAGCTATTGTACCCCAATGTCATGGGAATAGATCAAATGAAAGCTGGTCTGGTTATCTCATCTGAGCAATATTTTAAAGGCTGCAACAAGCCTTGGGGAGAAGATCATGACCTTCAACTTAGGTGATACTTGGATGCACCATGAAATCTTTATGAAGTACTCATTGCTTTCCTTGTTAAAATTTACTGCGTGTTTACATAAACTGTTCATCAAAGCTCTTTTGACAATATTCTCTATATATAATTGATAGGTTTTGTAATTGCTCTGCATTTCTGTTATATTGGTATAGTCTTTATTATATATAAGAGATGGATGTTCAGTTATTTGCTTAACTGAGAATTGGAGAAGCATAAAGACATGCAATTATTATGAAAATGCAATAATGATGGTTATGCTTGTTGCCAGCAATTAAGTTCTGAGCTTGAATGCTTGTTTAGTTATTGCACTGCTAAGCATGTAATTACATATAATGTACAGCACTCCACCTGTCTCTTCTTTTTTTGTTATTTCCCCTTCTTGGTGGTAAAAGAGAATCCAGTGTATTGGTTATTCCAGGAATCCTGGAGCTTCTAATTGTCTGGCGTTGTTTATTTAGGACAAAAACTCTCCTAAAGATGCTCTATAATTACTTGTAGTCATACATTTATCCCATATAATATTCCCATTTGATTATGATGTTATCAGATATAAAGTGTTTCCTAGGCTTTCCGGTGGTACAGTTTATATGTTTTCTATAACAATGTAGTATGACTCTGTTTTTGTCTAGCTATTTCTAATGGTTAATCTGGCGATTGCTGTTTGCTCTTTACAGGAACTTGATTTTAAATACCTGTGTTGTATCATGTTGGTGCTTCCATTATACAAAAATTCAGGATGGATAGTCTTACATGCGGAGCTTAATTATTTTCTGTTCTTATTTTTATTCTAATACTTGTTAGATTTGTGCATTCTATGCAGGTTAATATTCCTAAAGTTCTTTGCATCCATTTTAGGTGGATACCGGAATTTCATTGTACAACTCTCCTGTCTTTTTCCTTTTTCTTATTATCGCATTGAGTTAATTTGAAAAATTCTTACCATGACCTTCTTCAAATTAATTTTACGAAGTTAACTATTTGCAGGAAAACACTGCAAATCATGCCTTCAACACTCAAGCATTTTTGAGGAAGCGCTCTCGATCAACCAACCAACCACCAGATGCCATGGTGAAGTTTTTTTCCCATCATCATTTACCAACTTAGAAAAATCTGCGTTGTTAAATTGTGAAAATTATTGTACTTGATATTTTGTGTTTAAATCTATTTTTATTCTTGCATTGATTTTTTTTATTGGTTGATTTGGTTCTCCTTGTATTTACTTTGTTGTTGCTTGCAGATAACACAGTTCTTAGACTCCCATGGTTTCTTGGATTATTTGGAGAGAGTTATTGATTCTGATGAAAACAATTATAATCTTCTTGACAAGTTACAAGACGCAATTGGAAGGGGTCAGAATCCCATTGCAGTTCTCCCCTCTTCGTGGGTAGAGCCTGAAATTATAACCATATCAGATCCAGATGTTGGAATATTGGGTAAATTTGAGGTCTTAATGTATATTAATCTGTGAAATTGATACAAATACATCTCAAGTGATTTTATAACATTATAGTAACATTGATGTCCTCGTTTCTTTCAGGATCAGGCGCTAAATTTACTTATGATAGGTTTCCCGCAAACATCAGGTCAGAAGAACATGAGGAGAAGAGGAAGCAAATTCTTGCAGCAGCAAGTGGGGCTTTTGATTACATAAAGCATGCTCCTAGGTGTGTATTTTGCTAAGTTTGTATGTGTGTTCCATGTAACTTTATTCTAATTTTCATTATGTTAGTTTGATTTGTAATAGTGAATTCCTAATCTCTCTAATTTCCGGACCAGTTCACCATCTGTGCAAGTGGGCAAGGACTCTCTTAGTCCCATGGAGAGGGCTGTAAGTTCTTTATATCATAAATGGTGCAGCAGTGGCTCTGTTTCTGAAGTTGGGTTATCCTGAACAGTGAATATTTATGTTTCACAGGCAGAAAGGGAGCGCATGGTTTTGGACATTAAAGTTAAGCTGCAGGTATAATTTTTTTTGTCTTTTTTGAATGCTAATGAACTTTCTGGGTAGTTCCAGTATTTAACACATATAGGAATGTTTGTAGATTTTTTATATTTCAATTTATCATGTTATAATCTTAAAACATAGTAACTCGTATTAACTGGATTTAACCTTTAAGCATTCCTTTCTTAGAATATTGGGAGTTGAAGGATTTTTTTCCCATTTAGAGTTTCACTGTAATCAATCAGAATACCAGACATAGCTCTAGGATGCAGCTAATCATCCTAGCTGCTAGAATACGTGTTTGTATTGTGGTCCAACTTCATCTGAGAAGGTTTCTTTTTTGTTGTCTTTATTTTCTCCCATATTCATGGGTTTGGAATGGGTATTGTTATTGCTGTTTTCTCTTGATGGAAAAGAAATTCCTTGCTTGTAACGGAACCTGTTATGCAATTAATTTAAGTTTGTAGAGGCTAGGAGACATCATTTCACTTTTCAAAGATGCAACTTACATGCAATATAATATTATGAATAAACTATGCTAGAATAGGTAAAATTTAGGTGTTCAATCTTATTTCTATTTCTGTGCTTCTGTGTTGTAGAAACAAAATGTAATTTGGTAGAATTTCAAGCTGATAACAATGCTGAAATTACTATGTCTGTCTTCTTTCCATAATCATGTACTTCTGGTTTGAAGTATTATTTTTACTTCTATACAGGGTTTGTGGTTGCGTCTTCTTAAACTAAGAGCCACTGATGATCCACTTTCATCTTTTGAATATGGCACTATCCTTGGTATGCTTCTACAAGAGGTCAAACCTTTCATTAACATTTTTTAGACAACATTTTATGCCTTTCAATTCTCAATTTTATTTGCTTTATAGTTCAAAAGAGTTCTGCATATTGATTGGTGTTTTGTTTACTGGCTTTGCAGCACTGATTGAGTCTGATGCGGAGGGGATTGGTGGTAGTGGATTTGTTGAATGTATAAGGGAGCATATACACTCAGTACGTAGGAGAGAATAAATTTATTTAATGTTTTCTGTGCTTATGATTAAGCTAACTTTTTGCTGGATTTTATTCTTGTAGGGATGGCACTGTCAATTGACTGATGAGCAGTTTATTGCTGTGAAAGAACTGGTATGTAGAAGATGCATCAAGGCTTTCTTTTAGCATGAGAGAATTGCTATTGGTTGAAATTTCTAAAATGTATCTCTGAATTACATTACAAAATTAAATCATAGTGGATTTGATGATTAAGTTCTTTGTTGAATATCCATTATGGTTTACCACTTACATGTAAATTGTTGCTTCAGAATCTAACTTCTTTTACCCTCCCTGACTTTGCCTCTCCCTGTGTGACCTTTCATGTTACCTAATTCCCTATATTTTATCTGTGTAAATTCAGCTTAAAACAGCAATTAGTCGCGCAACCTCCCGGAATGATGTGTCAACCATTAGAGATGCCCTTGAAGTATCTGCTGAGATGTATAAAAGAGATGCTAATAATGTTTCTGACTATGTCCAGCGTCATCTTATTTCTCTGTCTATATGGGAGGAGCTACGGTATGCATTTAGTCATTTTTCTGCTGGATTTCATTAATTGTAATTACTGCATTTTACAGTTTCTTGTAAAATGACTCCCTATTGCTTCAAACTAGGATTTGTTTTCATTCTATCTTTCCCATCATATTTTGATCTTATCTTATCTCAACTCCTTGTTCTTTTGTCTTTAGAGCAGCTCGCGTAATCCTGTTGTGGTGTTGCTTTAATGAATTGTTAATTGTCAAAAAGAACATAGATATGAAATTTTAGATGGTCTGTTTGATTTTCTTGCAGGTTCTGGGAGGGGTACTATTGCAGGATCTAATGGAGCATCCTTCAAGCAAGTATGGCTGCACATTCTCAACAAATGTGATAATCTTAATTAATTTTCGTTGTTTAACTATTTGCTAATATTTGTTACAGTGATTAAAAAAAACAATTATAAAAAACTGCTCATCAATCCATTAAATTTGGTCTGTCCAATAATCCGCTTTCAGCTAATGGTAAAGTTAGTATTCTGTCTTTTTATGAGTAATTGGTGACAATAATATTGGAGAAGTTAGCTACATAATGCTTAGAGTATGTGTGGTTCTTGTGATGAAAGAGCCATAAGAAATTGCAAAGAGCATCCATAGTAAAGCCATTTTGTGTTTAATTTCTGCCCTCTGCCCCTTCCTGCACACTCATACATATAGAAAAGGGGGAAAACAAGAGCATACAGCTACTGAGTACTGGGAGGCACTTTCTTCAGTTCTTCTAGGATGCATGAAATTTAACCCTTTTTCTGTTCTTTCCTTGATGAAAGATTATAATAATCACTTTCTTTTAGAATGGACATGCCAAGCTTCTGAGGTGTCATGCTTTTTTATTTTTATTGCAGGTCAGCCAATTATTCAGCTTTAGTAACAGCACAACTAATTCTTGTGGCATTACACATGGTGGTCTTCTTTGTCTGTATTTCTTTTGTTTCACGACTTTTATTCCCTCCTTCAGGCTTCACTTACTTGCTGTGATCATGTTTCATGTCATTGTGAAGGCTGGATTGGGACTTCTTGATACTGATGCTTGGCACATGATTGAAACAATAGCGGAGAAGAATAATATTGGATACAAGCAGTTTGTAAGTTAACTCGTGTATGCTGCTTGACTATGGTTTAATTAAGATCCATATTTCACAATAGCACCCTGGCCCCCCTTTTTTGGCCACTACATGCTGGTGTTTTTATCAGGACTTTCATTGTGATTGGACCTCTTCATACCTCAGTGTTCAGTGCTGTCTGTGATTTTAGCTTTCTTGACTTCTAAATTTCTAATCACAATGTACTATTTGATACAATAATGCCTTTGGTTCTGATTTACTTGAATGTTTTTGTAACTGAACAACAAATGATGTGTGACGTACCATGTCCAAAGCAAATAGAATAGCTTCCAGAATGGAGTGGGTGTTTGAATAAACTATTTGGAACACAGGGATTCCAGAACAAAATGAATTTAGGTTTACTTCAAAGACAACAATATGTATCAAGCATGTGTCATCCTGATACTTCTACTTATAGTTCTGAAAAGAGAAGTCATAGTAGGTGAACTATAGTGTCCAAAGTAGATGGAAATTATTGCCAATGCTTCCTGAATCTTTATATAGGATAAAATAGCCAAGTAAGGGATTTTCATTTTGCCATTCTTTTCCTATTCGTGTGTAGTAGAGTCGGATATCCAGCTATATTAGTAGCTGTACTTTTTCAAATCTCTATTTGAGCTATCTTTATTTTTTCTATTTGAGCTCTTGTATCTTTAAAAAACAATCAATCGAGTATGCTACTTCTCAAGTACCCATCTAAAGAGTGTTTCAACTATTTCCACACCAGTTATCAGAAGTGTATTTTCTGGAAGTCATATACTTGTTAGTAGGCCTTTCCTCTCTTTTTTGGAAAGTACCATCCCAAATAGTCATCAGAAACAAGCTAGCATTTACAGCTTCGGAGAGGAATTCTGTTAACTGTTTTGAAGCGGCTGCTTCCATGGCGTGCTTTCCCCAATATGTAATTGATAGAGATTTGCAATAAAAGAGCCCCTGATGTTGGTTTCCTTGTAAATGGAATGGTTCTTTGCTTTCCATATGGAAAAGAAACTTTTGTCTTTGTTCATTGCTTTAGTGCATTCATTAAACAATTTGATTATTTTTTTAGTTCTTATTTTTATTAACAAATTATGTGGAAGTTTAGAAAAACTTACTTTTGACATAAAAACAAAATTAAGCAACTTTACACATAAAGCAGTGTGAAGGTAGGAATCAGTAAAAGCATTTCACTAGATTTGTAGGACACTTCAATCATGGTTGTTTGGTATGTTCAACTTTTAATAGCATGATTATCCTGTCCACTTATGTCCTGGAAATACAAGAACTCATATTCATTTATATCAGAAATGAGTAAAAGCTAAGCATTTCATACATTTTGTGATAGAAATTGTACAATTACCTATTGTGAACACTTAATCGTGGTCAGGTTTTTATATTCTTGGCATCATAGATTACATCTGTCACAGAGACCTATGTCTTTTTATCGTCAGGTTTTATATCCTTGGCATCATAGATCACATCTGTCACAGAGACCTATGTCTTCATATCTTGATATTTGGAGAATGTAATCTGACACTGTGCTGTGCTAAATGATAATTCTTATGTTCAATTGTCCATGTCCCATAATCACTATCCACTGTGGAGTTGCTCAATCCTTCAGGCGTAGGGACTTGCACTAATGAGATAATCAACTTTATCTGCATTTAAGAAATCCTTTCTTTTCTTCACTTCAATATTCATTGAGTCGTCAACATATTTCTCATGAAACCCAGAGTTTTGGTGATGATTTAAATTGGTTTGATACATAGTTATTTTGTCAATATCTTGTTCCATTTTTTGTTGTCACTATTTCCTTGCATCTTTTATGATTTCATGCTACTGAAATTTGCTTTGTTTTTTGGTTCAGATAAAACTCAGAGGATTCTTGTCACACATCCATCAAGTTCGTATCAGTTACTGGGGAATCTCTTCTGTAAAAACCCAATCCATGCGATCTCCTGGATTGTCTTCCCCACGCCCAAAGATTCTATGGATGAGAATGAGCAACCTGCAGAAGCTTCTGTTATTGGCAGGAGCTGGGTCCAAAGCATGTTAGCAGAGATCCATCCAGAGCAAACTCTTTTGGTCGTGTTCGTAAAGGGGCTTCCGATGGCACTTCAGGTTTGGTTTTTCATAGCAATGGTCACCTACAATAATTTTGTCTACCATTATATCACCCTTTTTTTCATTTTCTTCTGTGATTACAACACTGCTGTTTATTTCTGATTTGAGCAGTAAATGAAAATGGAACCCCTAGAAAACAAGATTCATCTGCTGCTGGGCAGAAGAAACTTCAAACCAATGTTCGCATACTTAGAGGCCATAGTGGTGCCGTTACTGCCTTACATTGTGTGACCAGAAGAGAGGTCTGGGATCTAGTTGGTGACCGTGAAGATGCTGGTTTCTTTATCAGTGGAAGCACAGACTGCATGGTAATTTAGCATAACAGATTAATTTCCTTTCCTGTATAATTCCTTTACACAATTCATGTCTGGAAGTTTAACTGCAGAGCCATGCTTTCTGAGCACTCTTTACTGCATGTGTTAAAGCTTCTGTTTCTTGGCTCTAAATTGAAGGAATCAAGATAGGAGCATTCAAACTTCTTCCACTCTGAAACAACCATGCCTTGTAACTGATTAGTTAAATTGCCAATCCTGTAATCCATCTTTGCTTGTTTTGCCCTGTGAGTCATAGCCTTTGTGACGTTCACATACTAGGATTAATTGATGGAT